>VFSX01000333.1:0-12500 GCA_016618255.1 Chlamydomonas sp. UWO 241 | reverse complement strand
GCTGGGCGGTGTGGGCGTGGACGTTCACTGGGTGGAGCCGGCCCACCCCAACGCACCGTTGTGCCGACAGTACTACAGAATGCACACTCGCACACACACGCACACTCGCATGTTCGCACGCGCGCACACCACCACCGCGCACTCCACTTGATACGCAGCCGGGCTGCTGGGCGGTGTGGGCCTGGACGTGCACTGGGTGGAGCCAGCAGACCCCGAAGAGCCGTTGTACCAACACAAGCGCGTGCTGGCGCTGCCACACACGGGGACCATCACGCACGAGGTTTGTGAACGGTTTGCACAGGTGCGCATGTAGCGAGCATGTGTGTGTGTGTGTGTGTGTGTGTGTGTGTGTGTGTGTGTGTGTGTGTGCAGTATCGGCACGAGCGTGTCTGCGGCAATCTGTCCAGCTCGTCGGCCACGCGCGGCAGCATCTTAGGATTTGGTAGAACACTACCAGTGGTGGGGTTGAGAGAGAGAGTGAGAGAGTGAGAGAGTGAGAGTGAGAGAGTGAGATAGGGGTAGGTGGGGGAGCTGTCTCTGCTTCAATCACTTCAGCTCGTCGGCCTCGCGCGACAGCATCTTGGGATTCGGTAGAACACTACTAGTGGTGGGGTTGAGAGAGTGAGAGTGAGAGAGTGAGAGAGAGAGAGAGAGGGGGGTAGGTGGGGGAGCGATCTCTGCTTCAACCTGTTCAGCTCGTCGGCCACGCGCGACAGCATCTTGGGATTCAGTACAAAACTACCAGGGGTGGGGTAGGAGGTGGGTGGAGTGGTCTCTGCCGCGGTCTCGGCCGTTGCTCTCCCCTCCCCGCCTCCAGCCTGCTCACCACCACCCACCTGCTGGACCAGCAGCCCTTGGGATGGTGACCTGCCATGTAAGCTCTCTCACCCACCCACCCCTCCCCCTCCCAGGTCCTGTTTGAAAACATCCTTCGGCGCCGCGACGGACGGCCGCCGCTCAACCAGCTGTGCTGCTGATGATGGATGTTGCCGCAAGCTCAAGGCCTCACGTCGCGCGTGCGGCACTCAGAAAAGTTGAACTTGAGGAGCAGTTGCTTGATCAGCTCAGTCTGTGTCAGAAGGATGGTGGGCTCCCACGGTCCCTCGCGATCGCCATGCCCAGGAACTGCTTGGCACAGCCCAGGTCGCGGCACTCGTACGCCTTGGTCACCTGCCCGACGACCTCGCACACGCTGCTCGTGCGGCCGATGACGAGAACCATCTGGATCGAGCCGCCACTCTTCCACGACGAAGGGGGGGACGCACTGCAAATACAGTGACGGGCCTTCAACAACCACCGTTGCGAGCTCCCCGCGGCACCGGCCGTCTGGGCTGGCAGCAGCCCCTCGCCAGCGGGGCTGCCCGCTGTCTGTGTTCAACTTGGGGGCGGCGGTGAGCTACGAATTCGAGAAACAGTGGCGGGCCTGTAACGACCAACTGCCGTCGCGACCCTATATCCCCCTCGGCATCGGTCGTCTCGGATGGCAGCCCCGTGACAGCGGGACTGACACAGGGCAGAAGCTCTGACCTTGGCCCCTCAGCTTAGGGCGCTACTCAAGGCCGTGGATACGGCCCTGTATCTGGGACTGCTTACCTGTGTGTCTGCCGTGTGTTTGTAACGGCATGTAGCCCGAGCACCTAATTACTGGCTACTGGGGGATTACTGGCTGTTTGGGTGTACCTGCCCGCCCCTTGCACCGGAGTGCCAAATCGGACAGTGCGTGGGCGCACCACCAGGTTCCCTACCGCAGCGGCAGCAAATGTGTGTTGAAGCATGTCATGCACACAGGCACGCAGACACCCAGACCCAGCACCCACGCTCCGTGAACTAGGTGGTGGCCCAGGGGTCCTTGCTGTGTCACTGCGGTTGGGAGCAACCGACATTGCTGTGCGGGTGGCACGGCGTGTGCGTGGCTGCCTGAGAGACAACAAGAGGGTTTTACAATCACAGGCCGGCGGTCACAATCAGTTCCAAAGTTCCAGCAGGATCAGACAGCAGGCACAAGGCCCACCAAAAAGGTCAAGCTCCAAAAGTAGCCCACAGTAGCGCCACCCACACTAGGTGGTGGGCGCCAAGCAAGCAGCACCGCAAGCCGGGCACCACACTTAGCCCTGAAGCAGCCAGAGGCAGACCCCAGGTATAACCGGCTGTAAAGCCAGGACCATGAAGGGACCAAGAGAGAGCTCGTACACGGTGCTGGTGCTGGTGCACCTCTGGTCGCTCCTCCTAGGTCGCTCCTCCTCAGAACCGAGGAGATTCACGCGCCTATGCCTGCAGACATAGACTGTGTTGCGGCCGGCCCCGCAGGCCTAGGGCACCCCCTTGCGACACCCCGGGGCCCTGGCAGGCATCCGGGAGTCTTGAGACCAGCTGCTCCCTGGATGCTGGTGGGCTTGGTGCATGGGGCTCGTAGGAATGGATCAAAGTGATGCTGCTCGTAGGAATGGATCAAAGTGAGAGCTGGTGAGAGCTGTTGCTCCCTGCCCGCAACACCACGCAACACCACCACGGCGCCTCGGCCTCCAAGCGACTATGCTGCGTGCCACGAGCCCCCATGCAGAGGGCCATGCGTGGTTTTAATGGTAGCTTGCCCTCAGGGAGATGCCCAAACTCGAGAACAATTTTAGTAATGGGCCATTTGTGCTCGGATCTCGTGGTAGTCGTTCTGTGCGCGGAGCTCTGAGCACACGTTCGCGCACACGCCCAAGCCAACCAAGGAAGCGATGCGAAGTGCATTCCTGAACGCGGCGCATTGCGAACACGGCCGCCAACTGTTCTGAAGCACGTCAAGCTCATGCACGCGCGATTGTCTGAGACTGGGATGAGAGAACCTCTGGATGGTCTTCTACGATGGCCAGGCCGCTGCGTTCTAAATGGGGTGAGAGAGATCGTGATGCTTAAGCTTGCGTGTTTGCTGGTCCCCCCCCCCCGCATCGCCCATGAAATGCCCAACGATTCCACGCACGACCATTGGGCGACGGTTCCGCGGATCGCGCGTGGAGTTCGTGCATGCAGGCAATGCGGAGCGAGACCCTGAACCTACCACTGCCCCCCCCCCTCAGCTGCGCATGCGCGCCACAGGCTCCCTGCCTTCCCCGCCCCTCCTCACCCCCCACCACCACGCCCCTGCAGGTGCCAACGATGTCACCACATGGGTCGGCTCCAAGACCCTGAAGCTGTGACTGGCGTGCGGTGGGTGCTGCGTGTGTGCCCGTCGCCCCCCCCCCCACACACACGTTGCTGGCTCCCCTGCTGGCTCCCCTGATGGCCTCATCACGGGGTTTCGCGACCCCGGGCCCTCGTCTGCCTCGAACTGCCCGGCCCCTGCTGGCTCTTCCACGGGTAGACCGCACCCTCTCTGTCCGTCCCCTTGGTGTCGCAGCCGTCACCTGCCTGAAACTGCTCCACCTCCCGCCTCTATCAACTATTTACTCACCACCACCTCCCCCTCCCCCTTCCCCCCCAACAGGCGTCCTTGAGTTTTTCGGCGACATGCTGCTCGGCGGCTCCGTCACCAAGACGATCGCGTCCGGCATGGCCGACACCGCCCTCTACACCGACGTGCCCGAGAGTGCTCTACATGTACGGCATGCTCTGCTCCCTGACCATCGCCGGCGTCTGGCTGCTCATCGCCATGTCGTTCGCCGAGTAGACCGCCGACGCCGGCGCCATCATGGCGTTTTGCAGCATCACCGGCATGATCTGGTCCCAGGTTGAGCAGACGAGTGATCACTCGTGTCATGACACCCCCTTCCTGTCCGGCTTGTCCATCGTGCTGTCGTGATTCTCCTTTCCCATCATCGTTGACTGTGTGCGCTTGTTGCGATATCCTTCTCTCCTGCACTCCCGCTCCCACTCCCTCTCTCCTTGTTCTCCCACTCCCTCTCCCTCTCTCCCTCTCTGCTTTGGTTGTGCGCATCAGCAACCAGCCAACGTACAGCGCTGCCATTTCACCCCACCCCCCGCTCGCCTGCCTGCCTGCCTGCCGCCTGCCTGCCTGCATGCCGCCTGTCTGCCCGCACGCCTCCCGCTCACAGCGTCCGCCCCCCCCCCCTCCTCCCTAACCACTGTAGATGATACCCCTGGCGGCCATCTTCTACATCGTCTGCCGCTTCTTCATCCCGCGCTCCGAAAACTCGGCCAGGCTCGGCCGGTGGTCGAGTTGTCACGAGCATCTGGACTTGTGCTGGATCTTCGCCACCGCCGCCGCCGACGGCGTCGCCATCATCTGCGGCGTACCCGTTTCCATGCCGAGCTGGCCCAGCTGGCCGACCATCGCCCTCGCCTCGTTCTTCGGCATCCACCACCCAGATTGTTGTCGGCGCCGAGACCGGCGTCGGCTTGTGCGAGTCCATCCCCGGCATCCGCTGGTTGCAACTTCTTTGGCTGGATCCTCGCTCTTGGCTTCTGCGCCGGCTTGTTTGCCCCGGGCGCGTACGCGGCACCATGGCCAGCGAGACGCACGAGATGAACCTCAGCGCATCACCACCAACACCTACAAGTCAGTCAACACGACGGCCTGGAAGGGGAAGGATGTCCCCGCCTGGTGGTCCACCAGGCCGCGCCGCTCAACGCCCCGCGAGTACAGCGGCTCCACGCTCGCCCTGAACGCAAACAAGTCGGCCAACGCGTTCAAGTCTGCGATCGCCCCCGACGTCACCGGCAAGAGCAGCCACGTCGTTGCTGGTCATTGAGCGGGCACACTTGGTAGCTGAGCCCACTGGCTCCCTAGCATGGGGGAGGATGCGTGGGCGCGAGTCTCGTGTTGCGTCACGACCGCGGCACAAAGGCGCGCCCCCGCCCGCGGCGCCCGCTCCGCTCGCTATTGACAACTTGAACCTTTATCTTCCTGTCAATCGCGCATTTAATTGTTGTCCCACCCCACCAGCGTGTTGATGGTCCTAGTCGGTCACTGACTTTGTTGCTGAATTCGTGCCCGGCACAATATATGACTGCATGTTTTCGCACTGCCCCCTGATGGCGACAGTCGCGACTTTATATCAACCCCATAATAATAATAATAATAATAATAGTAATAATAATAATAACGATCACTGGGCCAGTCACTTGCTCCTCGTAATGCGTGGGCACACCCTGGCCGAGTTTTCGAGCGTGATTCACACACATCATCATGGCAGCACCGCGTGCGTACGTCTGCAGTTTGTGCGCGACACTGATGCCCACTCCACTCTGCTCGCCAGCGAGCATCCTAGCTAGTACTCGTGATAAGGTTTTATTTCATCGAGTTTTTAAAACCTGCAGGGGGGAGGTTGTGGCTGCTGGCTGATGAGGTGTGGTGCTGCTGCACCGCACCGCAGCGGCGCACGAGGGGGGTGGACACACGCCCGGCGTTGAGCGTCAACAACACATATGCTCGGCATGCTGCTGCTGCTGCTCTGCTGCTGCTCTGCTGCTGCACTGCTGCTCAAATGGCGTGCTGTTTCGCAGATTGCTGTTCTAGAGCAGTTGGCTGGAGGTCTGAGCTGAGCAGCACGTGTTGCGCGGGTGCCTGCTCTGGCCGTGGGCGCCATGCGGCGCTGCTTGGAAAACTCGTGGCCACATGGCCCCTTGCCGGCTGTCGGAACCCGCAGATGCCGACGGTCACGGAATGTGAGTCAAGGAATGTGTCAATTATGCTGAGGATCGCGCCTCTGTCAGGCATCGCCCCCCAACTATATAGCCACCGACTTTGCTCTAGATTGAAATCCTTCATCGCCCAGTTGCAGCCCAATTGCAACCGCGCCGTCCTCCTCCCCACCCCTCCCACACCCACACACACTGCTACAGCAGCGTTTTTCAGCATGACTGCCACCAAGATCGTCGGCGATTGGGACGAGTACCTCTGGATGGTGGTTTGTGGTGGCCTGGCCGCTGCGTTCATGGCGTGGGGCATCGGTAAGGCGGCGACTTGCATCACTGTTGCTCGCCACCCTCTCCGTTGTCATCGGGAAACGATTCCACCACGAATCGCGGTCAATGGCCCACGATGCGATAAAGACCTGCTCACGCGCGTGCTTGCTCGGTTGCATCTGCCACTGCGGAGTTATGAAGTTTGTCTGTCACAACTTGCCTCTTGCCTGCCTCACGCTTCCACCACCATCGTGCCCTCCCCACCCCTCCTCCCTCACCACCCTCCCCCTCACCACGCCCCTGCAGGTGCCAACGACGTCGCCAACTCCTTCGCCACCTCGGTCGGATCCAAGACCCTGAAGCTCTGGCAGGCGTGCATCATCGCCGGTGCGTGCGTGGGTGTGTGTGCTGCGCCGCGCCGCGCCCCCCTGCTGGCCTGCTGGCCTCAAAACCCCGGAGGACCCCATCCACTCGCCCTCGTCTGCCCCCAAGCTGCTCATCTCCCACTCGCAGTCAGTGCTTCAGCCCTCGCCTGCAGCTGCCTCCAACTGCCCCGCGTCCCCGCACCTCTCAACTCACAACTCATCCCCACCCCTCCCCCTCACCCCCAACAGGCATCTTCGAGTTCACCGGCGCCATGCTGCTCGGCGGCTCCGTCGCGAAGACGATCGCTTCCGGCATCGCCAACACCGCCCTTTACACTGACGTGCCCGAGATCTACATGTACGGCATGCTCTGCTCCCTGACCATTGCCGGCCTCTGGTTGCTCGTCGCCACTATGTGGTGCTTTGCCATTTCCACGACCCACACTATCATGGGCTCCATCATGGGCTTCGCCCTCGTGTTCGGCGGCATTAACGGTGTGATCTAGTCCAAGGAGAAGGGTGACTTTCCCTACCTGTCCGGCTTCCTGCTCATCGTGCTGTCGTGGTTCTTCTCCCCCATCATCGGTGAGTGAATCGCGCACCCTTTGCACTACCTCTCTCGCGTTGGCCGTGTGCGTCCGCAAACAGCGAACGCACGGCGCTTCCCCCTTCGTCTGCCTGCACGCCGCCTGCCTGCCTGCCTCCTGCCTGCCTGCCTGCCGCCTGCATGCCAGCACGCCGCCCACTCACACCGCCGTGCCCCCCCCCACACACACACTTCCCTAACCAATGTAGGTGGAATCCTCGCGGCCATCTTCTTCAACATCTGCCGCATCTTCATCCTGCGCTCCGACAACTCGACCAACCGTGCGATCTGGGCCATCCCCCTCCTCGTCCTCTTCACCCTCTTCATCAACATCCTGTTCGTGCTCGTCAAGGGCGCGATGGCGGACCTGCAGAAGAGGTGGCCATGCAAGAAGGCGACCGGCTATAAGGGCATGGCCATCAAGGACTGCTCCGACCACTTCATCAACTCGTGCTGGATCGCCGCCGCCGCTGCTGGCGGCGCCGCACTCGTCAGCGGCCTCATCCTGATCCCCCTCCTGAAGCGCAAGATGCGCCGTGAGGCTGAGGCTGAGGAGCTTGCGCTCGAGAACGGTGACAAGGCGGTCGAGGAGGACCTTGATGCGCCCCAGGCATACGAGAAGATCCACGTGCATGAGATCCCAGCCGGCGCGACTTGGGTCACGCCGCCGTACCACTACGTGACCTACGCCGCCACCGCCTCCTACCGCCAGGTCATCAAGGGCCTGACCTACGACGTGCACAGTGGCGCTGCGAACGATGCCAAGGGCGAGGAGATGATTGCCAACGCTGAGGTGTTTGCCCCCCAGACCGAGCGCATCTTCTCGTACCTGCAGGTGCTGTCCGCGTCCTGCGTCGCGTTCGCGCACGGCTCCAAAGACGTCGCCAACTCCATCGGCCCGTACTCTGTGATCTACTACGTCTTCAAGAACCACAAGGTGCCTGGCTCGTCCGCCGAGGCGCCCAAGTGGATCTTCGCGCTGGGTGGTGGCATGATCGTCGTCGGTCTTGCGACCTACGGCTACAACATCATCATGATCATCGGCGTCAAGTACCTCCACCTGACCCCCGCGCGCGGTTTCTCCGCAGAGCTGGCTGCGGGCATGACGATCGCCCTCGCCTCGTTCTTCGGCATCCCTGTCTCCACCACCCAGATCATTGTTGGCGCCGAGACCGGTATCGGCCTATGCGAGTCCATCCACGGCGTCCGCTGGGCACTGCTGGCCAAGACCTTCTTCGGCTGGATCCTCACCATCGTCCTCGCTCTTGGCTTCTGCGCCGGCCTCTTTGCCGCGGGTGCGTACGCGCCGTCCATCACCATGGCAGCCGACATGCGCGAGATGAACTTCGGCGTGTACACCCTCACCTCCAGCATCTACAAGTCCATCAACACCACCACCCACGACTACTCGACCAACCTTACCTGGTGGGAGGCTGCGCCGTCGACGTGGGCTGCGCCGTTCAACGCCCGCCCGTACAATGGCTCCATGCTCGCCTTCAACGCGAACAAGTCCTCCAACTCGTTCAAGTCTGCGATCGGCTCCGACGTCACCGGCAAGCGCGGCTACGTCCTCCCTGAGCTCGTCCTCTACTACCTCAACGACGCCGTCAAGCTGAACGCGACGTACTCCACCACCAACATCGGCATCTAGGCGTAAGCGTCGGCGCTGGTCTTTGAGCGGGCGCGCTTGATAGCTGAGCGGCCCCGCTGCCCACCGGCTCGCTCGCTTCAGCACGGGGAGGCACGTGTTGTCTCTCTGCCTGATGTGCCAGTGTCTTTCTATCCCCCCCCCCCCCCCGACACACACACTTGCACCCATTTCATAAGTGCCACACATCCACGCCCATTTCGTTAGTGCCAGTCCTTCGGACTTCCCCCCCGAGTGCAAATTAAATTTCATTCCTGGTCCATTCCGCTTGATAAAATATCACTGTGCAATGGACGATTTTGTTGTTTCGCACTGTCCCCTGATGGCAAGAGTCGTGACCCTAGGTGAACCCCACAACCGCACCCCCCCAAAAGTGGGCCAGCTATGTGTCCTCATGATGCGCGCGCGAGCGCCCTAGCAGAGTTTGCGGGCGCGAGTCACCCGCCCAAAAACGCAGCGCGCGGCGCCAACCATTTCGTTTGCCACATAAGAGCTTAGCTCAGCCTCTTGACCATTGTTGACCTTGTGCCCTTAAGCACCACCTCCTCCCAAGGTTATAATCAAATCCACAGATGGAATAACTAAAGGATACACCAAAGTAGGGTAGCCAAGCCGTCGCTGTAACACCGATTGACAAGCGCAGCGATGAAGAGGTTGTAGGTTGTGGGGGGGCGAGCCTGTAAACCCCGCCCTTCAGCAGAGGCCCACGCATGCCACAAATGTGTGCGCGTTCCCCGCTGTATGTAGATAGCACACTAGCACTCTGCCTGCCTGGCGTGCGGGGCAGCGGCAGCACTTGCACGCGCAGGTGCTTGCGGCCTAACCAGTGGAGTCCATACGGCACGCTAGTCAACGTCCACACGCTGTCGGGCGCAGCTGCAGTGCCACAGCGCAGTGGCCTTGGGTAGCTTCGGTGCCTTGGGTAGCTTCAGTGCCCGGCTGGTGCCTGGCCTCGCGACTGCAACTCAAGGTTTTACAAACTAAAGTTGAGTGCGGCCTGGCCCTACCCCTGCGTTGAAACCGATTAGAGACCCCATCTACGGCTCGAGGAAACCCCGACGCGTCCTCGACCCCGAGTCGGGCCACTGGAGAGCTTCGCCCCCCCTCCCTGAGAGAGACCCTCCGCCGCAGTGCCATCACGCGGCCACGACCACGTCCACGCGGTGCCACGCGTTGTTGTGCACGCCGCGAAAGTTCCACAGCCCCGCGACGGCGTCCGGCTGCGCGGAGCACGTCTCGTCGATGGCGCGGCACGCGAGTGTAATCTTGTCGCCGGGCTTGGCGCCAGCAGGCAGCGGCAGCTCAGCAGACCTGCAGACGAGGCAGGACACGGGGGGGGGGAGGTCAGGCGGCGAGAGCAGCAGACTAGCAGTGGTGGGGGGGATGGCGCGATCGTGTCGCCTGGCTTCCCGCCAGCAGGCAGCGGCAGCTCGGCAGACCTGCAGATGAGGCAGGGGGGGGGGGGGGGGGGGGGGTGATGCGGCACAAGCAGCAGAGTAGCAATGAAAGGGGGGGCGTGTGCGCGTCGCCGGGCTTGGCGCCAGCAGGCAGCGGCAGCTCGGACCTGCAGACGAGACAGGGATGGAGAGGAGGTGGGGGGGTTTCAGGCGGCGAGAGCAGCAGACTAGCAACGGAAGGGGAGGGCGTGATCTTGGTGCCCGACTTGGCGCCAGCAGGCAGCGGCAGCTCGGCAGACATGCAGAAAAGACGGGAAGGGGAGGAGGGGGGGTCAGGCGGCACGAGCAGCAGATGAGCAGTGGAGGGGGAGTGCGTGTGAGCGTGTCGCCTGGCTTGGCGCCAGCAGGCAGCGGCAGCCCTGCAGCCCTGCAGATGAGGCAGGGCAGTGGAGGGGGGTGGGGGGTCAGGCGGCAGGTGCAGAAGACTAGCAGTGGTAGGGGGCAGGGCGCGATCTTGGCCCCCGACTTGGCGCCAGCAGGCAGCGGCAGCTCGGTAGACCTGCAGACGAGGCAGGGCAGGGGAAAGGGGGAGGGGGGGTCAGGCGGCGAGAGCAGCAGACTAGCGATGGAGGGAGAGGGCGTGATCTTGGTGCCCGGCTCGGCGCCAGCTGACAGGGGCAGGGCCGATCTGCAGACCAGACAGGGCAGGGGAAGGGGGGTCAGGCGGCAGAGCAGCAGACTAGCAGTGGAGGGTGTGTGTGTGTGTTCGTTGTTGGCGTGTTCGTTGTTTTGGCGCTGGGCTTGGCGCCAGCTGGCAGCGGCAGCCCTGCAGCCCTGCAGACGAGGCAGGACAGGGGAGGGGGGGGCGGGGGGGTCAGGCGGCAGGTGCAGCAGCCTAGCAGTGGAGGGGGAGGGCGTGATCTTGGCGCCTGGCTTGGCGCCAGCAGACAGCCCTGCAGCCCTGCAGCCCGGGCAGGACAGGGGGGGGGGGGTTCAGGCGGCGAGAGCAGCAGACTAGCAGTGGAGGGGGAGAGCGTGAGCTTGGCGCCCGACTTGTCGCCAGCACGCAGCGGCAGCTCGACAGACCTGCACACGTCACAGAACAGGGGAAGGGGGGGGGTCAGGCGGCACGAGCAGCAGACTAGCAGTGGAGGGTGAGGGCATGTTCTTGGCGCCCGACTTGGCGCCAGCAGGCAGCGGCAGCTCGGCAGACCTGCAGAAGAGAGGGGTGGGGTCAGGCGGCACGAGCAGCAGACTAGCAGTTGAGGGGGAGGGCGTGATGTTGTCTTCTGGCTTGGCGCCAGCTGGCAGCGGCAGCTCGGCAGACGAGACAGGACAGGAAGGGGGGGGGTCAGGCGGCAGGTGCAGAAGACTAGCAGTGGAGGGGGAGGGCGTGTGAGCGTGTCTCCTGGCTTGGCGCCAGCAGGCAGCGGCAGCTCGGCAGACCTGCAGACGAGGCAGGGGTGGGGAGGAGGAGGGGGGGGGGTCAGGCGGCAAGAGCAGCAGACTAGCAACGGAAGGGGAGGGCGTGCAGACGTCACAGGACAGGGGAAGGGGGGGGGGTGCAGGCGGCAAGAGAGCTGCAAACGAACCAGGTGTGTGTGAGAAGGGGACGTCAGCGTGTCGCCAGGATTGGCGCAGGCAGCGGCGGCTCGGCAGACAAAACGGGGGGGGGGGGGAGGAGGCAGCAAGAGAGCTGCACACGAGCAGGTGTGGTGTTGAGAGGGGCGACGGGGTCAGCGTGTTAAGCCAGGGACTTGCGCAGGCGAGCCGGCGCAGCCTCGCAGACAAACCGGGCCAGGCGGGGGCCGGGCGTCCCACCCAAGACGTCAATTCCAGGACTCCCCCCACTGGCAAAAACAAGCAAGCTCTTGCACCCCCCCCCCCCCCCCACCGCCGGCTCTTTCCATGTGCCCCCCCCCCCGCCTTGCCACACACGCACACACACACACACGCACACACACACACACACACACAGCCCCCCCCACCAGTGGCACCACGCCCACGCGCGCCCCGGGTGCTCCGGCAGCTTCGACAGCGGCGCCATGCCCTCCCCTCCCCGCCGTTGACCACACACACACACACACACACATACACACAAACACACACATACACACAGCCCCCGCCCCCCCCACACCAGTGGCACCACGCCCACACGCGCCCCGGGCACTGCGGCAGCTTGGACAGCGGCGCAACGACGCCCCCCTCCCGCAGGGAGACACACCCACACACCCACACACACACCAGTGGCACCACGCCCACGTGTGCTGCGGCAGCTTCGACAGCTGCGCAACGACACCCCCTCCCCGCCGTGACACACACACACACACACACAGCCCCCCCCCACACACCAGTGGCACCATGCCCACGTGCGCTGCGGCAGCTTTGACAGCTGCGCAACGACACCCCCTCCCCGCCGTGACACACACACACACACACACACACACAGCCCCCCCCCCACACACCAGTGGCACCACGCCCACGTGCGCTGCGGCAGCTTCGACAGCTGCGCAACGACACCCCCTCCCCGCCGTGACACACACACACACACACACAGCCCCCCCCCACACACCAGTGGCACCATGCCCACGTGCGCTGCGGCAGCTTTGACAGCTGCGCAACGACACCCCCCCCCCGCCGTGACACACACACAC
>VFSX01000860.1:0-27032 GCA_016618255.1 Chlamydomonas sp. UWO 241 | reverse complement strand
TGGAGAGTGGAGAGTGGAGAGTGGAGAGTGGAGAGTGGAGAGTGGAGAGTGGAGAGTGGAGAGTGGAGAGTGGAGAGTGGAGAGTGGAGAGTGGAGAGCTGAGAGTGGAGAGTGGAGAGTGGAGAGTGGAGAGTGGAGAGTGGAGAGTGGAGAGTGGAGAGTGGAGAGTGGAGAGTGGAGAGTGGAGAGTGGAGAGTGTAGAGTGGAGAGTTGAGAGTGGAGAGTGGAGAGTGGAGAGTGGAGAGTGGAGAGTGGAGAGTGGAGAGTGGAGAGTGGAGAGTGGAGAGTGGAGATGGAGAGTGGAGAGTGGAGAGTGGAGAGTGGAGAGTGGAGAGTGGAGAGTGGAGAGTGGAGAGTGGAGAGTGGAGAGTGGAGAGTGGAGAGTGGAGAGGGGAGAGTGGAGAGGTGAGAGTGGAGAGTGGAGAGTGGAGAGTGGAGAGTGGAGAGTGGAGAGTGGAGAGTGGAGAGTGGAGAGTGGAGAGTGGAGAGTGGAGAGTGGAGAGAGGGGAGAGGGGAGAGAGTGGAGAGTGGAGAGTGGAGAGTGGAGAGTGGAGAGTGGAGAGTGGAGAGTGGAGAGTGGAGAGTGGAGAGTGGAGAGTTGGAGAGTGGAGAGTGGAGAGTGGAGAGTGGAGAGTGGAGAGTGGAGAGTGGAGAGTGGAGAGTGGAGAGTGGAGAGTGGAGAGTGGAGAGTGGAGAGTGGAGGAGAGAGTGGAGAGTGGAGAGTGGAGAGTGGAGAGTGGAGAGTGGAGAGTGGAGAGTGGAGAGTGGAGAGTGGAGAGTGGAGAGTGGAGAGTGGAGAGTGGAGAGTGGAGAGTGGAGAGTGGAGAGTGGATGGTGGAGAGTGGAGAGTGGAGAGTGGAGAGTGGAGAGTGGAGAGTGGAGAGTGGAGAGTGGAGAGTGGAGAGTGGAGAGTGGAGAGTGGGAGTGGAGAGTGGAGAGTGGAGAGTGGAGAGTGGAGAGTGGAGAGTGGAGAGTGGAGAGTGGAGAGTGGAGAGTGGAGAGTGGAGGGTGGAGAGTGGAGGGTGGAGAGTGGAGAGTGGAGAGTGGAGAGTGGAGAGTGGAGAGTGGAGAGAGTGGAGAGTGGAGAGTGGAGAGTGGAGAGTGGAGAGTGGAGAGTGGAGAGTGGAGAGTGGAGAGAGGAGAGTGGAGAGTGGGGAGAGTGGAGAGTGGAGAGTGGAGAGTGGAGAGTGGAGAGTGGAGAGTGGGGAGTGGAGAGTGGAGAGTGGAGAGTGGAGAGTGGAGAGTGGAGAGTGGAGAGTGGAGAGTGGAGAGTGAGAGTGGAGAGTGGAGAGTGGAGAGTGGAGAGTGGAGAGTGGAGAGTGGAGAGTGGAGAGTGGAGAGTGGAGAGTGGAGAGTGGAGAGTGGAGAGTGGTGAGTGGAGAGTGGAGAGTGGAGAGTGGAGAGTGGAGAGTGGAGAGTGGAGAGGGCAGAGTGGAGAGTGGAGAGTGGAGAGTGGAGAGTGGAGAGTGGAGAGTGGAGAGTGGAGAGTGGAGAGTGGAGAGTGGAGAGTGAGTGGAGAGTGGAGAGTGGAGAGTGGAGAGTGGAGAGTGGAGAGTCTGCGGTGCACCGCCTCCGCCCCCCCCCCCGTGCCCCCCCTCCCTCCCCCTCCGCACAGGTATTCTTTCGTCATCCTTTGTTTCTACGTCTCCCTCTCCCCTCAAGTCCTTTCAGCTTTCTTCCAGTCGTTCCCTCATCGTTCCATCGTCTCACGTCCCACGTTCCTTTAGTCCTGTCGGCTCTGGTGCTCTAGATGGATTGGCTTGCGTGTCCCTGTGTTGTCAGGGGCCGCCACGGCTCCGGCCGTGCCTTCGGGAGTCTCCGTTCCATCACCAGTGTCTCTTATTTCTGCGTTGTTTCCTGTGTTGCTGTCGCTTAGGTGTCAGCATGGCTGCGTTGCTTGAGTGTAACGTTGCCCTCTGAAAAAAAAAAATAGGTGTCAGCAGCTTCTCTTCCACCCTGGCTGGATACTTCCCGGTCAATGACCCTACCCCGACTGTGGTGGCTGGCGATTTCAACGTCACCCTGCACCAGGATGACCGCGTCGCCTGCCCGGTGCCAGGGGTGCTCATCGGTGCGTCAGAGCTGCTGGCCGTCATGGGCTCGGCACACCTGTGCGACATTTGGCGCGACCTCAACCCTGCCGCCATGGCCTTCACTCACTGGTCGGCGTCGACATCATCGGGAAAACGCCTGGACCGCTTCCTCGTCTCTGTGTGCTTCTCACCAGCTCTGACCACAGCTGCGCTTCCTGCCGCCACTGCGCTTTGTGCGACCTCAGACATCCTGCCCTCAGCGCCCATCTCCACCGACCACCTGCCTGTGTCCCTCATGGTGACTTGCATGACGTCAGGCGTGCCGCGTGGCCGGGGCATCCTGTCCTTCCCCCTGCGTTTGCTGAACTCCAAGGAGCCCTCTGCAGCCGTGAGCGCCTTTATCGTTAAGACGGTCCACCCACTCATGGTGTGCCCGGCGTCTGAGCTCATCGGCGCCTTCGATGCCTGGAAGTCGGCATTCATAGACATGGCTGTTGGTGTTGACAAGCGCCACCGCCGCGACCGCCAGGCGCCCGCGCGTGCCGCCGACCACTGCGCGCGCAGCGCCCGAGAGGGCATGCTTGCTGCAGTAGCATCCGGGGGGGACGTCGGTGCGGCTGCCACCATTTGGCTCGCGCAGAAGGACAACGCTGCGGCGGCGTGGCGTGCGCTCTCCGCATCGGCATGGGACGTGGCCGCCACCCTCGACCAGAACAAGGGTGAAACCAGCTCGTACTACTTCCACCACCAGGCACGCGAGATGCACACAGTCACCACCATGCTCTCCCTCAACCGACCCGGCCGTGCCCCTACTGACAGCCCCGATGCCGCCTCGTTTGTGTCGGACGCTCCGAAAGCGACCAAGTACGTGGTCGATTTCTTCTCTTCTGAGTCTTCCATCGGTCTGTTCCGCCCGCAGCTGGGCATTGACCCCGCAGCCCAGCACACCCTCCTGACCACCCTGCCAAGGAGGCTGGATGGGCCCTTCGCTGCCTTGGCCGAGGGCGTCGACTGTGCCGATGACGCGCTTGCTGGCATGCTTACGGCGGAAGAGCTGCAGGTTGCGCTCTCCCACGCGGCTAGGGGCAAGGTCCCCGGCGGCGACGGCATTCCGTACGAGGTCTACCGCCACTGGCGCGGTTCCCTCTCCCCCCTCCTCCTCCGTGTGTTCAACACCGGCTTTGGAGAGGCTGGCCGCACGTCACCTACCCCGTTTGCTCTGCTCCTCCGTGGGGTTGTTTGCTTGCTTTCCAAGCCAGGCAAGCCGGGCGATGAGCTCGATGGCTACCGGCCCATCACGCTCCTCAATGCAGACGTGAAGCTTGTGATGAGCATCATAGCCAACCGCCTACAAGTCCCGCTTGACTACCTCATCGACATCGGGCAGGGCGCGTTCATCCATGGCCGTGACATCTCTCACAACGTGCGCTACCATCTCGCGCTGGCTGCCCGCTTCCGCGACCTCGGCCTGCCGGGCTGGCTGGTGCACAGCGACCTGACTAAGGCGTACGACACGGTGAACCGGGGCTGGCTCGACCAAGCCATGATCCGCATGGGTTTCCGACCCAACGGGGTGGTTAGGTGGTGTCGAATCCTCCTCGGAGGGGCCAAGGTCAGGGTGCGCGTCAACGGCTTCTTCACGCCAGATTTCCCGATGGACTCTGGTCTCTTTCAGGGCTCGGCGCTCTCATGCATGGAGTGGGTCATCGTTCTGCAGCCCGTGATGTCCTACCTGTCATCGCTGCAGGCTGGCGGTACACTCACCACGTTCAGGCTGCCCGGACCAAACGGGGTCGGTGAGGGGTCGGAGGCCCCTCCGGCGCAGGCGTTTGCGGATGACGTCACGCTCGCCACGCGTTGCCCCGAGAGCGACATCGCGAGGTTCCAGACGGCGCTCGCCCTCTCCCGCAGCGCTGGCAATCCGAGCGAGTCGGTCAACAAGTTCTTCTTCACACGGCTCGCCGGTCCGACCCCCGATGATCTCGTGTTTCAGGCAGGTGTCCGCGAGCGCCACGTTGCGACTGGCTACCCCCTCCGTGACATCGCAACTGCGGTCTCTCGCCACCTCGGCGTGCCTCGCCCCTGATAACCTGGACGCCGTCGTTGCCGCCGCGTACGGCACCATGGCGGGTTCCATGCTTGCTGCCACTAGGCGGTGGGCAGGCGTCGCGCCCACGCTCATCGGCCGTGCTCACGTCGCCACGCAGTGCATCGCGGCCAAGCTCGTCTACCAGGCGGGTTTCACCATGACCGTACGTGCCCTGCTTCAGGCCATGCAACAGGTCACAAACCGCTACGTCGCAGCCTCTGCGCGTGCGGAGGAGGTCACTCCAAACGCGGGGTGCCTCTACCCGTGCGCTGCTGTGTCCCACCTGCCCCGGGGCATGGGGGGCATTGGCCTGCCCGACCTCGATTCGCACGCGACGGCCATGCGGGCGAAGGCCATCTGGCAGCTGTTCGGCTTCAACTCACACCCGTGGGCAGCACTGTACGCGTCGGAAGTCGCCAAGCCTGCTGCTGCTGTCCCCCATCTCCTGCCTGGGCCACTCTGGGTCGCTACGCAGCCGGGGGCGGTTCCCGGCCTCAGCATGGATGCGACGTCTATTGTTTGGCTCTGACGCACAGCGCTACTGGTGAACTGTTCCTGATGGGGCGAGGCTATGTGGCAGATGGGGCAGCGGTACGATGGAGAGCACGATGCACGATGGCGAGAATTGCGGCGAGCATGCACCCCCTCTCACAACGATCGGATCTCAAGCAGATTGCGGCTCCTAATGGTTTACTGTGCCTGGATGCAACAGAGAGACGGATAGCGAGAAATTGAGAAACATGGGAAGCGAGGCACATGCGGCTAGGCTTTGTGAGGAGGTTGTGGCGCAGGGGTTCCCTGCCCCAAGGCGCAGATTATAGATGGCGCAGCAATCAATACACTAGCCCTGCGGCATGGGGCGAGGCGAGGCCCCACCAGCGGGCGGGCACCATAATGGAGATGGCGGTTAAGAACGGGGAATGAGGCTACAGGGATAGGATACGGGTTACAGATGCCAAAGGGGACGGCGGAACAAGGATCAGCCATAGGTGTCACTGGGAATGGCTAAAGAACGGGAATGAGGCGGGTGGTATGGGTGCTGGCGCGCATGGAGCGCGGCGCGGCGCATGGAGATCACATGGCGGCGCCCATGCATGGACGAGATTGCTGGCGGGCATACAGGAGATTGCTTGCGGGCATGGAGGAGATTGCTGGCGGGCGTGGAGGAGATTGCTGGCGGGCATGGAGGAGATTGCTGGAGCCAATGGCGGCGGCGGGACTAGTAGTAGAACACAGGCGCACACCAACAATGCGTTGCTGTCACTACCTGGGTGGTATAGGGTGGATCTGGGGGCCCAGTGTCCTGTCTAGGTCCAGTGCGTGCGCGCGTGTGGGGGTTTACCCTCACCCCTACCAGGTAGCCAGCCAGTTTCCCACTGAAACTGAGTTTAAGGTGTCGGGCGCTAGCGCCGACACCGGTCTTATACATCATTACTGGTGTCACACAGACTGTAATATCCATCATCATCATCATTGTGCGGGAAGGCGTCAAGGCGTTCATGCAGCTGCGCATCACGCGCATCATGCCTCCGGACTCGCTGTCTTTTGAGTCTGTCATGCGCGAGGCCACTTTTGGCAACGACGCCGTGCCGGGCATCGACTTCCAAGGCCTCCGCACCGATGCGGCGCGGCGGTGGAGGCGCCTCTGTGACGTGCGTGATGCATGGTGCCAGCGCGCCGCCCTGTCAGCGGCCGCTCTCTCTGACCTTGACCTCATCATCGCGGCATTGCCTGCCGCGTGGCGCATCAATGTGCAATGCAGCGCTGCGCCGACTGCCCCCTGGTCGCGTGTTGGCACTGACGCGGCAACAGGCTGGGCAATCATCCGCGGTGCTGACCCGATGGCGCCTGAGGATGCAGGCTCGGCAGCTGTGCGCCGATGGCTGGTTTGGCCGTCTGGTAGGCTGCACCCGCTGCCGGGAGGCGCGGGGCGGCCTGGTCAGGCGGCGATGGTCGTCATCCGCCCAAAGCCGCGTCAGCGCTGGCTCCGCGCTGACTACAACTTCTACGCGGCCGAGATGGTCAAGGTTGACCCCGACGATCGCCGCGCTGTCACTGAGCCATGGCTGGTGGGTGTGTGGGACACCATGCAGCTTGACCCGTGTGCCTGGGGCATCCCGGCCGTCGTGGGGATCGGTCAAGACACCGTCTCTCTCCTCGAAATGACCGTTCGTGCTGCGTGGCTGCGCCTGCGCTACACCACGGCAGCCAGCGAGGACATGGGCTTCGGCTCCAACGTTTTTGGGGTCCGAACAGACGGTGCTGTCTTCCCCCCAGCGTGGTGCCTACCGAGCGAGGCTGGCATCAGTGCGGGCGCCCTCCGCAATCGTGCAACGGTCCCTACTGGGCAGCTCGATCGCCACGGGCTTGTTGGGCGTGACGAGCACTGGTGCCGCACGCTAGAGGTGGTCAAGAACGGTTTCCCGCCAGAGGACGTTGACAACCCCGTGGCGTGGGTGCGCGGGGTCCAGTCAGGTGCCGGCCCCTCCGCGCCTCGGCAGCCCAACCGCTTGCAGGTGCGTCTCTCCGAGGGGGAGGTTGCTGCTCGGGCCCAGCCTCTTCCCAGCGGGGCGCCAATCAGCGACCCCGACCTGCCAGAGGGGTTTGCTCAGGTCTGGACCCGCCTCCTGGACCCGACCATCCACCGGCCTTTTGTTATCACTGCTTGGCGCATCCTCCACTGCTGCCTTGGCTGCAACGCCTTCATCGCGGTCAAGCTCCTCGACCCGGACACCGCGCCGGCTGATGCGGACGGTAACCCGGACGTGTCAACTGCGTGTTGCGGTCACCCGTTCTGTGCCTCTCTCACCGACCCGCCTTTCGAGACCCTCGCTCACACGTTTCTCGACTGCCCGGCGGCACGACCAGCCATGCAATGGCTTTGTGACACGTGGGCGGCGCTGACGGGTGGCGCGCCGCCGCCCCTCACTGCCGCCATTATGCTTGCCGATGACATGTCCGGGTGGAGTGGTGCGCCCGTGGCGAAAGCTAAGAAAAAGGAGCTGCGCGCGTGGACGCGCCTCCGTGTCGCGGTCATCGGCGCCATCTGGCGTGTGCGCTGTGACCGCCAGGCGAGTGGGCTGTTGGGGGACAGCCTTGCCCTTCGCGCCGTTCGCCTGGCCCTCGACTCTGTCACCGGTGCCATCCGGCGGGATTGGCAGCGTACCGAGGAGGACATCACCATGGTGGACGATGGCTTCTTCTGCGTGGACTGGTGGCGTGGCTTTGACGCAGAGCGTGACAAGGACTGGTTCTGCAGCCAGTGGGCGACACCGCCGCTCCTTTGCGCGGTGCTTGCTGCGCCCGGTGCCACTACAGGCGACACGACGTACACCCTCGACGTCCGCGTGGGCGTCGTGGGGCAGGTTCCGCTGCCGGCGTGAAAGGTTTCCTGCTGTGCGTACGCCATTGTTTGCCTGACCTTCTCGTGTCTGCTTGCTTTGGTGCCCCAAAGACCACCACTGTTCGGTCAGGCCGCCCCTCACTCCGCCTGCTGTCCTCCCCTCTCCCCGCTCCTTTTCTCTCTGCCCCTTCCATCCTTTTTTCTGTGGTAGAGAGTCCGGCCACTCGGCCATGTCTCATATTCTGCCGCGTCCCTGCCTTTTGTCCTTTTTGGTTTCTTCTGCTTTGACTCCTATTCCCTGCCCCCCACCTGCCCCCTGGCTCGAGCCTGATGGCGGGTGGGGGGAGGGGGGGGGACTGGTGGAGGAATGGGGCTCCTCCGCCAGCCCTCTCCCTCTAACCCCTTCAAAAGAAAAGAAAAAAGAAAAAAAAGTCTCCCGCTTTGGCTTCAGGTTAGACACCGGTTTGAGTTTGCTGCTTTCCCAGTTAGGCGTATTTTTTTGGCCTCTCTGTGCCCCTCCTATTATCTCCCCCACCTGCCCTCTGGCTCAAGCCGGTGGGCAGGTGGGGGGGGGTGGGCTGGCGGAGGAGTCCCTCCGCCAGCCCTCCCCATTCCCTGTGCCCCTGCCTCCCCATCTGCCTTCCAGCTCCGCCCCCTTCCCTTTTCCTCCCTCTCCCTGTTCGTCTCCTCTGCCTCTCGCCCCCTTCATTCTTCCTCCCGCCCCCTGTTCTTCTCCTCTGCCTCTCGCCCTCTCCTCAGCAACCACGCCCGCCTCCCGGTTCTTCCACTTTTGCTATCCCTACCCCCTCCTCCCTCTCTCCTCTCCCCACTCTGGTCCGTCTCGGCCTCTCACTGCTCTGTTTGCTCGTCCCACGCTCCCCGGTCTTCACCTCCCACCCCCCCACCTTCTCTCCCACGCCTCCCTGCTTTCCCTGCCCTCTCCTCTTCTCCACGTGCTTCCCGCTCATCCTGCTTGTTTCACACTCCCTTCGCTGTTTTATTGGCCTCCGCATCTCCCTGTCTTTCTCTCTCCCCCCCATTCCTTCCTGCCCCTTCCCGCCCTGCCTGCACCACCATCCCTGCTTGTCTGGGGGGGGGGCTGGCAGAGGAGTCCCTCCGCCAGCCCTCCCCTTTCCATGTGCCTCTGCCTCCCCTTCTGCCTTCCAGTTCCGCCCCCTTCCCTCTTTCTCCCTGTTCTTCTCCTCTGCCTCTCGCCCTCGTCTCAGCCTCCATGCCCGCCTCCCGGTTCTGCCACTCTTCCTATCCCTACCCGCTTCTCCCGCTCTCCTCTCCCCGCTCTGATCCGTCTCCCCCTCTCTCTGCTCTGTTTGCTCGTCCCGCGCTCCCTGGTCTTCACCTCCCAACCCCCCCCCACGCTCCCTCCCACCCTCCCACGCCTCCCTGCTTTCCCTGCCCTCTCCTCTACTCCCCGTGCTTCCCGCTCATCCTGCCTGGTCCACCCTCCCTTCGCTGTTTTATTGACCTCTCGCATCTCCCTGTCTTTCTCTCTCCACCCCATTCCTTCCTGCCCCTTCCCGCCCTGCCTGCACAACCATCCCTGTTTGTCTGCCATGCCCCCCCTCCCTCTCCCTGCCTACCCACTCCCTGCTTGTTCCCTCTCCCTGCCCTCCCTCCCCTCCTTGCGTGCTCTTCCTGTCGTTCCCTCATCGTTCCATCGTCCCACGTGCCTCGAGTTTCCTGACTTCCATTCCCTCGTGTCCGTGTCCTTCGTCTTCCTTCTCCTCAAGTCCTTTTCAGCTTTCTTCCAGTCGTTCCCTCATCGTTCCATCGTCCCACGTGCCTCGAGTTTCCTGGCTTCCGTTCCCTCGTGTCCGTGTCCTTCCCCTTCCTTATCCTCGAGTCCCGTTCCCCCAAGTCCAAGTTCTTTTAGTCCTGTCGGCTCTGGTGCTCTAGATGGATTGGCTTGCGTGTCCCTGTGTTTTCAGCGGCCGCCACGGCTCCGGCCGTGCCTTCGGGAGTCTCCGTTCCATCACCAGTGTCTCTTGTTTCTGCGTTGTTTCCTGTGTTGCTGTCGCTTAGGTGTCAGCATGGCTGCGTTGCTTGAGTGTAACGTGGGCCACTGAAAAAAGTAAAAAAAAATGCAACACACCATGTGATTTTTTGAAAAAAAATGCAACACACCAGGTGATTTTTTTATTTTTTTATAAATGTATTACATCAAAGCAACACACCATGCCGACGCCTAGGCTACAGCAACACGGGGACCAAGGAACAGGGAAACTGGTATTGGTATTTTTGGTAAACCGGAAACCAGAAACCGGTGAGGGACCCAGGAATCGAACCTGGGACCTCTAGGTTCGCAGTTAGCATCGTTAACCACTAGCCCAAAGGTACAGAGCACACAGTTGATACTTTTCTAACACTTGCAACAACTGTCCTATGCCCGTCCTATTTCCTTCGTTGTAGGGCCTACTGGCAGAGCGGGCACTTGCTGTCTGTGCACAGGCCCATCATGCGTGCCCGCTTGGATGACCATAACACGCCCATAAGCATGGCGAGTGCTGACCGTCGTGCACCGTGTGGCACACCCGCGTGTGTCAGGAAGGCGTTGCTGAGCCACCCAACAGCGACGCTGCCCAGCTGGCTGTAGTAGTGGTAGTAGATGAAGCTGGTGTTGGACTCGCCCAGGTGGTGCACTGTGTGCATGTGCTGGCGGATCGCGTCTGACATGTTGTGCAGCGGTTGACTGTGTGTGTCGCCCTCCGGCTGCGTGATTTCGTCTCCCGGGGTCATCGGACCAGTCTGTGTGTCGTTTGTGGTGGTGGTGTTCCCCTGTTGCGCCTGTTGCTCACGTTTTGTTGCGAAGGGCCAGTGTGTCTTGTCGTACTATGGCACGTCGCCATGCGTCAGCGTGGCGTCGACTTGATCGATCCCCCTAGCTGCTTCCTTTGCAGCTAGGTCGGCCATCTCGTTCCCCGCGCACCCACTGTGCGCCGGAACTTGATGAGCTTGAGGGGCCATGTTATGTGCTCCCCTCTCGTGGAGCAGCTCTACGATTCGTCCCAGTATCTCCGCATGGCGATGCATGCGGATCAGCGCCGGGTGGTGGACGGCCTTGCGTATCTGACAGAGCGCAGACAGGCAATCACTTGCAATCGTTTGTTGAGTGGAAGCGACGCCCAAATGGCCTCGTGGAGCGCTGCCAGCTCCACGTGGTTGACGGTGTCTCCGCATGCTGCGTGCCCAGGGTCTATCAGCGTCACCAGTGGGGGGCCACCGTGGTGCCCCATCCGCCATGTTGCAGCTCCCGCCTGCATATGCGATGGCGCGTCTGGTGACGCGTCAGGGGCGCTGACACGCATGCGCAATGCGTCGGTGAAGGTGATGCTGTCCCATGCGTGCCTGGGCTCAAGGAGTCGTGTGGGCTGCGTGTGGGAGGGGGGTGAGCGCGCGCTGCATGCGGCTCCATGCGCGCATGGGGCGTCTCGCGCGGGGCCTGCTTGAACCGCTTGGTTGCCTCCCATGCCGGGTGGCCCATGGCACCTCCGGCTGGTGGTGGGTGGGTTGGATGGGTCGTGGCTGCCGGCTCCTTGACGCTGCCTGCGTACACCCCGTGCAGGGTTGCAGCAGCACGGCGTGCTTCTCAGAGCTCCACCCCAGCTGCAGGCGGGCGGCCTCGTTCCATACCAGCAGCAGGTCAGTGTGGTGCGTGTGCGGTGTCGCCCTGTGGGTCTCGTGCGCCCACAGCACGTTGCTGCCTGCATGCGGGTCTGCGCCAGAGAGCGTCGCGATGTGTGTGATCACGTGCGGTGCCGTGCGTGCCCTTTCACTGTGGATTCAGAACCCCATTGACCCCCCGCCTCCCCGGACAGCATTTAACACCCCTAAAATGCGGCGACGGCATTCTACTCCCCTAAAATACTCGGCAGATACCACGGCTTCAGATTCCCCCCCTAGAAGGCTTGTACCTACTGTAAAAGAAGTCTGTCACACCAAAGTACCATGCTAGAATGCAGTGTCCCTGTTTAGGGGGCTACTCAGGTGTCTGCTACACCCTGTCGCTTTCGGGCTGGCTGGCTACTATGGTAGATTGCTGCGTGTGTGTGTGGGTGCGTGGGTGCGTTTGTCTGTGTGTGGGTGTGTGGGTGCGCTTGTGTGTGTCTAAGGTCTGTGTTTTTGTGTCTGATGGTGCCGCTTCGGGTGTGAATCCCTGCGTTGCAAGTTTGAGAGGTGTGAATCCACACGGTTTGGAGCGCGGAGAGCGCCCTTCCAAGGCCACCGTGGCTCTCCCAGGATAACAAGAGTGCATCATCTGATCCATAACGCTCTGCTCAACGCGCGTGCTCGGCGTGTGCGCTGGGCCACCGCTTGACTCTTGTGTGCGTTGGGCCGCTGATCGACTCGCGATCTTCACGGCTCGCATGATTTAGGTGTCTGGTGTGGCAAAGTAACAGGGGGGGGCAAATTTGCGTGCCTCGCAGCGTGCAGTAGGTCATGGAGTGTGTGCGTGTGGGAAGTCCTGCAGCTGGTCGGCAGTTCAGATGAGGCGGCGCTGCCTGGGGTGCGTGCTCCCTCCAAATGGGGGGAGCATGTATGAGGCACATGGAAGTGCTGTGGGTCGAACAGCACTGACTGATGCAGTGTGGGTGTGTGGGAGGGGTAGGGGAACAAGCACCAATCCAGCGTTGAAGTGCAGTCCAGCTTCCAGTTCCCAGTACGTTTCTATCTTCGAGACTCTACGAAATGCGATGATGCGCCAGGGAGCCCGGCGGGTCGGATGGTAGGCTTTGACCATAGGCGGTGAAACGTGGCAGTGGCGCCCTCCAGGTGAGCTGGAACCACGCATGTGCTGTTAATTATTTTTCCTCGCTGTCGCGATCAGGGGCAGGGACAGGGCCGAGAGCTTGGGGGCGCATGGGTGCTTGGGGACGCACCATGCGTGCATGGGTGCTCCCGCTCGGGGCAACGTCCAACGCCAGCATCTACGATGTCGTGCACGCGTGATCAGGGTCGCAGCTGAGTTGACGTTGATGTCGTCGTGTGGCTGCTTGACCTCATCCGCTCACAAGTCAAGCATGCAAGCACCAGGTCTTGAAGGCCCCAGCTGTACACCCGGGATCAAGCTGCACTACTGGCATGCTGGTGGTGGATGCTGGACCGTGCAGATGCATGGACGCATTGTGCGGCGCATGGTGAGCGGCGCATGCATACTCGCATGGTCAGCGGCGCATGGCGAACGTTGGGTGCACGGCCGCCTCCAAGCCCAACAGCCAAAACTCCGCCTGCTTCCTGCAGATTGGACCATCTGTGGTCAGAGCAAGATGTCTGCAGACAAAGACAAAGAGACTCTACATCTACGGAGCGATGGTTGGTCACACTTGCGCTTTATTCAAGTGTGACCGCCTCCAAGATCCCCCCCTGGCTGGCTCTGCTGCAGCAGAGCACGCCATTCTCTGTTCTAGCACACAGTGTATCACTGGTTCCAACATCACCTGCGGGGGCTGCGTCCCGGCCCCCGCTGCATGCATGCATGCATGCACGCGTGCGCCATGCGCGAGTGCTTGTCTATGCGCGCGGGAGCTGACGCCAACGTTTTTAAGCCCTAGGCTGCCATGAACTGAAAATCATAGCTAAAATCCATCCAATAATTCCAATGTGGCTCTTCCCCTACGCTCCCGGCCCCCGCTGCATGCATGCACAAGCGCCACTTGCGGCATTGGGGGGGAGGCATGCTACACCCAACATAAGCTCATTACTTATCTGCTTTATGGTCTCATTGGGTGTGTCCTGATCCACGCTGGGACACGCAAAAGCGCGTGCGCAGGGGGCGCAGGCGCGGGGGTGAAGTGTACTCGCACCAAGAATCTGCACGATTTGTGACGGGTCAATGGCACAGGGAAGAGAGGGAGGGCAAAAAAGAAGAAAGAGAGAGAGATCAGGAGAGGAAGGATAGAAGGAGAGGGTGAAAGAGCTGAGAGAGCAGCGTAAAAAAAACCGTCCACACTTTTCACACTTTCGGACGGCCGGCCACACCCCCATCCGATTATTCGGATGCCTCCGCCAACCCCCATCCGATTATTTGGATGACGGACACCCCCCCCTGTACGACCCTGACACACACACACACACACAACCAACCAACCAACCAACCAACCAACCAAGCGTTACATGAGGCCGTCCGCATGCACCGGCAATGCCTGTACTACTAACAGCAATACACCCCGGCAATTGTTTCGAAGTCTGACCCGTGCACTGGGATGTCTTTCGAATAGCGGGTGACCGACCAGCGCCTGAATCGAGTGGATAGTATCCTTGGTTTGGGGGGGTCTGGGGGGGCTGCCACTCTGGCCAACCAACTTCAACTAGGGTTGCCACTCTGGCCAACCAACTACAACTTGGGTTGCCACTCTGGCCAACCAACTTCAACTTCAATCGCAGCGTATCATCTCCCCATGGGCCGATTAATTCCATGGGCGATAGTCGGGGTTGTCCGTCGTGCAATGTAAACGTCGCCGCAACTACTAGATCCGTTCGGCCGCGGCCTACTAGACTGAGTTTTCGTTGGGCAGGCCATGAGGACGTCGGATCAGCTCCTTGGACCGATGAACTCGATGCGCGACGGACGAAGGCAGGCGGGCCTGGGATAGGGGCTCGGTAGACGGGAAAGGGGGGTTTGGAAGGGGCGTGGGAGGGGTCAGATGAGGCATCGGGGGGGGGTCAGGTGAGGGTTCATCAGGGGTATCGGAGGAGACGTGGGAAGGATCAGGGGAGGCATGGGAGGGATCAGGGGGGGCGTGGGGGGATCAAAGGAGGCGTGGGAGGGATCGGAGGAGGCGTGGGAGGCGAGGGGGGAGAGGGAGGGGGGTTGGGAGGGGTCGGAGGAGGCGTGGGAGGCTAGGGGGGAGTGCGCGTGCGCGTGTGCGCTCACGGATGGGGGGGGGGTGAGGAGGGATTGCCAGCCTGGATTGCCAGCATGGGGTCAGCGTGCGCGGGGGGGCTGGGGAGGTGCATGGGGCGGGGGTGCATGGGCCTGCATGGCGCGCACATGGGACGGCGAGCTCCATGTGGGGGTGAAAGCGTGGGTGGGTGGTCGACTGTGGGTGGGTGACGGTGGGGAAGAGTTGGACTGTGTAGTTTGGAGCGTGCCAGGGGGAGTGAAGGGTGCTGAAGGGGGGATCATGGCAAGGTGAGGTTCTCTGTGGTGCATGGTGTCGTGGCGCCGCAGTGGGTCGCGGCCAAGAATCTGCTCGGCGTCAGGCGGTGGCGGGGCGGTCCATGATGCGGTCGACAGTCTGCCGAGGAGCTGTTCGGCGCTGGCGAGGGCATGGGACTGGCTCTGCGACAGGATAAGGATTGGGACTGTGGAAGAGGTTGCTCGGCTCGCTGAGGCTGCCCCCTTCGGGCGGTGACGATGGTGGATAGTCCAGGGTGGGCCGCAGTACATAGGCGGCAGTCGACGGGGGGGGGGCGGGGCGATGAGGGGGGATGGGCGACGGCGACTCACATGGGCCGACCGCCGTGACTCGACCGTGACGCGACCGCGGCCGCCCAGGGAGTGGGCCGCCCAGGGAGTGGGCCGCCCAGGGAGTGGGCCGCCCAGGGAGTGGGCCGCCCAGGGAGTGGGCCGCCCAGGGAGTGGGCCGCCCAGGGAGTGGGCCGCCCAGGGAGTGGGCCGCCCAGGGAGTGGGCCGCCCAGGGAGTGGGCCGCCCAGGGAGTGGGCCGCCCAGGGAGTGGGCCGCCCAGGGAGTGGGCCGCCCAGGGAGTGGGCCGCCCAGGGAGTGGGCCGCCCAGGGAGTGGGCCGCCCAGGGAGTGGGCCGCCCAGGGAGTGGGCCGCCCAGGGAGTGGGCCGCCCAGGGAGTGGGCCGCCCAGGGAGTGGGCCGCCCAGGGAGTGGGCCGCCCAGGGAGTGGGCCGCCCAGGGAGTGGGCCGCCCAGGGAGTGGGCCGCCCAGGGAGTGGGCCGCCCAGGGAGTGGGCCGCCCGTGGGGCCGCCCAGGGAGTGGGCCGCCCAGGGAGTGGGCCGCCCAGGGAGTGGGCCGCCCAGGGAGTGGGCCGCCCAGGGAGTGGGCCGCCCAGGGAGTGGGCCGCCCAGGGAGTGGGCCGCCCAGGGAGTGGGCCGCCCAGGGAGTGGGCCGCCCAGGGAGTGGGCCGCCCAGGGAGTGGGCCGCCCAGGGAGTGGGCCGCCCAGGGAGTGGGCCGCCCAGGGAGTGGGCCGCCCAGGGAGTGGGCCGCCCAGGGAGTGGGCCGCCCAGGGAGTGGGCCGCCCAGGGAGTGGGCCGCCCAGGGAGTGGGCCGCCCAGGGAGTGGGCCGCCCAGGGAGTGGGCCGCCCAGGGAGTGGGCCGCCCAGGGAGTGGGCCGCCCAGGGAGTGGGCCGCCCAGGGAGTGGGCCGCCCAGGGAGTGGGCCGCCCAGGGAGTGGGCCGCCCAGGGAGTGGGCCGCCCAGGGAGTGGGCCGCCCAGGGAGTGGGCCGCCCAGGGAGTGGGCCGCCCAGGGAGTGGGCCGCCCAGGGAGTGGGCCGCCCAGGGAGTGGGCCGCCCAGGGAGTGGGCCGCCCAGGGAGTGGGCCGCCCAGGGAGTGGGCCGCCCAGGGAGTGGGCCGCCCAGGGAGTGGGCCGCCCAGGGAGTGGGCCGCCCAGGGAGTGGGCCGCCCAGGGAGTGGGCCGCCCAGGGAGACACACACACACACACACACACACACGCGCGTGCGCAGTAACCTCTTGTTCCTCGTAGTGCCTGGCTGCTTTATGCCAAACCTGCCGGAGTACGGACATCGTACACATGCTTGAGGACGCCACCTCGATCGAATCAGACATGTTCAGGACGTGGCACACGAGCTGAGCGTGCCGGCACCATCGCAGTCGATGCAATTGACCTGTCAGCTGTGACAGCGTGTGCTAAAGGATAAGGGACTGACCAGACAGACAAGCAGAGCAACGGTCTGGAGTCAGTAGAGACAGAGACAGCGTTCTGAGAGTTACATGGCTCTCTGTAGGGAGAGCAGACTAAGCCACAGGCATCCCTCCCTCAGGGCATGCAGTGGCAAACAGATAGGCAGGCACTCACCTGACCAGACAGACAAGCAGCGCAACGGTCTGGAGTCAGTAGAGACAGAGACAGCATTCTGGGAGTGTTCTGTGGGTCAGGGGAGGGGCTCTTATAGGCTCCACACTGAGGGATACAACATGCCTGGATCATCAGTTATTAGGAGTCGAACTTCAGGCTCAAGCTTACACGAAATCGAAGACAACAATTCCCACTCACACGAGAGCGCTGTTGTGCCGCCACCATCATGCAACGAGATATACTATCTAGACAATCAGCTCGACACACGCTTCCGCCCTGCAATCGTGACACATGCGATCACCACTGCCGGCACGCCCCCGCCGCACACACGCCTCCTCGGAGCCCGCCGTGCAGCGCGACGCTGCACACAAACTCTCCGCAGAACAGAACCTGTGCACCAAACAGAACACGCAGAACGGGTCAGCCAAGAGCCCGCACGGTAGTGCACGCCGCCGGCACTTGTGTAGTGGCGGGGGGGTGGGGGAGGGGAGGAGGGGCAACCTTCTTCTTCTGACTCCCTGGTAGGCTGGCGCGCTGCGTGGCCTTGCGTGCTGTCCTAGTAGAGCCCCCCTAGACGTGTAGTCTAGGCCTTAATTCACGCCCCGGGGTCCTCGGGCGCATACGTGTAAAACCTGTAAAACCAGACCCAGACACAGACACAGACACAGACCCCATCCGCTGCACTGGCTCGATGCTATGACACCCAAATGGGGCCTGATTGCCATTAGAGGGGTCCACAGTGGCGTTAGATCCAACAGCTGGGACCCTATTTGTGTTTTGCTTGCTGGGCGCTCAGGGCCATTTCCGCGAGGGTGCCCGCCGTGTTTTTTTGGATGGAATCCGGCTGAACACTACAAAGGACCTGCCCACGCGGCAGGTGGTCCATCGGCGCCGTCTGTGGTGCCAATCAACGGCCGCCCGCTTCAACGCCGAAAATGGTCCGCACGCCAAGGCGGGTTCAATGCGCCCCCCTGACTGACTGGTCATCATCGGGGGTATACTGGGGACATGACCATCGAGTTTTTAGGCGTGTTGGGCGCAATGGGATGCCGCACGACTGACTTGTGTGGGTGTGGAACACCTCAACTAGCAAGGCCACATCTAGGGGGGGGGGGCTCATTTTAGTTTTTGCATGGATCGATTTTGTACATTTCATAGGGAGCTGCGGCAGCGGTTTTTTTGACTCCGTATGGGGCGCTGCGTTTGGTCTGCATGAGGTCGAATCGGCCATGCAGCGGCGTCGGAGCACTCAGCGACCCCATCCGACCGACTGGGCGTCATTGAGGGTACATGGAGGACGCGCTCAGCGCGTTTCTGCTCGGAGGGAGGTCGTCGGGGGGGACTTTGCGGGGACTTTGAGTTTTGACACCCCTTTGTGCACAACCTCCACTCTCGAAACGAACCAAAGTCCAAACTGCGTCCAAAAACTCCAGACGCGTCCAAAACGCGTCCAAGCGGCGTCCAAGCGGCGTCCGCGAGTCTGGACGCGTCCAAATCGCGTCCAAATCCCGGACGCGTGCAGGACGCGTCCAACCGGACGCACGGCGACAGCAGTGTGCCAGAGTGGGCGCGTCCCGGACGCGCCCAGAGCACCTCTTGGACGCCTAAACTCTAGTAGACATCGCCTTACTTGCTTCCCTGCCCTTGCTACCCCCCAGCCTAGAAGACACCGCATGGAAGCGTCGTTGATCGACACTGTGCGCTGCGCGATCGCGTGCGGCTGCAACGTGTGTGCGGCTGCCCGGCTTCCACGGCGGTGGGAGAGGGGGGGGGCACGCGCGCTCGTGACCCCACACACGCGTGCCGACACGCTCAAGGTGTGACAAATTGTGTCGCGCACTGTGTGAGGGGCGGGGGGGAGGGGGCGGCTCTGCGTGTTTGCGGCCGCGGCGCTTGCGTGTGCGGCCGCGACGGTCACGTGTGCGCGGCAGATGGCGCACGTCGGCAATGTGTGTTATGCGCCAATGGGCATGGCAGATGGCACCTGCGGCAGTGGTGTGCGCGTCGACTCGGTGGTTTTGCTGCGACGCTTGCATTTGTGCGTGCCGCTCAACACACGTGCCAAAGGTGCGCGAGTCGAGCGGCGGCCCCGCCCACGCAGCGAGTGAGCGCGAGTCGAGCGGCGGCACCACACAAGTGCCGAGCACGCGCACGTCGAGCGGCGGCCCCACACACGCGCCGAGCTTGCGCGATTCGAGCGGCAGCCCAACACTCGCGCCGAGCGCGCGAGAGTCGAGCGGCCGCCCATCACACGCGCCGAGCGCCCTGGGTGAGTTTCACACTTCATACTTTTCTGGATTACATCCCAGACAAGGGAGTCCCCTGTGCTGTGGAAATGCTGTGGAAATATGTAGTCCATATTTACAGCTGCCTGTTGAGTCTTTGGGTTTAAATGTGGTATGGGACGCCACTCTCGGCTCGACCCGCCAGCACAGCCACTCTCTCCGCAAGCCCCTCCATGTCCTTCTAAATATGCTGGCAATGCTCCGCGGTGAGCGTGGCGAGGGTCGCTACGTGAGCGGCGCTGCATGCTTGTCGTTACGTCCCGCCCCTCTTCACCCAAGGCTCTGCATGCCCCGCGGTCATCCGCGATGCCGGATGATCATCAGAAGTGGCATGTGGAGGGCCTGGTAGGAGACGGCCTGGTGGAGACGGCCTTGCTACATGCGGCAGGCAACGCCTGCAGCGGGACCCATCTGCATCGCGCTACTAACGGTACATGGGTGCCGCACCGAACCATGCATGCGGTGATGGGCCGGGGCTGCACACGCAGCAGGCAGAGAGGGAGGGGTGGGGGTGCCATGCATGCGCATGGGCGCAGTCTGCATGCATCCGCATGGTGCGTCCAACGTGCATGCACGCTCTCACTCCTGCCCACGCAGCTCCCTATCACCTGGGCCACGCACCCCCAAGAATATGCCAACTCTACCAAGGTGCGCTGATGGGTTCATGCACGTGCATGCCGCGTACTCCCATGCCACGGGCCTTCACCCAACAGCGAGCGTGTGCAACGAGCATGCGCTCCCACCCCTCCCCACGCAGCTCCACATCCCATGGGCACAAGTACGAGCGTCTCAGCGGATGTCAACGCTGCCAAGGTGCGCCGGTGGCTCCACACACGTGCGGCCGCATGCCAACTGCACGCACGTGTGCAGACTTTGCACGCGCGCGCATACACACACACACACACACACGCACACGCACACGGTGCTTGCGCTCTACCACCCTCCGCGCGCACACACACACACACTCACACTGACTGTGTGCGAGCGCTACCATTCCCCCCCCCCCCCCCCATCATAATCTGTCTGCACGCGTGCACAAATGACCCCCCCCCCCGCCCGCCCCCATCTCCAACGTGAACTGCCATCCTCCCCACACACACTTGCACTCACAGTGCATGCGCCACGTTTATTACCCAAGGCCAATCACCCCATCTCAAAATGCAGAAGTTGATGGAGCTGCGCGGCCATGATCAAGGCTGTTGCTGCTGGCACTCGAGGCTTCAGAAGGTCGAGGCCGCTCCGCTGGCATCAAAGGCGGTGGCCGCAAGCGGCGACCATGGTGAAAGGACAGGGAGACAGCGGCTAGCCTCTCTGATTAACTCTTCAATTTATCACTTTGAGCACTTGTCTATTTTGCCCACCTCAACACGAGGTGGAGCACTCATGCTATCCCAGGTATTTAGGGACGAGTACTAGAGATTTGTGACGAGTGTAGACCGGGCTGCATGGTACGTGATTACGTCCTGACGTACTTACGTACGTCTTGCCTACTGTCAGGACGCAGGGGTGCGTCCTGCAGGACGCGTTTGGCGGCAGCACAAGACGCCTTTTACTTGCCACACAGAAACGGCCACAACTCACGCTCCTGTGCATGGATTGAAACCATTCTTGCATTGGAAAAGCTTGTGACACGGGCTATCCAGAACACTGCTGAAGTGCAGCAGTGCACTGCAGTAGGGGGGGTTGAGGGGTAGTGCTACAGCACACCGCGCGCGCTCGCACTGCTGCACATAAAACGTCCGCGGCCATAACTCCCTAGGTGCAGCATCGATTCGAACAATTCGACATGTGATGGAGTGATTTGAACAAGGGCTATCCAAGGAACCACTTGGATCGTAAATCCATTGAGAAACGATGAAGTTGTGTGTGACGGGGCACTTCATCGCTGGCGGCCCACTCACTTGTCCCTCGCGTCCTTTTGCTGTCCTGAACGTCCTACGTCCTACGTATAGTCAGGACGCTGCCCCCCCCTCAGGACGTACGTACCGTGCAGCCCTGAGCGTAGATACAGCGCAAAGAGGCGAGTGGCTGCAGCACAAGCTTAATTTAAGGGCCTGCATTTTTTAAAGAACGCCCAATTGGTTCCCCACTCAGTCACTGAGTGACTGAAGCCTGACCTCTCGCCGGACGCCCATTGGACGCGTCCGGACGCGTCCAAACCCGTTTGGACGCGCCCAATTGGACGCGAGGCTACAGCGTTGCGTCCAAGTGGACGCGTCCAAAACGCGTCCAAACGCGTCCAACCCCGTTTGGACGTGTCCAATTTGGACGCGCTTTGGACTGCGTTACGACATATTCGGACGCGTCCGGACGCGTTTGGACGCAGTTTGGACTTTGATTCGTTTTGAGAGAGGCGAGCTCGCCCAGCTCCGGATCTTGGGGGGGATCTCGTTTTGTTAGGGGCGGGGATGTCTTCGGAACTTTATTTTTATGACGCCTGTAAAGTTTGGGAGTCTCCGAGGAAGAAGAACTAGGCTAACATTGTCCGTCATACAGGTCGGTTTGGGTGGGGTGTTGGGAGTGTGGACGCGAATGCAGAAAGCTCTCGGCATCAACCATAGGATAATAAGTTGGCCCGAAAAACTGGCACTTTACTTAAGCTGAATTAAGCTGGATTAAGTAAAGGTAAAAACTGAACTCTCTGGAAAAAAAATCCCGGCTGAAATCTGAAAGCATACGTTTTTCTACGCCTGTTTTGGAGCTCAGAGCCACGACCGGGACGTGCCAATGATATTGTTTTAGTCGTGGGAAGCAAGACAAGATGCTGTGCGCTCGGTGGATGCCGCGGTAGGCGCCTCTCCGCCGCGGTAAACGCCTCTTCACCCACTCAGTTACATACACTTCAGCACCCTACTCCCACAGTCCCCATGCCATGGTCGGAACACCCTTTTTGGCCGGACGATGTGGTTTCGCCGTGCTCCCGCAACGACAGTCTACGCCACTTTGCACACGTCTTATTCATACCCCTGGCGTCCCATCGCCGCCCCTAACATGAGGGCAAGCGGCTCTGGGGGCGCTGCTGGCGAGGGGGCCGGTGTGAGGGTGGTCGGGACACCCAGCCACCCCCCAGCGGCTCCGACGTCGCTGAAAATCGGTGGGCATGACCCCAATATCACCACGATTGCGGCCAGTGGGTTGGTTGGGGCCGTGGGGGCGCGGCAGGCCCCCATGCATGGCGTGCCGACCCCCATGCAGCCATGCACGGCGCACCCAATGCGGTGGCCTTCCCACAAATTTCTGCAACATAAGTCAGCAACATAAGGTAGCCCTTGGACGTGTCCTTGAGCAGCAGCGTCCTCAGAGTGGCGCGCTTAGCGAACAGCTTCGAATCAAGCATTGTGTAGCGCTGGCTCTCACTGAGTGCTGCGCGCGCGCACGATCGCATCGACCGTCTCCCTCTCGAGGTTGGCGCGATGAGACACCCCAGGACATGTCTTGATCGTTACCTTCAGGTCCAATAGGGTGCAAAGCATGCCAAGGCAGCCAGGGAACGCTCCTGGCAACCTATGTGCCGCCCTAACTCACCCACCCACCCACTCAGTGACTACATGGACGCCTCCCATGCCCCCATGCAACCCTGCGCCAAACGAAAGCACTTCGTCATTCCTGTGCATTTCTGAGGCGTCGCAAGTGGTGGACCCCCGGGGGTTCGGGGGTGCTACGAGCCAGCTCGATTAACGGAGGCGCGTTCTCGTCGCCGAGCCCTGGACCCAGCAATGCGGCGCTGCTGGTGACGAGGATCTCCGTGCCGCTGACGAGCGGGTAAAATACGACTGGCCCGGCTCCTGCTAGACTGCCCCTCGGTGGAACACTTCAGGAGTGGCTTGCCCGGCGCTGCCATGGCTTGGCGAGTAGCCGCGGCGCTGCCGCGGCCCGTGCTGGGAGACGGCCCTTATCCTCCCCCCATGCAGGACGCCATGCGGCACCGATCTCGACGAGTTGATCGACGAGCGGAGGAGCTGGCGCCCGTCAATGCATGCTGGACATTGGTCAAGATGGCTGCCCGTGGAGGCGGGCTACCATCACGGCTTCAGCGGTGGCGACCGCCGAGGCAACACAGAGTAAATCCGCTTCACCAATCGCAGCGTTCGTCACCGCGCTCATCCTCGGGGTCGCTCGTCTGCCGGTGACTGGCGTTGGAAGGTCTTCAGGCAGCCTCCATGACAACTCTGTCGTCCATGCACCCCTGGAGGGTGGGACCTGGCCATGCATGAGGCATGGGGCGCCGGCTGAGCCCCATGCAAACGAGAGCTGGACAGCCATGCACTGCCAGGCGGGGACCGTTCCAGTCAGCGCCAGTCGGCTCTGCCGGCTTGACTGGCCACAAGGCCACTACTGTGACCCTGAGGAAGGTCCTCTCCTATATGCTCCTTGCCAGACATGTCTCTCAGAGACCGCTGTTTGGGGTAGTCTAGCCGGCGGGAGCGGTAGTCTATTGGCCGGGAGCCGGCGGTTCTCTAGTACACTCTAGTGGGCTGGAGTATCGGCGGGTGATCTCTAGTAGAAGAGTAGCCTGCTCAGCTGGAAACCCCGTGTTACTTGTTACTTGTTACGAGCCAGCAGCTGTTGCAGTCGAACCGAGTGGGGGGGGACTCCCTCCGATGGCCGATATCGCGACCTCCCGCGCTTCACGGCACCGCAGTGGGTTCGTATGGCCCCCCCAGTGCGCTGGTGCAGCGCGGGGATGCCAAAGTGACCCGTTCGCGCCTTTCGCGGCCCCCCACACTCGGCGAGCGCCTTAATTAAGGTCCCCGCAGTCGACACTATACGCTGCGCGCTCTGCGCGTATAGACCTTAATTAAGCTTAATTAAGCTGAACTTATTAAGGACTATATATGGTCCTTAATAAGTAATAATTAATATTTATATTACTTATATATAAGTAATACCACCCCCACCGAAGTCGAGCACACCTGCCCCCACTAACCTGACATCATTCAAAAAACGGAAATTTAAAGCCGTCTTTCTCCCCCTAGGAGGCATGCCCGGACTTCATTCCACAGTCAAAAGTTTGAGATTTTGCCCATTTGGTTCGTGTTCCAAGGGCTTCGCTGTGAGTTGCATGTGCGCGTGACACAACGTCGAAATGTACCGAACCGAAACTGGTGCATGGGGTTGGTTCGGTACATTTCGACGTCGTGTCGCATGCATTCGCGACCGCACGCGAAGCCCTTCGAGCACAAACTAAATGAGCCAAATCGAAAACTTTTGGGTGCGGTCCCTCGTCCAGGGGAGGTCTCTCGGCGGTGATCTTTCGATAGCAAGTTCGGAATGCTCACACACTATGGGCGTTACGCAGGTGAGACCGCGCGCTTCGCCAGTCGAGGGCAACCTTAATGGTATACGTGGCAAGCTCGCGGCACTGGAATTAGGCTCGCGCATGCAGTTTCCGTCCCCGAGCGCACACGCCCCCGCCTCTCCCCAAGCCCCGCAACGGCCACACAAGCCTTCGATCATCCTAATACACGTCTTGGGTGCCGCGGGTGGCGGCGGGGCGGGGCGGGAGGGGCCTTTGGGGCGTTTTCACGTTTTCGACTGTGTCAGGATTGTGTGACCGACTTTGGTGGCCATATATATATACCCAAGTTGGCCACATAAGTGTCACAAAGTCGGACATCAAATGGAAATCAAGTGCGTTGGTTCGGTACATTTCGGCATCTGGACGCGCGCACACGCAACGGCACGCGAGGCCCGTCGAACACGAACTAAATGGTACACCCTACCTAAACCTAAGTAGAGCTCCCCTAGACGTGTAGTCTAGGCCTTAACTCACGCCCCGGGGTTCTCCGGGCGCGTACATGTAAAAGCTGTAAAAACCAGGCCCAGCGACAATCCTCCAGGCCTTCCATCATCATAACGTCGGTAAAAAGCGTGAACTTGAATCCCGCTTGAATCAAGCGAAATCTCGCTTGAAAGGGCCCGTCCGAATCGATCTAAAGGTCAAGCGAGGGAGGGGTTGATTCAAGCGGCCTAGCATCAAGCGGAATTCAAGCGGGGCGCCTGAACGACACTTGATTCAGGCGAGATTCAGCCAGGTCGACCCTGCTTGATTCAGACGGCCCTTCAGAGAAATCAACCAATTCAGCTGCAACTCAAGCCGCGGAACTGTGATTCAAACGAGCAATGTTGCAGGTGGTAGCCGGAACTCCTCTCTCCAAGCTTCCATCTTATCGTCACTCTGGTTTTACATGCATGCGCCCAAAGGACCCCGGGGCGTGAGCAACATCACTCAACAGTTTGGGGGTGGGTGGGGTGGGTGGGCACACAACTCCGTCGAGATGATGTCGACGCCAGTGATGGCGCCATGGGGGGCCTCGACCAGCCCCTTGAGCTCGATCATCTCGGCAAGGCTGCGCTCGGCGTGGGTCTCTCCCCTCTGCTCCTTCTCGCCCCCAAGGAAGAGGAGGCGGTTCTCGATCTCGAAAGCGATGAACGCAAACTGGTAGAGCGTCACCTTGCGCGGCGCCATTGCCATTTTGGTAGACGGGTCGATCTGGCCGTACTTGTCAAAAGCGTCCTTAGTGTGCCATGCTGCCTGGGTGCGGCGCGTTGCCGACCCGTACGCTGCAAACTGCAAAAGCACGCATGGTGGACGGCAGTGTGAGTGTGTGTGTCCAACCAGCTGTGCGTGTCGGGCGCATGCGTGCTTTGGTCAAGCGTGTGCGGGTGTGTCGGGCGTGTGAGTGTGTCGGGCGAGCGGGCGTGCGCATCGTGCGTGCAGTGGGGGAGGGGGGTAGTGCGCACGCACAGAGGTGGGAGAGGGAGAGGGAGGGGCTGCATAGTACAGCGCACACAGGTTGGGGGGGTGAGTGCCAGCGGGGCCAGTGCGTGGAGGAGTGCGAGCGCATGCACACGCCTGCTGGGCGCGCCATGCAGTCAGCCCACGCATGGAGTGCGGGGCAGGTCATGCATGTGAACCTATCTGCGCACCTTTGCAGCGTCGGCAGCCGCGTGGGCGTGCATGGCCAGGGGGTGGGGGGAACTGCGTGGGTAGGGGTGGGAGCATGCACAAGGTGATTGGCTATGCATGACAGCCCCGCCTGATATGCACGCATCCCAGGCCCACAGCCGCGTGCATGGTTCGGTGTGACAACCACGCACCGTAAGTAGCGCGACGCGCGCAGGCCGCGGGGCGTCAAAACGTCATGCACGTAGCCTTCTCAGTCGCCTCCTGCCCAGCCCCCCGGATGACCGTAGTGATGGTCGTTTCAGCGACCAACGATCACGTGGCATGGCGCTGGGTCAGCTTGGACGGCCCGCCCTGCCCCGCCACCTCACCTCGACCCCGCCCACGCGAGCCTCGCCGCGGGGCGTCGACACCATGATGATACGGTCATGCATGACCTCGCGCGGGCTAAAGAGCTCGCTTAGACAGTGATTAGCAGAGCAAGTCAGGTGTTTGGCACCCCACACCAGACACTCGCGCGGTCACCAACGACGCTGCCATGCGGTTTAAGGGGTGCCAATGTAACATACAGATGCTGTATGGGGCGGAGGCTGTCGGGGATGCACTGTGCGCGGAGTCCAGGCGCTCAAACCGTAGTCTCACTGTGTCTACGCAGTCACACTGAGACTACGCACAGTCTCACAATGAGTTGGGACTAGCCCCTACGCCGCCCCCAGCGCACCCCTCCCCATCTCAGCTGGACATAGTGATCATATATGCCTTCCCAGGGAGTGGGGGGCGCAGGGGATGCAGGCTGAGCGTATAAAACGCATTATCACTGTGTGGCCGCTTGAAACCGGCTTGATTCGAACGTCCGCTTGAATCAGGAGCGGCGCGCTTGATGACCGCTTGAATCAAGCGCCGCTTGATTCAAGCGGCGATCAAACGGAAATCAAGACTCGTCAATTTCACCGACGAGTATAAAGAAACCAGGAGCACTGGCAGTGCATCAGAGTCATCACAAGTGGCCTGGTCGTGGCGATACTTCGATGCATAACAGGCCAATGTTCTACACTAGGATCATCTCGCTTCGACCAAACACACACACGCGCACACACCACTACCGCATCGCCGACAATCACAGCACGTGCACACGCGAGCGTCGCGGCCGCACTCGATCGCAGCGCGCCCTGCCGCCCTGTCGCCATCTGCCGTGCACACGCAAGCGTCGCGGCCACACTCGGTCGCGGCGCACGCCGCTAACCTGCCGCCATCTGCCGCACACACACGAGGGCCGCGTCCGCACTCGGTCGCAGCGCGCACTGCCGCCGTGCCGCCATCTGCCGCGCACACGTGAGCGTCGCGGCCGCAC
>VFSX01000091.1:476649-519149 GCA_016618255.1 Chlamydomonas sp. UWO 241 | reverse complement strand
GGAGGGTGCTATGGGAGGTGCGGTAGCTGTGGGGAAGGTGGGTGTTAGGTGGGTGGAAGGTGGGGAAGAAAGTGTGTGCGTGGTAGGTGGTGGTTTCTGGAGAAGAGTGGCTTTCAACCGTTACTCTTCTACGCGCTCAAAGACAGGGTCCTGGTTGAGTCGGAGGAAGGTGCCATAGGAGGCACGGTAGGTACGCGGTAGGTGGGTGGTAAGTGGGTGGTAGGTGCGTGGTAGGTGGGTGGTGGTGTGTGTGTGTGCGTGTGTGTGTGTGTGTGTGTGTTTGTGTGTGACAGGTTCCAGGTACTGACGGAGGAAGGTGCTGTAAGAAGGTGCGGCAGCCCTACCACAATCCGAACTCCTGAGGCGCGCAAGTCAAGGCAGTCATAACGTCTGAGGCGGTCAGGGGTGCGCCTCAAGCGATGGTGGGCGCCCAGGCGGTCGGGGTGGCGCCTGAGGCGGTCGGGGGTGACGCCCGAGGCGGCGCCTCAGGCGGTCGGGGGTGCGCCTCAGGCAGTCTCGGAGCGCCTGAGGCGCCGCCTGATTCGCGCAAGTGAAGGCGGCGCCTTGGGCGTTGGGAGTGTGGTAGTGGTAGGGCAGGTGTGTGGCAGGCAGTTGGTAGGTGGTGGTGGTGGACCTCCACGCCTTTGCCTCCCGCCCCCACCACCGCCGGGCGCTTTCATCGACACCACCACATGCGCACAGTGACTTGCAGTTACTTCTGAAGTTACAGCGGTTACTTATTGGAGTTACACGCTTGCAGACACACGCTTGCAGTTTTACTCACTTGTCCTCCACGCTCTTGCCCCCAGCCCCCACCACTGTCGATCGCTTCATCGAGGGCACGGCGAGCTTGATGATGTGACGTGCCTCGGCGCCAGAGATGAGGTTGTGGTAGATGAACGCACGCGGGCGCCAGCTGTGTACAGGAGGTTGTGAGGTGGTTGCGCGTGTGGGGGAGGGCATACCGGCGCTAGACACAAGGTTGTGTGTGTGGGAGGGTGCACCTCAGTGATTCCCCTGCGAGCCTTATACCGCTCCGAGCCGGATTTCCCATTCCCAGAAAACCACCCCACACTTAGCGGGAGAGGGCGAAGAGCGGTGCGTTGGAAAGCTCTTTCCGAGAAAATCACAACGGCATGCGTTGCATAAATACCCGCTGTGTATTGTGCCTGGTAATAGCGGTCAAAGTTGCTGGAGCCGGCAAAAAACTAATTACTAAAATCCTTCCCAGGGACCACTGGTGCACCTCGGCGCCAGAGATGGGGTTGTGGTAGATGAATGCACGCGGGCGCCAGCTAGTTCTGAGGAGGTTGTGAGGTGGTTGTGCGTGTGGGAGGGTGCGCCTCGGCGCCAGAGATGCGGTTGTGGTGTGTGAATGCACGCGGGCGCCAGCTAGTTCTGAGGAGGTTGTGAGGTGGTTGCGCGTGTGATATGAGGCTGTGGTGTGTGAATGCACCTGGGAAGCAGCTAGTTCTAGAGGAGGTTGTGAGGTAGTTGTGCGTGTGATATGAGGTTGTGGTAGATGAACGCACGCGGGCGCCAGCTGTTCGTGAGGAGGTTGTGAGGTGGTTGTGCGTGTGGGAGGGCGCGCCTCGGCCAGACATGGGGTGGTGGTGTGTGAATGCGCGCGGGCGCCAATGTGTGTGTGTGTGTGTGTGTGACTGACGACGTTATTTGTGCATGTGTGTGTGTGGATGTGTGTGTCAGTGGTGCAGAAAGCCGTGACGCGGTCACGTGCGTCACGCGGGAGGGTCGTTTTGCGGGACCTCCACGTCACGCCAGAGTGCGGAGCGCGATTTGTTTGTTTGTGGAAAGTGTGGGAATCCGCATTTTCACACTTTGCGTCACAAGATCGACCCCAATCGCTCTAAAGCGGTCCTGCAGAAAGTGTTCCGCGTTATCAGACCGCCATCATGCCAAACATGTTCTGCATCACTTGTGTGGGTGGGTGGGGGTGGGTGGGTGGGGTGGGTGGGGGGTATTGTGTGCATGTGTGTGTGTGTGTGTGTCACACCCCGCTATGTGTGTGTGTGTGTGTGTGTGTGTGTGTGTTTGTGTGTGTGTATGCGTGTGTGCGCGCGTGTGCGTGTGTGTGTGTGTGTGTGTGTGCAGGCAACACTGCCGGGTGGACGTTCTTCCCGGGGCGCGTACCACCCCAACGTCCAGGGCAGGGACAGCCGCGTGAGCACGGACAGTTTGAACACACACCGCGAGCCCTTGTTGGAGCTTGCGGTGCCCCATGCCCACACACCGGCCACACGCATACCGGAGAGGCTTGGCTGCTGAGGACGATCTCCCACGTGCTCGTGATGGCCCTGCTTGCATGCATGCATGCGCGCGCCATATTGCCTACCTAATCTGCTCCACCCATCCCTTCGACGCGGGTAGCGGCACTCCATGTCTCCCATCTGGTACTGAAGCTGAGAGGTTGAGCGGATCCCACAGGTTCTCTGGGTCCGCTTCCACCTCGCCACGCCAGCCAATCAGAAGCTCCTCTCGTCCTCCTCCCCCGTGCACGCGACCTGGTGCAGTCAGCGCCACCAGTACCGCAACCAGCCGTAAAAAGCCATTCATCGCGGACGCATGCAAGCACGCAAGCTGCGCAAGCTGCCAAGTGTTGGGATTTTGTGTGGAGAGTGTGGATCTCTTTCTCGCGCGCGGCGTGCCTTGCGCTGTCGAGATAGGCAGCGAATAACAGTGAGTCGGAAACACGAGTTGGGGAGTTGGATACAGGTCATTTAGAAGACGACAAGTCGGGGAGTTGCCTCAGCAGGCAGCCCCGTGTGGCCCCCCTTTCAAGGCGCGGTGTTTGCAACAGCCTAGGACTACTCTGGAGTAGTGCAGCACGCGTCGTGGAGGAGGCGTGGCATTAGCATGATCCCATACAGCATGCATGCAGCTCTGCTGTGTGCCCTGCTGTGTGCTGTCACCGGAGGAGCGTCTGCCAACCCGTACGTGAGCTACAAGGCGAAGATGGAGATGGCGAAGGTGGGTTGGGGTGCATGCATGGGGGATGCATGCATGGCGCATGGGTGCATGCATGCCTTGTGATCTGAGAATGGGTCCCCCGCGAACGCAGCTCGTGGAGTCGGAAGGCGTGTCGGACCCCTTCAGCAAGCTTCCCGAGGCCGGCAGGAAGGAGTGGCATGCGGGGCGCGGCCGTAGCATCGCAAGAATGGTCGCTGAGTTCAGCAGCGTTCCTACGCGTGTGATCATCGAGGTGAAGCTCGTGGGGTTCGACGGCAAGGCAGGAGGCGGGGATCACAACATCCACGTCAAGAACGATGACCTGGCCAAGCACCTGGACAGCCTGCAGAGGGAGCTGGAGTCTGTCGTGTTGCAGCCGGAGCTCAAGGCGCTGGTGCGTGCATGGCGTGCAGGGCGTGCATGGCGTGCTTTGCCTGCTGGCCCGCCCATCGCACGATGCACACACATGCCACATGTGCAAGCATTCTGAAGGAACTGACACACGCATGTGTGCACACCCGCTGACAACGCTGCTATGCGCTGCCTTGTGCCCCGCCGCCATGCGCCCCCACGTGCAAGCATTCCAAAGCAACTGACGCACGCGCGTGTGCACACCCGCTGGCAACGCTGATGTGCACTGCCTTGTGCCACGCTACAATGCGCCCACACGTGCAAGCATTCAGAAGCAACTGCCACACGCGCGTGTGCACACCCGCTGGCAACACTGATGTGCACTGCCTCGTGCCACGCCGCCATTCGCCAGGGGTTTCCTTTATGGCTGTCCGGCTGTCGGTTTTCCGGGAGGGGACCTCCCGGACTGTTTGGTTTCTGGAGAGCTCCCCGGGTTTTCTCCTGGTTTTGGCTGTTTTGCCGGGTTTTTCTCCGGCTTTTCCGAACGCCCCTTCCGCCCTTGTTGGCAAACCGCCCGTTGGGCGGTCTCCTCATCGGATTCCGATCGGCAAGGAGAACCCCGCCATGCGCCCACACACACACACACCCATGATGCCCTGCACAACACCTGACATCCTGCCTGGCTCACGGGCCGACACAAGGCTGACACCGCCAGAGGTTTCCAACAGACTGCTCAACCCATCATCATCGCCACCTGATCACGCGCGCAGGCGGTCCCGCAGCCGGACGTGGCGTTCGTCATACGCACACACACACACAAACACACACACACACACACACACACACACACACACACAACCAACCAACCAACCAAGCGTTGCATGAGGCCGTCCGCATGCACCGGCGATGCCTGTACTACTCACAGCAATACACACACACAAACACACAAACACACACACGCATGCACACACACACACACACACACACACACACACGCACATACACACACACACACACACACACACTCGCAGGCGGTCAAGCCGTCCGTCTCATTCGTCGTCTCCCGAGCTCCGCGGCAGCTCATCGAAAACATCAACTTGGCAGTTTCCAACGCGATGCACGCAGAGCAGGGTGGGTGCTAGAAGTGGAATGCACATCCATAGGCAGGATTGCGCCTCTAGTGGAGGGAGTGGATGAATGGGGGGGGGGGGGGCATATCTCCAGTGGAGCCAGTTTTTTTTTGAATTTGAAAACACTTGGCGACAGTCTTGATTTTGCCCCAAGTTAGAGCTCCTCTAACTTGGGGCTCGATTAACGGAGGCGCGTTCTCGTCGCCGAGCCCTGGACCCAGCAATGCGGCGCTGCTGGTGACTAGGATCTCCGTGCCGCTGACGAGCGGGATAAAATACGACTGGCCTGGCTCCTGCTAGACTGTCCCTCGGTGGAAACTACAGGAGCGGCTTGCCCGGCGCTGTCATGGCTTGGCGAGTAGCCGCGGCGCTGCCGCGACCCGTGCTGGGAGACGGCCCTTATCCTCCTCCCATGCAGGACGCCATGCGGCACCGATCTCGACGAGCTGATCGACGAGCGGAGGAGCTGGCGCCCGTCAATGCATGCTGGACATCGGTCAAGATGGCTGCTCGTGGGGGCGAGCTACCATCAGGGCTTCAGCGGTGGTGACCGCCGAGGCAACAACAGAGTTTATCCGCTTCACCATCGCAGCGTTTGTCACCGCGCTCACCCTCGGGGGCACTCGTCTGCCGGTGACTGGCGTCGGCATTGGTCTTCAGGCAGCCTGCCATGACGACTCTGTTTGCCCAGGCCCCCCTGGAGGGTGGGACCTGGCCATGCATGACGCATGGGGCGCAGGCAGAGCCCCATGCATGGAGTTGGACAACCATGCACCATGCCAGGCGGGGACTTTTCTGCTTCAGCGCCGCCAGTCGGCACAGCCGGCGTGGTTGGCCTCAAAGGCCAGGAGGAGGACGGTCCTTTCCTATACGCTCCTTGCCAGACATGTCCCCCAGGGACTTGTTTGGGTCTAAACTAGCCGGCGGGAGCGGTAGTCTAGACGGCAGGTAACCGGCTGGTGGCTATCGTCCTTCACAGGGCGGTGGCACTAGGACTAGTGTTGTCTTAGCTGGAATGCCATGTAACTGTAACTGTAGAGCTCCTCTAGCAACCGCCAGGATTTCAATTTTCAAAAACTAGGCCATTAGCAGGTAGCCTGAAGTGTCAGCTTTCCAACGTGCCCTCGCCATCGGACTCAGTGTGGCAGCCATGGCATGCATGCGAAAAAGGGGGGAAATGGTCCCTAATCCGGGATAAACCACCCTCCTTAGAACACTGTTAGAACACTAGGAGGTGCTATCTGCCTTGTACCAATGTAAGCACGCGGAGCAGGGTGGGTGCTACAAGTGGCCACAGTGATTTCCCACCCGCTACGCTCACCTGAAAGGCACCTACCGCCCCACACTCACAGGCAGGACGGGAAGGGCGCAGGACGATGAGCGCCTGCTTCAGTCCATCGATCGAGTGGTCTATCACCACCTGCTAGGCACCTACTAGGCACCTGCCGCCCCACACTCGCAGGCAAGGCGGGCAGGGCGCATGACGATGAGCGCCTTCTTCGGTCTATTGACCTAGTGGTCTATCACCACCTGCTGGGCACCTGCTAAAAGGCACCTGCTAAAAGGCACTTGCTGAAAGGCACCTGGCGCTCCACACTATCTAGGCTGGCACACGTGCACAAACACACACGCACACAAACATACAACAGGGAGAGCAGGCAGAGCGGAGGACGATGAATTCCTGCTAAATTATGAGTACGTCGACAAGGTGGTCTATCATATTACGTGAAGGCTCCTGCTAGATACCCACCGCTCCACACTAACTAGGCTCTCGCTGGCGCACGTGCACGCACACACGCACACACACACACACCACAGGGAGAGCAGGCAGGGCGGATGACGATGAATTCCTCCTAAACTATGAGTACGTCGACAGGGTGATCGCCCACGACGCTGAGCAGTCGCGGGGCGTGGCGCGCGCGGCGGCGTTGGCAGGAACTGCTGCAATTACAGTTTATCTGCTCAATCCCCAGGTGTGTGTGTGTGTGTGTGTGGATGTGTGTGTGTGCAGCGTTGGTGGGAACTGCAGCGATTACGGTATATCTGCTCAATCCCCAGGTGCGTGTGTTTGTGTGGGGGGGGGTGCAGCGTTGGGGGGAACTGCAGCGATTATCTGCTCAACCCCCACGTGCGTATTTTGTGTGGGTCGTTGGGTGTCAGAGAGAGAGAGAAAGAGAAAGAGAGAGAGAGGGCGGGGCACGGCGCGCGCGGCCGCGTTGGCGGGAACTGCCGCAATTACGGTGTACTTGCTCAATCCCCAGGTGTGTTTGTGTGTGTGTGTGTGTGTGTGTGTGTGTGTGTGCGTGTGTGTGTGTGTGTGTGTGTGGTGGGGGGGGGGAGAGGAGACTGGCGCGATGTTGGCGCATTTGCTCAATCCCCACGTGTGGGTGGGTGGGTGGGTGGGTGGGGGTGGGTGGGGGTGGGGTGGGGTGGGGTGGGGGTGGGTTGGGTGGGTGGGTGGGTGGGTGGGTGTGAATGTGGGTGTGGGTGGGTGGGTGGGTGGGTGAGTGCGCTGTGCGTGTGCGGTATTGGGCACACACACACACATACGCACACACTCGCACACACACGCACACACGCACACACACACATACACGCACACACACACGCACACATAGAACTTGGAACGGCAGTCTGAGACTAACACACACACACACACACACACAAAGACACGCATTCACACGATTGCAGGCGCTCCTCTCATCCGAGTACCTCTACTCATACGAAGACTACGGGGATGCAACGGCGCACACTCACACACACACACACACACGCACACACACACACACACACACACACACGATCGCAGGCGCGTCTCTCAGCCGAGTACCTCTACTCATACGAAGACTACGGGGATGCAACGGCACACACTCACGTACACACACGCACACACACACACACACACACACGATCGCAGGCGCGCCTCTCAGCCGAGTACCTCTACTCATACAAAAACCAGGGGGATGCAACGGCACACACTCACACACACACACACACACACACACAGACACACACACAATCGCAGGCGCGCCTCCCAGTCGAATACCTCTACTCATACGAAGATTACGGGGATGCAAAAGCACACAGTCGGCATGGGTGCCCCGGCACGCTCTATGTGTCCGACAGCCATCCCGCGTATGCGTGGATCGACATTCGCGCGGGCCCCGCGGCATACGGTGTGTGTGTGTGTGTGTGTGTGTGTGTGTGTGTGTGTCAGCCATCCTGCGTATGCGTGGATCGACATTCGCGCGGGCCCCGCGGCATACGGTGCGTGTGCGTGTGTGTGTGTCTGTGTGTGTGTGTGTCAGCCATCCCGCGTATGCGTGGATCGACATTCGCGCGGGCCCCGCGGCATACAGTGTGTGGTGTGTGTCTGTGTGTGTGGGTGTGGGTTTGGGAGTGGGTGTGGGTGTATGTCTGACAGCCATCTGGCGTCTACGTGGATCGACATTCGCACGGGCCCCGCGGCAGACGGTGTGTGTGTGTGTGTGTGTGTGTATGTGTGTGTGGGTGTGGGTGGGTGGGTGTGAGCCATCCGGCGTATGTGTGGGTCGACAATCGCGCGGGCCCTGTGGCATGCGGTGGGTGTGTTGGGTGTGCGTATGTGTGTGTGTGTATGTTGTGTGTGTGGGTCTGACAGCCAGCCGGCGTATGCGTGGTTTGACATTTGCGTGAGACTGAAGTGCGTGGGGGGGAGGTGGGGGCATTCCAGTGCACACTGTCGCCTGTCCCTTTCACACACACACACACACACACACACACACACGCGTAAACACCAACACACACACTTACACAATCACACAGTAACAGTAACAGTAACACGGGGTTTCCAGCTAAGCAGGCTACTCTTCTACTAGAGACACCCGCCGATACTCCAGCACACTTAAGTACTAGAGTACCGCCGGCTCCCGGCCGATAGACTACCGCTCCCGCCGGCTAGACTACCCCAAACAGCGGTCTCTGAGAGACATGTCTGGCAAGGAGCATATAGGAGAGGACCTTTCCTCAGGGTCACAGTAGTGGCCTTGTGGCCAGTCAAGCCGGCAGAGCCGACTGGCGCTGACTGGAACGGTCCCCGCCTGGCAGTGCATGGCTGTCCAGCTCTCGTTTGCATGGGGCTCAGCCGGCGCCCCATGCCTCATGCATGGCCAGGTCCCACCCTCCAGGGGTGCATGGACGACAGAGTTGTCATGGAGGCTGCCTGAAGACCTTCCAACGCCAGTCACCGGCAGACGAGCGACCCCGAGGATGAGCGCGGTGACGAACGCTGCGATTGGTGAAGCGGATTTACTCTGTGTTGCCTCGGCGGTCGCCACCGCTGAAGCCGTGATGGTAGCCCGCCTCCACGGGCAGCCATCTTGACCAATGTCCAGCATGCATTGACGGGCGCCAGCTCCTCCGCTCGTCGATCAACTCGTCGAGATCGGTGCCGCATGGCGTCCTGCATGGGGGGAGGATAAGGGCCGTCTCCCAGCACGGGCCGCGGCAGCGCCGCGGCTACTCGCCAAGCCATGGCAGCGCCGGGCAAGCCGCTCCTGAAGTGTTCCACCGAGGGGCAGTCTAGCAGGAGCCGGGCCAGTCGTATTTTACCCCGCTCGTCAGCGGCACACACTCACACACACACGCATAAACACACACACACTCTTACGCACTCACACACACACACACGCAGGCCCCGGGGCTGGCACCAAGGCCCAGTCCTTGCACACTCACACACACACACACACACACACTCACACACACACACACTCTCACACACACATGCACACTCACACATCCACACGTGCAGGCACACATTCACACACGCACACACACACGCAGGCCATGGGGCTGGCCACCGATCCCCGATCCTCGCACACTCACACACACACACACACACAAACACCACACACACACACACACACACACGTAGGCCCCGGGGCTGGCCACCGTGGCCAGGTCCTCGCACTTACACACACACACACACACAAACACACACACACACACGCGCAGGCCCGGGGGCTGGCCACCGAGGACAGGTCCTCGCACACTCGCTGCCACACCCGTCTCACTACAAGGTGTGTGTGTGTGTGCGTGCGTTCGTGCGTGTGTGTGTGTGTGTGTGTGTGTTTGTGCACGCACTTGCTGCCACACCTGTCTCACTACAAGGTGTGTGTGTGTGTGTGTGTGTGCGTGTGCGTGTGTGTGTGTGCGCACACTCACACAACAAGGTGTGGATGTGGGTGTGGACCGTTGAGCCATAATAAGCACCGCTTAAATGCTTTTAACCCGTCAAGCCCGGCACACTCAAGACGAACCCCCAAACGGTTGAGCCGTAGGCGTCGCAGCTTGATTTGGTCATTCGTGCCTGGCAGCACTGGCGTGGAGCGTGTCGCAGCACAAACACCTGAACCCTTGGCCAGTCAAGCCCTTAGCACGCGACCCGCAAAGCTCCAAACACACTCAACACAACACACACTCAACACTATACACCAACGCCTTCACACTCAAACCGCAGGCTTCGCAGCTCGATTTGGGAATCGTGCCCGATCTTGCGGCGCTGGTGTGGAGCGCGACGCAGCACATGGCGTGGCCGCCTGTGCTGCACGAGGAGATTGCACGCAAGCCCAGCGTTCACATCCAGGTGCGGGGGTGAGAAGAGTGTGCTCTGATGCTGCTGTGATGGTGCTCTAGTTGAGCTCTGGTTGTATCTCTGTGGGTGCTCTGATGCTGGCTCTGATAGTGCTCTGGTGGTGCTCGGATGGTGCTCGGATGGTGCTCGGATGGTGCTCGGATGATGCTGTGATAGTGCTCTAATGGTGCTGTGATGGTGCTCTGATAGTGCTCTGATGGTGCTCGGATGGGGTGCTCTGATGGTGCTCTGATGGTGGCTCTGATGGTGCTCTGATGGTGCTCTGATGGTGCTCTGATGGTGGCTCTAATGGTGGCTCTGATGGTGCTCTGATGGTGCTCTGATGGTGTTCTGATGCTGCTCTGATGGTGGATCTGATGGTGCTCTGATAGCGGCTCTGGTGGGGCTCTGATGGTGCTCTAATGCTGGCTCTGGTGGGGCTCTGATGGGGGGCTGCGATGGTGTTCATATGGGTGCTGTGATGGTGCCCTGATAGTGCTCTGATGGTGCTTTGGTGGTGCTCTTGTGGTGCTCTTGTGGTGCTCTGACGGTGCTCTGATGATGGTCCTCTAATGGTCTCCGTCACACCCTTTGCTTCCCTCGCAGATCGTGCACATGCACAACACGACACCCCCACCCCCCACACACACCCGCCCCCGACAGCCCGACTGCCTGTTGTCTGCCCATCACCGAATCTCTTTAGGCAGTTGTTTGACTTCTGACGGCCTGTTGTTTGCCGTGCACCCGCAGATCGTGCACATGCACGACACGCTCGGCCCCCCGCCCGACCGCCTTGACCAGCAGCACATTGCGAGCCAGCTGCGGCTGGCGCTGGACGGCATGCAGGTGATTGCGTGTGTTTGTGCGTGTCTGTGTGTGTGTGTGTGTGTGTGTGTGTGTGTGTGTGTGTGTTCGGCCAGGTGCAGGTGCAGGTAACCAGCTGCGGCTGACGCTGAACGGCATGCAGGTGATTGCGTGTGTGTGTGTGTGTGTGTGTGTGTGTGGCCAGGTGCAGGTAGCCAGCTGCGGCTGGCGCTGGACGGCATGCAGGTGATTGCGTGTGTGTGTGTGTGTGTGTGTGTGTGTGTGTGTGTGTGTTCGGCCAGGTGTAGTTGCAGTTGCAGATGCAGGTGTGTGTCGGTTTAGGGTTTGGGGGTATGCGGGCGTACACACACACACACACGCACACACACACACACACACCAAGAATACGTGCACACATGCGTGCATCCCACCCACCCACACAGACACACGCATGCAGACACACGCACACACACACACACATGCAGGACGTGAGCGTCAAGGAGATCTGGCTGCCGTTTGCGCACTGCGACGTGTGCGTGGCCGCGTATGCAAGCGCACTCAAGGTGTGTGTGTGGGGGGGGGCACGTATGCAAGTGCGTTCAAGGTGTGTGTGTGTGTGTGTGTGTGCGTGGCCGCGTATGCAAGCGCGCTCAAGATATGTGCTTGTGTGTGTGTGTGTGTGTGCGCGCGTGGCCGCGTACGCATGCGAGCTCAAGGTATGCGTGTGTATGTGTGTGTATGTGTGTTTGTGTGTGTGTGTGGCCGCGTATGCAAGCACGCTCAAGGTATCTGCTTGTGTGTGTGTGTGTGAGTGTGTGCGTGTACGTGGCCACGTACGCAAGCGCGCTCAAGGTATGCGGGTGTGTTGGGGGGGGTGCTTGTGTGTGCGTGTGTGTGTGTGTGCATGTGCGTGTGTGCGTGGCCGCGTACGCAAGCACGCCCAAGGTATGTGCGTGCGTGTGTGTGTGTGTGTGTGTGTGTCTGTGTCTTTGTCAACGATTCTCTCTTTCTATGTGTATTGTTGCATGTGTGTGTGCTTGCATGTGGGTGTGTGTGCGCCCCGGCCCTACCTCCGTGCGCAGCCCCTCTTGCAACTTGTACCACAATCCAATTACGCGCACACACACACATACACACACACACACACACACACACACGCAGCTGCACACGGCGTGCGAGGACGGCGGGCTCCACATTTCCGCAAGACACACACACACTCACACATACACACACGCAGCTGCGCACGGCGCGCGAAGACGGCGGGCTCTACATCTCCGCAATAAACACACACGCACGCACACACACACACACACACACACACACGCAGCTGCGCGCGGCGCGGCGCGTGAGGACGGCGGGCTCTACATCTCTGCAAGACACACACACACACACACACACACACACGCAGCTGCGCACGGCACGCAAAGACAGCGGTCTCTACATCTCCGCAAGACACACACACACGCGAGCACACACACACACACACACATACACGCAGCTGCGCATGGCGCGCGAGGACGGCAGACTCTCCATCTCCGCAAGACACACACGCACACACACACGCACACACACGCGCGCACACACACACACACACACACGCAGCTGCGCACGGCGCGTGATGACGGCGGTCTCTGCATCTTCGCATTACACACACACACAACACACACACATGCGCGCAGCTGCGCACGGCGCGCGAAGACGGCGGTCTCTACATCTCTGCAAAGACGTCCAAGATCCTGGATAGGCAGGCGCTGCACGCGGCGCTGCAGGACCACGCAGACTCTATCATGACTGGGTTCCCCGAAGTCGGCATCAACAGCGGGGCGGCGTCACACTTCACGGAGACCACGAGCGCGACACGGCACGTGATCCCAGTCTTCGTGGTGAGCCACCGTTAAGGGTTCAGTTAGGTCTTGTGGATCATGCTTAGGGTTTATGTTTTTTGTTTGTAGAGAGACCATTATGGAGACCACGCGCGCAACACGGCACGTGATCCCGGTCTTCGTGGTGAGCCACCGTTAAGAATTTAGGGCTTAGGTTTCACAATTCATGGTTAAGGGTTCATAGGGAGACCATAACGCAGACTGCGATGCGCGACACGGCACGTGTTCCCAGTCTTCGTGGTGAGTTATCGTAAAGGGTTTCTAAAGCTCGGGCGTGTGGATAATGCTTCTAAAGGATTTATAGAGAGACCATTAGGGAGACCGCGAGCGCGACACGGCACGTGATCCCAGTCTTCGTGGTGAGCCACTGTGAAGGGGTCACGGGTTCGTGCTTTGGGAAGACCATATATATTATAATATATATATATATATATATACCATGTACACGTGCCGCTGACGAGCGGGGTAAAATACGACTGGCCCGGCTCCTGCTAGACTGCCCCTCGGTGGAACACTTCAGGAGCGGCTTGCCCGGCGCTGCCATGGCTTGGCGAGTAGCCGCGGCGCTGCCGCGGCCCGTGCTGGGAGACGGCCCTTATCCTCCCCCCATGCAGGACGCCATGCGGCACCGATCTCGACGAGTTGATCGACGAGCGGAGGAGCTGGCGCCCGTCAATGCATGCTGGACATTGGTCAAGATGGCTGCCCGTGGAGGCGGGCTACCATCACGGCTTCAGCGGTGGCGACCGCCGAGGCAACACAGAGTAAATCCGCTTCACCAATCGCAGCGTTCGTCACCGCGCTCATCCTCGGGGTCGCTCGTCTGCCGGTGACTGGCGTTGGAAGGTCTTCAGGCAGCCTCCATGACAACTCTGTCGTCCACGCCCCCCTGGAGGGTGGGACCTGGCCATGCATGAGGCATGGGGCGCCGGCTGAGCCCCATGCAAACGAGAGCTGGACAGCCATGCACTGCCAGGCGGGGACCGTTCCAGTCAGCGCCAGTCGGCTCTGCCGGCTTGACTGGCCACAAGGCCACTACTGTGACCCTGAGGAAGGTCCTCTCCTATATGCTCCTTGCCAGACATGTCTCTCAGAGACCGCTGTTTGGGGTAGTCTAGCCGGGGGGAGCGGTAGTCTATCGGCCGGGAGCCGGCGGTACTCTAGTACTTAAGTGTGCTGGAGTATCAGCGGGTGTCTCTAGTAGAAGAGTAGCCTGCTTAGCTGGAAACCTCGTGTTACTGTTACTGTATATACCATGGATATATATACTGTTATATAACGGAGGCCGTTTGTGCTTCGGTTGAGGGTTACGGGGCACTGCATGGGGTTTGTCGAGGCCACGTTGGCAGAGACCGCGAGCGCGGGGCGCCATGTGATCCCAGTCTTTGTGGTGAGTCCTCGAAAAGGGTTCAAGGCTTAGGTTTGACGATCAACATTTAACGGTTTATAGGGAGACCATGAAGCAGACAGCGCGGCGCGCCACGTGATCCCGGTCTTCGTGGTGAGCCTCCTCACCACAGCAAATCCCAGCCTCTGGTCTGGTCCCAGAGGCTGGGTGACATCCCGATGTCCGCACCACAAACACACACAAGCATGCACCAGCGCCCTTGAAACCATGATGACACAGCAGCAGTCGGCAGCCCACAGTTCCTCACTAACACTCCTTGAATCATTTGTTTTACACACACACACACCTCCCCCACGGCAGTTTGACATCAGCGACAGCGGCAAGGGCGCGCCCCTGATCGACAGAGCAGCAGTCGGCAGCCCACACTTACTCACTCGCACTCCCTGAATTGCCCACATTACTCCCTCCCATCACCACAACCACCACGGCAGTTTGACATCAGCGACAGCGGCAAGGATGCGCTCCTGATCGACGGAGCAGCAGGTAGCAACCCATACTTACTCATTGCTCCCCCTAAATCAGTCATATTACTCCCAACCATGAATCAGCGACAGAGGCAAGGATGCCCTTCTGGTTGACACAGTCGGCAGCCCACACTTACTAACACTTTCGAAATCACTCATGTTACTCCCCACCCTCCCCACACACCACAACCACCACGGCAGTTTGACATCAGCGACAGCGGCAAGGACGCGCTCTTGATCGATGGGGCCGTCAAGGCCACTGCGTTCTCGGATATGGTGGTCGCTGTGAGCAGCCGGGCGGCCAAGGCGCCGAGCCACTTCACGTGCAGGTGTGTGTGTGCGTGTGTGTGTGGCAGGCAGGCAGGCAGGGTGGTCGCTGTGAGCAGCCGGGCAGCCAAAGCGCCGAGCCACTTTATGTGCTGGTGGGTCGCGGAGCAGGCACTAACACGCACACGCACAGACGAGCGGCGCATACTCAATTACTTTTGTTATTTCTTGCACACTCTCTCCCTGTCTCTCTCTCATTCTCTCTGTCGCTCTCTCATCCACACACGCATACGCACACGCACACATGAGCGGCGCATACCCCCCCCCCCCCCTGCCTCTCATACACACAAACAAACACAGATTGTCGGCGTGCGAGCCCGTGGCCGGAAACATCACGCGTGAGGTGCTGGCTGCGCTTTTGACTTCCGGATGGGGCGTGCCAGACACAGCGACGTACTTCAGGTGCGGAGTGTCATGTGTGGGGTGGTTTGTGTGAAAACCAAACTCTCTCTCTCTATCTCTCTCTATGTGTCTCTCTCACTCTCTCTGTGTCTCTCTCTCTCTCTCTCATCCTCCCCCGCTAGCTTTCTCTGCCTCCACTCTGCCTCTCTCTCTGACAACACACACACACACACACACACTTTGCAGTGCTGGTGCCGGGCAGGGTGAAGACTACCGCTGGTCTGTCTCTCTGTCTCTCTCTCTCTCTCTCTTTATCTCTCTGCCTCTCCCTCTCTTTCTTCCTCTCTGTCTCTCTCTCTGCCTCTCTCTGTCTCTCTCTTTCTGCCTCAGTTACAGTTACATCGGCTTTCCAGCAAAGACTACCTCTAGTCCTGGTACCACCGCCTAGACCCAAGTCCAGTTCTGGCCCTAACAATTACTTGTGAGGGGCGGTAGCCACCAGCCGGCTGCCTGCCAACGTGTAGTCCCAGAGCAAAAAGGAGAGCTATTGTGCGACGCCTCCAAAATAGGTCCTAACTGCTTCTAGGGGATAGGGGGTCAAGTGGCGCTTGCCAATCTACTTGACCGCCGTGGTGGAGGGGCCGGCGCCTGAGGGGCAGCCGGACCGTACACCACGGCTCTCCACCCGACCCTATCCTGAGCACGCTCAAACGCCGTGTCCGAAAAAGTCTTCCAATCAGAACGAGTGCCACTAGTTTCGCCTAGCTGCTGAATCAGTAGCTTAAGAAAATAGTGTCAGGAGGAGGCTGGAGGCCGGCCTTTCTGCCTCCCTGTCTCTTAATCTCTCTGTCTCTCTCTCTCGGTCACACTCTCTCTGACACACACACACACACACACACACGCACTTTGCAGTGCTGGTGTTGGGCAGGGCGGAGACTATCGCTGGTCTTTCTGTCTCTCTCTCTCTCTTTGTCTCTCTTCATCTCTCTTCCTCTCCCTGTCTGTATCTCTGTCTCTCTCTGCCTCTCTCTGTCTCTCTCTGTCTGCCTCTCTGTCTCTCTCTCTCTCTCTCTCTCTCTCTCTCTCTCTCTCTCTCTCTCTCTCTCTCTCTCTCTCTCTCGGTCACACTCTCTGACTTACACACACACACGCACGCAAACATCGCAGTGCTGGTGCTGGCCAAGGCGAAGACTACCGCTGGTCTGTGGGCAACACGCCGTTTGGGCCGCTAAGTCACCGATGCGGTATCAACGCTGCCCTGTCGCACACAATGCAACGCAACCAGGTAGGTGGGATTGAGACAGAGAGAGAGGAGAGGAGGGCGGCAGGGAGGGACGGAGGGAGGGAGGGGGGGAGGGGGGGGAGGGAGGAGCGGACGGAGGGAGGGAGAGGAAGGGAGGGGGGAGAGAGGGAGGGAGGGAGGGAGGGAGGTGGAGGGAGGGAGAGTGCGTGGGGGAGGGATAAAGGGAGAGGGAGGGAGGAGGGGCGAGGGAGAGAGGGGCGGAGCAAGGGAGTTGGAGGGGGAGAGAGGGAGGGAGAGGGAAGAGAGCGTGCGTGAAGCAGTGGCAGGGAGAGGGAAGCAAGGAGACGGGGTGGAATAGAGAGAAAGAGTGCGTCGCCAACTATTGGCTTGTTTGACAAGTAATTGTCAAGGCCAGAACTGGACTTGCGTCTAGGCGGTTGTACTAGGACCAGAAGGTAGTTTTCGCTGGAAAGCCGATGTACTGTAGCACATACTGTGACTGTACCCTCTTCCTAAGCCTTGTAATCATCTAAAGCACATAGGATGGCTTCTCAAAGCTCAGCACAAGCAGCAAGCCCCGAACACGCCCAACCCGACCCCCCGTGTGCACACATACACATGCACGCCCACGCACAGACACACGCACACACACACACACACACACACCTTATATAGGTGGTGCTCGAGCTGCAATCGCCTGTAGAGAGAGTTCTACGCGTACTCGATGGCCTCTCAAAGCTCAGCACAAGCGGCAAGACCTGAACACACTCCCAACCCGACCTCCACGAACACGCGTGCACACATGCACACACACACAAACACACGCACACACAATAGGTGGTGCTTGAGCTGCAATCGTCTGTGGAGCGAGTGCTGCGCCTGCTCGATGGCTTCTCAAAGCTCAGCACAAGCGGCAAGCCCTGAACACACGCCCAACCTGACCTCCACGAACACGCGTGCGCACATGCACACACACACAAACACACGCACACACAATAGGTGGTGCTTGAGCTGCAATCGTCTGTGGAGCGAGTGCTACGCCTGCTCGATGGCTTCTCAAAGCTGGGCCAAAGCCAAACACTGACACTAAAGCCAAAGCCAAAGCCAAAGACACTTAAGCCAAAGCCAAACACCGACACTAAAGCCAAACACTGACACCACACGAAACGCCCACCCGTCCTCTGTTTCGTGCCTCAAAGGTAGTGCTTGAGCTGCAGTCGTCGAGAGAGAGAGAGAGAGAGAGAAGGAGAGAGTCCTGCCATTGCTCGATGGCTTCTCAAAGCTCAGCTGAAGCGGCAAGCCCTGACGACATGCCCACCCGCCCTCTTCCGCATGCCCCATAGGTGGTGCTTGAGCTGCATTCATCTGTGGAGAGTGTTCTGCGCCTGCTCAATGGCTTCTCAAAGCCCAGCCCAAGCGGCAAGCCCTTTAAACACGCCCAACCCAAACCCCGTGTGCACACATACACACGCACACACGCAAACACACACTTTCTCACACACACACTTTCTCACCCACAAACACGCACACACACACACACACACACACCTTGAATAGGTGGTGCTTGAGCTGCAATCGTCTGTGGAGAAAGTTCTACGTCTGCTCGATGGCCTCTCAAAGCTCAGCACAAGCGGCAAGCTCTTTTAACACGCCCAACCGACCTTCGTGTGCACACACACACGCGCGTACACACGCACACACATGCACACACACACACACTCTCTCTCTCTCTCACACGCACACACACCTTTAATAGGTGGTGCTTGAGCTGCAATCGTCTGTGGAGAAAGTTCTACGCCTGCTGGATGGCTTCTCAAAGCTCAGCACAAGCGGAAAGCTTGACGCCGCCACGTGCAAGGGGCACTTCAGCACGGTGCCTGCGCGCATCAACGTTGCGTACTACAAGGTGGGGGAAGGTGGAGGGAAGTTGACTGGAAGGTGGAGGCAATGTGGAAGGAAGCTAACGGGAAGGTGAGGGGAAGGCGGAGCACGGGGGGAGAGAGGGGGGAGGGGGCCACACGCGCACACGCGCAAGGGGCACGTCAGCACGGTGCCTGCGCGGATCAACCGGCGTACAAGGTGAGGAGAAGGTGGAGGGAAGGTGGAGGGAAGGTGGAGGGAAGGTGGAAGGAAGGTGGGGGGAAGTTCCTGGCATAGTAGAAGGTGCTCCGTGAGTGGAGGTGGGCAAACTGCTGGGCCAGTGGCGCTCCCACTCTCACACTATCACTCTTTACTCCCTCACCCCGCACCCAAAACAGCCAACACAGCCAACGGAGGCAGTCCAACTGCTAGGCCAGTGGCAGGCGAAGCGCGCGCTCACTTGCACTCATAATCGCACTATCCCTCACTCTCTCTTTTCTCACTCTCACTCAACTCCCTCACGCTGCACCCCGCACAGCTGTCCGAGGCCGCCTTTCTGCTAGGCCAGTGGCAGGCGCAGCGCGCGCTGGCGCTCGTGCTCTTTCTCTTTCTCTCTCCCTCTCTCCCTCCCTCTTTCTCTCTCACTCACTCACTCACTTTCATTTGCTCTCCCTGCATCCCACACAGCTGTCCGAGGCAGCCCTTCTGCTAGGCCAGTGGCAGACGAAGCGCGCGCTGGCGCTCGCGCGCTCCATGAGCCACGACGTGCACGCGCTGGAGCGGGCAGCGAGGGCGATCTCGGCTGCCCTGCAGGTGTGTTGGCGTGGCGTGCATACGTAACCTCACGCCACCGCTCCGGCTGCATGCATGCAGTGCGTGCACGCTGGGTTGAGTGGGCGATAGAGTGTGGCATGCTCGCGCTGGAGCGGGCAGCGAGAGCGATCTCGGCGGGCCTGCAGGCTTGAGGCGTGGCATGGCGTGCCTGTGCACACCCGCACCGTCTCCCCAGCTGCATACATGCAGTGCACGCAGTACATGCACGCTGGGTCGGGTGGGCGATGACGCACTGTATGGAGCGGGACGCATCGGCGGCCTACGCGTGTGTGTGTGCGCGTGTGTGCCGTGTCTAGCTGGCGAGCTCTGGCATGGATGGGGCGGGGTTTCAGCTCTCCTCTCTGACACGCTGCGAAACGGCAACACCCCCTATGGGGTGGGTTTTACAGGTTTTACACGTACGCGCCCGGAGGACCTCGGGCGTGATTTAAGGCCTAGACTACATGTCTAGGGGGACTCTACTAGGAGAGCCCGCAAGGCCACGCAGCGCGCCAATCTACCAGGGAGTCAAAAGAAGAAGGTTGCCCCTCCCCCCCCCCCCCCCCCGCCACTATATGGGGTGGGCAACCGGTCTCAACCCGCAACCTGCCTCCCACTCACAACCTGCCGCTCCCCACCCACCCAGTTTACAGTTTACACTGCGCACCCTCGGGGCGCGGGATTGAGGGAGCTGCCTAACGAGGCTGGCCACCAAACACCCGCCCACCCGCTCACCCATCCACCTGACGCCCCTGTGCCTGTGCTGCTCACATGTGCGCACACAGGGAACCGTCAAGTGCGACGGCGCGCCCGAGCTCGCCAGCGTGTGGTGGGCGCCGTGTGGCGCACTCGCCCTGTGGCCGCTTGCAGCGTGGGTGCGCTCCATGCTCGCCCGCTCGCAGCGCAAGCGCGTGGACAAGATCTACTAGGAGGGCGAGACCGAGGTGGAGGGCGTGTTGGGAGGCGTCCCCGAAACAGCCCGTCGTCATGAGTGGAGAGGCTGCTGCTCTAGGGAGCTGCTGCTCTAGAGGTGCTCGGGCCATGCGCGACGAGCACGGTCGAATACGCCTCTAAAGGTGTCCCTGACTGTAACATCCATCATCAGAGCAGGTCTGCGCTGCCGGCGGCGGCCGCACAGTGTGGCCGCACGCTTCCGCGATCTCTGTGTGCAACCGATGGAGTAGGAGCCCGTTGGTCACACGCCGCACCGCACTATGGGTGCCCCCCCCCCCTGGATTCATGTCGGTAGCTAGTTTTAGGCACGACATTGTTACATCCAGAAGAGAGAGGAGATGTGCAAGGCCAGTCACAGAGTCGGCAGGGAGTGTCCAGCACCCCGCAGGGGGTCTCCAGCTTGGGTTCTAGCTTAGCTATTGCGAGGGGCGGTGCCCATGACCTGGGGCCAGGGTTTCACTGATGACGATAGGAAGCGAGGGAGTGATTTTCTGAAGTTTCAAACGCATGAATGACCAGCGTGACGACCCAGCTGGGTCTGCAGGTTGCATCGCGGCGAAGGCCATGTCGAGACCATGCAGAGCGCCTTATGCGACACTACCAGCACCCAGCAGCAGCTGCTAGCATCAGCAGTCTGGCTCCAGTTGTGACCTAGCAGGCGGGCAAACTCTCAGCGATGGCACTGCGGCCCGTGGCGACCCAGCAGCGAGTGTCCAGCACCCAGCAGCAGCTGCTAGCGGCAGCAGTCTGCAGACCAGATTTGGCTCACAGTCTGGCTCCAGTTGCGACCCAGCAGGCGGGCAGACTCTCAGCGATGGCACTGCGGCCCGTGGCGGCTCCTACCGCGAGTCTGCCAGCTAATGGGCTTACAGCTTTGAACTTTATAGTGCAGGGAATGCTGCACTGGTAGCTTGCCTCGTTAGGCACCTCCCTCAATCCCACGCCCCATAGGTGCGTACTGCAAACTGTAAACTGTAACTGTAAACTGCAGGGAAGGCTGTAGGTCAGCGCGTGACACCAACAACGACATGGCAAAGGCTTTATTCTGCAATTGGGGGAGAACTCCCAGATTGTGCCGACGGGCACTGGTTCAGCTCGGGGCATGGTGTGTGTGCTTGGAAGGGGGGGCAACAGTGCTGGCGCAGCACTTCGATACGGGACTCTGGGGAGAACTTCCTACCTAACACAGATGACAAGGCCGAAGCCTGAGCATTGTGGGTTCACGAACTGGCCATGCTCTCTCTTTCTCCTTCTCTCTCACATGATGACACATGCGCACGCCGGCTGCTCCTGCTCCTGCTCCTGCTCCTGCCCCTGCTCCTGTTCCTTCTGCTCCTTCAGCTTCTTCTGCTCCTTCTGCTCCTTCTGCTTCTGCCCCTTCTGCTCCTGCTCCTTCTGCTTCTGCTCTTGCATCTCCTTCTGCTTCTGCATCTGCTCATACATCTCATGCTGCTCCTGCTGCCTCCGCGCCTGCTGCTCCGCCTGCTGCTGCCTCTGCTGCTGCACCTGCTGCTCGCGTAGCTCCTCCTGCTGCTCGAGCGCCACCAGCCTCTGCTTCTGCTGGACCGTCAGCGCCAGGCTCACGACGGCCTCGTTGATGAGCTGCGGCACGCGCGCCATGCTGGCCATCTGCATGGCATCGCGGATGATGCGCGGCATGACTGGGCGCTGGGGGAACCTGGCGATGTTGGCACCGAGCGCGAGCAGCAAGCGCACGCAATCGTCACGGATGCCGTCCGGAGGGTCGTCGTCAAACAGCTCTGCGGACCGTGTGCCCTCGCACAACGCAGCCACCACCTTGTACATGAGGGCCACCTGGGCGACGCTTGGCTGCGGCTCCACAGGCGTGCGGCACAGCAGGAGGAGCAGAGGCTCGCAGGGCTTGGTGGAGCTTCCGGGTGGCTTCTCAGAGGACGCGAAGCGAGCAGCCACCTTGAGCACGCACATGCCTCCAGGGGTGCGGACCGCCATCATCGCCGCAGCGTCGGCGTCCGGGTGGTCGAGCAGCACGCGCATTGCGTCCACCTGGCCGTTGCCAGCAGCCCACATGAGGGCGGTGGCACCCTCTGCACTGCACTGCATCATCATGGCTGCAGCGTCGGCAGCCGGGTGGTCGAGCAGCACGTGCATCGCGTCCACATGGCCGTTGACGGCGGCCCACATGAGGGCGTTAGCACCCTCCTCATTCCTGAGCATCATCATGGCGGCTGGGACTGCGGCCGGGTGGTCCAGCAACACGCGCATGACGTCCACATGGCCGCCCAAAGCAGCACACGTGAGGGCGCCATCACCGTTCCTCGCGGTGTGCATCATCAGCGCTGCAGCAGAGGGGTGGTCGAGCAGCAGGCGCATGGCGTCCACATGGCCGCGATGCGCAGCCGACATCAACGCCGTCCACCCGTCGCTGCGCGGCAGCGCCATCATTGCCGCAGCGTCGGCAGACGGGTGGTCGAGGAGCAGGCGCATGGCGTCCACTTTCCCGGCTGAGGACGCCCATGAGAGTGCGGTCGCACCATACGACGACACCATCATCATGAGGGCCGCTGGGTCTGTGACAGACGGGTGGTCGAGGAGCACGCGCATTGCGTCCGTGTGCCCATGCAGCGCAGCCTCCATAAGCGCCGTGCCACCCTTGGGAGAGCACATCCGCATGAGCGCTGCTGGATCGGCGCTGGTGTCCAGAAGCCGCCCTACTTCCGCCACGTTGCCCGCGACGCAGGCCTCCCGCATCCAGTTGTAAGCCGAGCTCACTGAACCAAAGGCCTCCCTGAGAAAGCGCGCCTGCTCAGCGCTCCCTACTGAGCAGGGGCCAGACGGGCCGGAGGGAGGCGCAAGCTTGTCCATTTGGTGTCGGTTGGTGCACGCTGTTGCGCGCGCTGCATGGGAGGGGGGGCATGTGTGGCGATGAGCCGTAGGTAAACTGTAGTGCAGCCGCTGGGGATGCATGTGTGTGTGTGTGTGTGTGTGTGTGTGCGTGCATGTGTGTGTGTGCGCGTGTGTGTGCTTGAGCGTATGTGTGTGTGCGTGCACGTGCGTGCGTGTGTGTGTGCACGCTGCATGCAAGGCGGCGAGTGTGCGGTGAGCCACAAGTAGTGCACCATGCATGGGGTGCATGGGGTGCATGGGAGGCTCTCTGTGTGTGTGCATGCCTCAGGCAGCTGCGGATCCGGCCTCTGGTGTGTCCGTCTGCAAACGGATCAGCGGTGCGGGGTAGGGTGCATGATCATTCTGTGCCAAGCATGTGCATGCACGCACGAAGCACGATGTTCACGTTCGCAGGGCTTGGTTCGCGCACCACGACGATGCGTAGACAAGGGCGGGTAGCGATCGCCTAGGCGGCGGAGATGAATCTCGCAGGTGAGCGCAGGTGACGCACGGAAGACGGGGCGTTGGCACTTGGCACTGGGCACTGGGCCCTGGGCTAATCTGATTTGTGAGGTGCGATGTCGAGAGATCACCGCCACAGGTCTGTTATAGAACCTGCGTTGGCGATGGTGCGGTTAAATTTTGAGGTGGGATTTCACTGCCACACTTTGGAGATCTCAAGTTCAGTGGGCAAGTTCAAGTGAAGCGCATCGCTGTATCGTGTGCGTGATTCTCTGTCATCTTGTGGGAGACCTCGTAGTGAGCGCAACAAGCACGCCCTCCCTCCCCACTCGTCGTCGTTGGCAGTACTGGGGGACTGCGCCGATGCCGCCAAAGAAGGTTGCAGAGCCGGAAGAGCCTGCTGAGCCGCCGGTGCGTGCCAATGGCCTCGCGTGACACAACTCGCCACTCACAACGACGCCCACTAACTTCGTCGACGCACCTCCACAGCCCCCCACCAGCGGCACCGGAAAGTTCTTCTATCCTGGAGGGGCAACGTACGAGGGGGAGTGGAAGGTGAGAGAGAGCAGACAGTGGCACCAACCTGTTGCGTTTGTTGCTCACAAGTTGTGCTCGTCGCACGCGCGCAGTTCCTGGCGCCCGAGGTGCCCGAGGTGCCAGAGGCGGACAAGAAGAAGAAGCCAACTGAGCCGGTGGTGCCCTTGGAGCCGCCCAAGCGAGTCAGGCATGGGAAGGGTGAGCGCATGGCATGGCATGCATGCACGGGCATGCGTGCACGCGTGGAGCTGTGTGCGCAAGTGAGCCCCTGCCTCTTGGGTTCTTTAGAACCCAACACACAAACACACCACACACACACACACATGCGCACAGACATGCACACACACACACACACACACACACATGCACACACAAATAACCGTCGGATAATACCGTCCATATCACTTGCCTTCGCGGGGGGGGGTCAAAATTATAATTGTTTAATCCAATTGCGGGCCTTAAATGAATTGTTTATTCAGCCGCGGGGCCTTTGAACATTTATTTCGCTGGACTGCGCATTGTCACATCACCTGTTCTGGTCCTTCTGATGCTTGAACGCTCCTGAAAAAAATCCAGCGTGTTACAACAGCTCTTACACCCCCAATTGCACCTCTCTAGGTCAACATTGTCAATAGGCACAGGTGTGTGGGGGTGGAGGGCTGTACAAAACACGCGGCACGCGCGCGTTGTGAGACTAGTGGCAGTCAGCAGGCTACTCAGTGGCAGTGCCAGTGCTCCAGAGCACTACCGTAGTGATCCATGCACTTCACGGCTAGATAGTTCACGACAGCGCCTTTGACTGCGAATAGCAAGTCCGTGGAGCAAGCCAGCGCAAAATGGTTGCGACGGACAGTTCACACCCCACACAGAGACCCGATCCGACGCGTTTTTTTTGCGCTGGCTTGCTCCACGGACTCGCTATTCGCGGTCAAAGGCGCTACCGTGAATAATCTAAAGCCGTGAAGTACATGGATCACTACTGTACTCAGTGTCAGAGGCAGAGCTGTGTTTAGGAGCTGTGTTCTCATATGTGTGTGTGGGGGGGGGGGATATGTTGCAGATGTTGCATGGGCGCATGGCACATTCTGCATGGGGAGCGAGGGCATGCGTGCATGCCACAGGCTGCAGTAGCAGGGCTTGTAGCAGGGCTTGTCATCGTGGCAAGGACGACGTGTTGTGGCTGGAATGGACGCTTTGCGTAGGTTTTGAAGCCGATCGGAACCGAGCCGAGCCGATTGGAGCCGATCGGCTCCACTGCCAGATAATCAAACCCCCTACTGCGGGGGGGTCCGACGAGTTATTTTTGGCTATTGCGCACATCTTTGCGGGGGAGGTCAAAACAATAGTTATACGCAAAGGCAAACCGCACGTACGGTAAGTTGGCCCGAAAAACTGGCACTTTAATTAAGCTGAATTAAGTCAAGGTAAAAACTTACCCCAGGGAAAAAATCCCGGCTGAAATCTGAAAGTTGGTCACTTTTTCTGCGCGAGTTTTGGAGCTCAGAACCACGACCGGGATGTGCCAATGATTTTTTTTGTGAGTCGTGGGAAGCAATACAAGATGCTGTGCGCTCAGTGGACGCCGCTGTAGGCGCCTCTCCGCCGCGTTCAACGCCTCTCCACCCACTGAGTTGCACACACTTCAGCACCCTATTCCTACAGTCGCTGAATTCAGGACCCACTACCCAGAAAATAAACACGTGCCCCAGCTACGCCCAAGCGGGCAGCATCATTAGGCGGGCAGCGGCATCACTTGTCGCTCACGATCCGGTCGGCCCCGCTGCTTGCACACTCGCTTCAGCACTTTAATCTTACAGTCGCTGACATCAAAATCTAGCACACAACTCGTGATCCAGCTACGCCCACGTGGGCAGCAGCATTAGACGGGCAGCGGCAACTAGTCGCTGACGATCCGCTGCTTGGGCGGCGGCGCCGCCGCCGCCGCCGCGGCCTGCCTTGCGCCCCATTATGCAGTCCTTGGACGTGTCCTTGAGCGGCAGCATCCTCAGAGTCACGCGCTCAGCGAGCAGCTTTTAATCAAGCATGGCGCGGCGCTGGCTCTCACTGAGTCGGTGCTGCACGCGCGCACGACCGCATCGGCCGTCTCCCTCTGGAGGTTGGCGCGATCAGACACCCCAGGACGTGGCTTTATGGTGCCCTTTAGGTCCCATATGTTGCAAAGCATGCCAAGGCACGCAGGGAACGCTCCTGGTCACCTATGTGCCACCCCAACCCACCCCACCCACTGCATGGATGCGGCTGCCTCCCATGCCCCCATGCAACCCTGCGCCAAACGGAAGTACTTCGTCCCTCCTTTGCATTTCTGAGGCGTCGCAAGTGGTGGGACCTCATTCGGGGGTCGAACGAGCCAGCTGTTGCAGTCGAACCGAGTGTGGGGGGACCCCTTCCGATGGCCGATCTCGCGACCTCCTGCGCTCCAACGCATTGGGTTTGTATGGTCCTTCTGGTGCACTGGTGCCGCGCGTGGAGGCCAAATTGCCCCGTTCGCAGCTTCCGCGGCCCCCCACACTCGGTGAGCGCCTTAATTAAGGTCCCCGCAGTCGACACTATACGCCGCGCGCTCCGCGCGTATATACCTTAATTAAGCTTTATTAAGCTTAATTTATTAAGGACTATACATATGATGAGAGTTTTACAATCCACTTCTGGCGGTCACACGTACGGTTCCAAAGCTCCAGTGGGACTTAGAGAAACAAGGCTCAAGGCCCACAAAAGGTCAAGCTACAAGTAGCCCACGGTAACGCCATCCACACTTGGTGGCGGGCGCCAAGCAAGCAGCACCACTGTGCAGGCTGCACACCCAGCCCCTCAAATGGCCAGAGGGCGGACCCAAGGTATAAAACCATGAAGGGACCAAACAGCCCTCCCCCAGACCACCGGAAGCGGGGCTAGTAGCACACCCGCCGCAGCACTCTACTCAGCGACCACACCGCACCCGCCACCGCACGCGTGTGGCGCCACCTCCCCTTCAAAAACACCCCCAGAGGGAATGCCATCTAGCAAGATACATAGACCGCCGAACCTTACACACAAACACACACACACATACACACACACACACACACACACACACACGCAGGCAAGTACATCGAGGACCGCTTCATCTACGACGGCGACTTTGCGGACGACGTGGTCACTGGAACGGGTGGGCTCGCGCACGCACCCACTGTGCATACATGCACACACACATGATGATGGATATTACAGTCTGTGTACACACACGCACACATAGCAGGGTGTGACACTCGCACACACACACACACACACACACACACGCACACATGCACGCGTGCGCACACACACACATACACACATGCACACACACAAGCTTACCCCCCCCCCCGCACACACACACACGCACATGCACACACACACATACCCCCCCCCACGTCGGTAAAAAGCGTGAACTTGAATCTCGCTTGAATCAAGCGAAATGTCGCTTGAAAGGGCCCTTCCGATTCGATCGGAAGCTCAAGCGAGGGAAGGGTTGATTCAAGCGGCCGTGAATCAAGCGGGATTCAAGCGGGGCGCCTGAACGACGCTTGATTCGGGCAGGATTCAGCCAGGTCGACCCTGCTTGATCCAGACGGCCCTTCAGGAGGCATCAACCGATTCGGCTGCACCTCAAGCCGCGGAACTGTGATTCAAACGAGCAATGTTACAGGTGGTAGCACAATGTTACCAGTAGTAGCCAACACTCCTCTCTCGAAGATTCCATCCTATCGTCACTCAGGTTGGACATGCGCGCGCCCAAAGGACCCCGGGGCGTGAGCAACATCACTCAACAGTTTGGGGGAGGTTGGGGTGGGTGGGCATACAACTCCGTCGAGATGCTGTCGACGCCAGTGATGGCGCCATGGGGGGCCTCGACCAGCCCCTTGAGCTCGATCATCTCGGCAAGGCTGCGCTTGGCGTGGGCCTCTCCCTTCTGCTCCTTCTCGCCCCCAGGGAAGAGGAGGCGGTTCTCGATCTTGAACGCGATGAACGCGAACTGGTAGCGCGTCACCTTGGGCGGCGCCATTGCCATTTTGGTAGACAGGTCGATCTCGCCGTACTTGTCAAAAGTGTCCTTAGTGTGCCATGCTGCCTGGGAGCGGCACGTTGCCGACCCGTACGCTGGAAACTGCAAGCACGCATAGTAGACGGCAGTGTGAGTGTGTGTGTCCAGCCAGATGTGCCTGTCGGGCGCATGCATGCTTTGGTCAGGCGTGTGCGGGTGCGTCGGGCGTATGAGTGTGTCGGGCGAGCGGGCGTGCACATCGTGCATGCAGTGGGGGAGGGGGGTAGCGCGCACGCATGCACAGAGGTAGTGGGAGAGGGAGGGGCTGCGTAGTACAGCGCGCACAGGTGTGGGGTGTGTGTGGCAGCGGGGCCCGTGCGTGCGTGGGCATCCCTGAGGAGTGCGAGCGCATGCTCACGCCTGCTGGGCGCGCCAGTCACCGAGTCACGCATGGAGTGCGGGGCAGGTCATGCATGTGAACCTATCTGCGCACCTTTGCAGCGTCGGCAGCCGCTTGGGCGTGCATGGCCAGGGGTGGGGGAAACTGCGTGGGTAGGGGTGGGAGCATGCACAAGGTGAGTGGCCTTGCAGACGTGCATGCATGGCAGCCCCCCCTGCCTGATATGCACACATCCCAGGCCCACAACCGCGTGCATGGTTCGGTTGTCACACCGACAACCACGCATCGTAGTGTGACGCAGGCCGCGGGGCGTACAGCGTAACATCCTACATGTAGCCTTCTCGGTCGCCTCCTGCCCAGCCCCCCGATGACGATGACCGTAGTGATGGTCGTTTCAGCGACCAACGATCACGTGGCATGTTGGACCATGGCGCTGGGTCCGCTTACACGGCAGCTTTGACGCCCCGCCCCGCCCCACCACCTCACCACCTCGACCATGCGAGCTCGCCGCGGGGCGCACCATGATGATACGGTCATGCATGACCTCGCGCGGGCTAAAGAGCTCGCTTAAACAGTGACCAGCAGAGAGCAAGCAAGTCAGGTGTTTGGCAAACCCCACACCAGACACTTGGTCACCAACGATGCTGCCATACGGTTGAAGGGGTGACAATGCACCATATAGATGCTATATGGGGCGGGGGCTGTCTGGGATGCACTCTGGGCGGAGTCCAGGCGCTCATACCGTAGTCTCACTGTGTCTACGCATTCACACTGGGACTACGCGCAGTCTCAGAATGACTTGGGACTAGCCCCTTCGCCCCCCCCAGCGCACCCGGCCCCATCTAAGCTGGACATGGTGATCATATATGCCTTCACAGGCAGTGGGGGGCGCAGGGGATGCAGACTGAGCGTATAAAACGCATTATCACTGGGTAACCGCTTGAAACCGGCTTGATTCGGACGTCCGCTTGAATCAAGAGCGGCTTGCTCGATGGCCGCTTGAATCAAGCGCCGCTTGATTAAAGCGGCGTTCAAACGGAAATCAAGACTCATCAATTTTACCGACGCACACGCTATCTTGCCATGTTATGAACACACAGGCAAGTTCTCCTACCCGAGCGGTGCATGCTATGAGGGCGAGTGGCTGAACGGGGAGTACCAGGGCACTGGAAAGTACTCGTGGCCAGACGGCAGGAGCTACCAGGTAGGTGGGCGGTGTGGGGAGGCAGCGAGCACGCAGCTGGGGGCAGGGAGGAGAAGGGGTCAGAGGGGGCACGTGCGTGTGATGATGCGTGTGGTTTGGGGAGTACCAGGGCACTGGGAAGTACTCGTGGCCAGACGGCAGGAGCTACCAGGTACATGGGCGGTGCGCAGTGATTTCCTTCCTTTCATTTCACGAATTGCCACACTCTTGCACAGCCGTTTGACTCGAGGCGCCGCATAAGGCGCTGGGGGCGTTGAAAATGGGTTACAGCCCTAGGGCACTGGGAAGTCCTCGTGGCCAGACGGCAGGAGCTACCAGGTAGGTGGGCAGTATGGGGAGGCAGCTGGGGGAGGGAAGAGAAGGAGGCAGGCAGAGCGTGCGTGTGAGAGTGGCGTGCGCCGCAGTGGTGTCATGAGCGTCCCCGCAGACCCCGCAGACCCCGCTGCGGGGGAAAACCGGGAAATTTGGGGGGAAACTGCGGGGGCAAAGCGCAGGCATTTCGCTCCAAGTGTGAAATTCGGCAATTTTCACACTTTTCCGCTGAAAAACGCCTCGTGCGGGGACAATTCTGCATGTTCCCTCCTATGTTGCGGGGGCAGTCAGGACATTCTTGGTTTCCTTAATGACACCACTGGTGCACCGTGCATATGGGCATGCCTTCAGGCACAGCCATCCAACTCTCATCGCTCAGCGGGCGGTGTCCAGGAGCCAGTCAAACACGGCGCACGGCATGCATGAAGCACGCCTGCCACTGACACACACACACTCACGCACGCACACACACACACACACACACACACACACGCACACACACGCACGCAAACACACACATAGGGTGTAAAACACAGTCTGCACACACACACACACACACACACACCAACACACACACGCACACACACACATATACACTCCGCAGGGTGTCCGTGCGAGCAACACGATGAACGGGCTGCACGCCCGCCCCTGCCACTCCATAAAACTTACTATGAGTGCACACACACATACACACACACACACACACATGCACATACACACACGCACACACACACGCACACACACACACACACACACACACCACAGGGCGCATGGGTGGGCAACAAGATGCACGGGCACGGTGTCTTCACACACACACACACACACACACACGGAAACACACACACACACACAAACACACACACACGGAAACACACACACACACACACACACACACACGGAAACACACACACACACGGAAACACACACACACACACACCGCAGGGTGCGTGGGTGGGCAACAAGATGCATGGGCACGGTGTCTTCACGAGCGCGGACGCACACCGATGGGAGGGCGAGTTCCACAACGGCAGCGGGCCGGGGCTGACGTGTGATCTGCAAAAGTGATCGTGGCTGTGGCGACGTGTGGGACAGCTGCAGCTGGGTGGCAGCTTGTAGCTGGGTGGCAACTGTGTGGGACAGCTTGCAGCTAGGTGGCAGCTGGGTAGCTGGGTGGCAGCTGGGTGGCAGCTGTGCAGCAGCGGGCCGGGGCTGGCGTGTGGTCTGCAAAAGTGAAAGTAGCGCGCGGGTGGGCGCCCAGTCTGGACACGATGGTGTCACACGTACGTTGTGATGTATCTGTGATGAAAGTGAGCGCCGCGGCAACTTGCAGCTGGAGGCTGCTTGGGAGCTGGGTGGCAGCTGTGCGGAGCTGGCTGCAGCAGTGAAAGTAGCGAGCGGGTGGGCGCCCAGTCTGGACACGATGGTGGCACACGTAAGGTACGGTGTGGTGTGGTCTGCAGAAGTGAGCGTGGCCGCGGCAACTGTGTGGGACAGCTGGGTGGCAGCCAGGTGGTAGCTGGGTGGCAGCTGGGTGGTGGCTGTGTGAGACAGCTTGCAGCTGGGTGGCAGCTGTGCAGCAGCTGGGTGGCAGCTGGCTGCGAAAGTGAAGTGCGCGTGTGGGTGACAAACCTGGACCCAGAAGCGCAACCGTGGCTGTGTGGGGCAGGTTGCAGCTTGCAGCCGTGTGGCAGCTTTTTGGCAGCGGGCCAGCAGGAGTGAGCGGCCTCCCTGCCCTACCCAAATCCCAACGTCTGATCCGCGCAAGTGAATGCGGTCATGACGTCTGAGACGGTCCGGGGTGCGCATCAGGCGGTGGTTGGGCGCCTGAGGCGGTTTGGATAACGCTTAAGGCAACGCCTGAGGCGATCGTGGGTGCGCCTCAGGCGGTCGGAGCGCCTGAGGCGGCGCTGCTGGCTGTCTGTCGTGTTGACACGTCCAGCCATACCAGCAAGCAACGGCAGGACGAGAGGACCGAGCCTCAAGGGCTTCAGCAGTTCGGCACAACGCGTTTTGGTGGTCCAACGTGATTCCCCAGGATAGCTGCCGCGCCTTTCTTTAGTGGGAGACGAATAGGTGCACACATGTTATCAACAAAAAAAATCGAGAAACCTGAGGAGCCGCCTGGGAGCTATACAGCATTTCGTGATCACAGGGTGCCACCACCGAGTATTTCCGCTCGGGCGAACGCTCCCTGTCTGGACGTTTGTGTGTACATCGGTTTTTGTCACAGGATTCGCCGCAACAACCTTGAAGGTTGTTATTTGCCCAGATTAATCGCCGCAAATGCCGACCCCACCTGAACCTGAGCGATCAATCCTAGATGATTTGGGGGAGGAGGTCACAGGCGTCATTTGGCCTGTCGCGATTTGCATGGCCGTGACCGTCTTGCTCGTCAAGCTGTTAAACCCGCAGGGAGCGTCCTCCGGCTCCACCATGATTCTGGCGTCGGCGGGCTATGACGAGAGCGCGAACGTGAGGGGGGGCTTGCTGGCATGCGCGCAACACCTGCATGGCACACCAACCTGACACACATGTGACAAGAGGGGCATGCATGGAGCCCAGGAGAGGGGGGGGGGCAGGCATGCGGTGCATCAGCAGCCTGCCTCTGCAGGCCCCATGCCGTGCCTGCACACACACACGCACATGCATGCACGTGCATGGAACCCAGGAACGGGGCAGGCATGTACTGCATCGCAGCACACTCCCCCCCGCACTGCGCACCAGCCGTGCATGCACGCGCCGGCTGGTTGTGGCGTCAGGTGGTGCACACACACACACACACTGCCGTAGTAACACCAACACACGCCAAGCTGCCCACCCCAATGCAGCCCCCCCACCTCCCTCACCACCCACCGGGCCCCGCCACCACACCCACACCTCACACCCACCCACCATGCCCCGCCACTACCACATGCACTCCTCACCGTTCCTTTCCACACGCACCCACCTTCCGGTCCCCCCCTCCCCCTCCCCCCCGACTGCACAGCCCAACTCCCCGCGAGCGTCCAAAGGCGCGCTGGTGTGCTCATCAACGCATTCACCCCCCCCTCAAACACACACGCACCCCCCCCACACACACGCACACACACACACACACAAACACGCTGCCGAGCGGCACTACCGTGCGAGATGTACCTGAGGAGTGGTCGCGCGGCTTTAAGATGCTGACCTACATGCGGTGGATGGCGGGTAGCGACAGCGAGCCGCCGGCCCTATTGAGCTCAGGGCTGAACAGTGCTGCCCGGATCACGGCTCTAGCTAGGTTCAGGATGGGGCTCCATGAGCTGCAGATAGAGCGGGGGCGCTACGCCGTGGCGGGACAGAGGCAGCGACGCAGCCAGCGGGCGTGCTGTCTATGCGGTGGGCTAGAGGATGAGGCACACATGGTTATTGAGTGCCCTGCCTATGAAGAGGCACAGGTGCGGGCCCACAGCCTGTTTCGGTCCTTCCCTCGCCCCGAGGAGGCCGATTTAGATGAGCGGATGCGGGAGTTTATGAATCCTCGGCCAGGCCAGGAGAACCCCAGGTTCTGGCACGAGTTGGCTGACTTCCTTGTTGCCTGTTTCGAGACACGCACCACGTGCACAGCAATCATGATGGCAGATGGCATGCTAGGGGTCTAATTTTGACAGCTGCCGGCCTCTTTCCTAGGTTCCAATGCGCCATCAAAGGCGTCGGACGGACTGTAAAATCGACCACACACACACACACACACACACACACACACACCCCGCACAGGCCAACGCCTCGAGCGGACAAAACCTCGCTGGGGCCCTGCTCAATGCCCACCACCACCACCACCACACACACACATGAAAAACTCCCTCTCTTTCACAACCACACACACACACTCACACACACACACACACACACACACACAATCTCTCTCACACACACACACACACTCACACACACACGCACCCCCCCCACACACAAAAACACCGCACAGGCCGATGCCTCGAGCGGACAAAAGCTCGCTGGGGCCCTCCTCAACGCCGTCATTTTTGTGGCGGTGATTGTGGCAATCACGTTTGTGATGGTGCTGCTCTTCAAATACGGGGTGCGTGTGTGTGCGTGTGTGTGTGTGTGTGTGTGTGTGCATTGGGGATTGTGGCGATCACTTTCGTCATGGTGTTGCTGTGTGTGTGTGTGTGTGTGTGTGTGTGCGTCTGTGTGCGCGCGAGTGTGTGGACGTGTGTGTGTGTGTGTGTGTGTGTGCATTTGCATATATGTGTGTGCATGCGTGTGTGTGTGCATGTGCATGTGTTTGTGTTGCATGTGTGTGTGCGCATGCGTGGGGGATTGTGGCGATGGCGCCTCTTCATCCACACACTCACACACACACACGCACACACACACACACACACACACACACTCCCAACCACACTGCTACAAGCTCATTTTTGGCTACCTCGTATTTGCCGTCACTAACATCTTCTTTCTGCCCCCCCCCCCCCTAACACACACACACTCCCCACCCGCCCCACACCCACACATACATCCACACTCCCCCCCTCACACACATAGTGCTACAAGCTTCTCTTGGGCTACCTCGGATTCGCGGTCATCAACATCTTCTTTCCCTCCCCTATTTCCCTCCTGCCCACACGTACACAACCACACACTCTCGCAATCCCCCCCCCCTCAAAACACAGTGTTACAAGCTCATCTTTGGCTACCTCGGATTTTCCGGCATCAACATCTTTTGTCTGATCACCCACACACACACACACACACTCTCCACCCGCCCCACACCCACCCATTCACTCCTTTTCCTTCCTACAATCCCCCCCTCACACACACAGTGCTACAAGCTCATCTTTGGCTATCTCGGATTTGCTGTCATCAACATCTTCTTCCTGATTACTGGCCTCATCATCATCTTGCTTTGTCAAAAGGTGAGCACACAGCACAGCACAGCACAGCACAGCGGAGCAGAGCATGGCATGGCACAGCACGGCGTGGCCCAGCACAGCACAGCGCAGCACGGCACAGCACAGCACAGCACAGCACAGCACAGCACAGCGCAGCGCAGCACAGCGCAGCATGGCACAGCACAGCACAGCACAGCCTTCAGTGTGAGAGGTCGGGATGGGAGGGGGGAATGGGCGAGGAAGGGAGGCAGTATGGCATCAGCAGGTTCTTATTATTGGTCTCATCATCAAGTTGCTGTGTAAAAAGGTGAGCACAGCACAGCACAGAGCAGCACGGCACAGCCAAGCATGGCACGGCACAGCACAGCACAGCGCAGCACAGCACAGCTTCATAGCACAGCACAGCACAGCACAGATGTTCACAGAGCAACACCGCACAGAGCAGCAGAGCGCAGCACAGCGCAGCGCAGCGCAGCGCAGCGCAGCGCAGCGCAGCGCAGGGCAGCGCAGCACAGCGCAGCACAGCGCAGGGCAGCGCAGGGCAGCGCAGCAGAGCACAGCATACTGTGTGATGTGCATCACACAGGGGGAAGGGAGGGGAGGGGGGCGGAGGGGGGAGGGGGTGGGGGGTTGCACTCCACATTGGCTGCCCGCAAAACCGCCTTCCTCCCACCCTCCTTTTCCAACACGACAACCACGCAACCGCGCATGCGCAGCATCCACATCGACGCGTTCCGTCGCTGCTTTCCACTCTTCAATTGCATGCTGCTGCATGTGCACGGCACTGTCTGTTTTTTTTTTACACAAACCACTGATCCAACCCCGTGCGACACCCCCACATTGTCACACGCAGGCCAGCATCCACATCGACGCCTTCAGTCTCTGCTACCTACTCTTCAACTTCAGTGTCGTGGGCTGTCTGACGACGCTGTTCATACCGGCGCCTCTACTGATGAAGCAGTGTTACATGGTGAGGTTGAAGGGGTGACATGGGAATCCCCGTCCCCACACGCTACAGTGTGGACTGGAATCTACATGGATCCACACGTCCGCATCCACACCCCACACCTCTCATTGTGACATCATCTTCGCGTACGTTGTAACATGGATCCACACAACCACCCATTAACACCCGCTCATTCACACCCCACACCGCACACCCCCGGCAGGTGTGGATCGGCACCATCGTCGCCCCCATCCTTACGTGGATCCACACAACCACCTATCCACACCCACTCATTCACACCCCACACCCCGCATCCCACACCTCACACCCCCGGCAGGTGTGGATCGGCATCATCGTCGCCTCCATCCTTACGTGGACCCACACAACCACCCATCCACACCCACTCATTCACACTCCACACCCCGCACCCCACACCCCACACCCTCGGCAGGTATGGATCAGCATCATCGTCGCTTCCATCTTTACGTGGACCCAGACAAGCACCCATCCACACCTACTCATTCACACCCCACACCCCACACCCCACACCCAGCACTACACACCCTCGGCAAGTGTGAATCGGCACCATCGCCGCCTCCATCTTTACATGGACCCACACAACCACCCATCCACACCCACTCATTAACACCCCACACCCCACACCCCACACCCTCGGCAGGTGTGGATCGGCATCATCGTCGCCTACATCTTTACGTGGATCCCCGACTGGACGTCATGGGTGCTGCTCGTTGCCATGGCGCTGTACGATATTGCGGCTGTGCTCATCCCTGGAGGTCCACTGAAGGTGCGTGTGTGTGTGTATGCGTGTGTGTGTGTGTGTGTGTGCGTGTGTGTGTGTGTGGTCGATTTTACAGTCCGTCGGACGCCTTTGATGGCGCATTAGACCCTAGGAAAGAGGCCGGCAGCTGTCAAAATTAGACCCCTAGCATGCCATCTGCCATCATGATTGCTGTGCACGCGGTGCGTGTCTCAAAACAGGCGACAAGGAAGTCAGCCAAAACCTGGGGTTCTCCTGGCCTGGCCGAGGATTCATAAACTCCCGCATCCGCTCATCTAAATCGGCCTCCTCGGGGCGAGGGATGGACCGAAACAGGCTGTGGGCCCGCACCCGTGCCTCTTCATAGGCAGGGCACTCAAATACCATGTGTGCCTCATCCTCTAGCCCACCGCATAGGCAGCACGCCCGCTGGCTGCGTCGCTGCCTCTGTCCCGCCACGGCGTAGCGCCCCCGCTCTATCTGCAGCTCATGGAGCCCCATCCTGAACCTAGCTAGAGCCGTGATCCGGGCAGCACTGTTCAGCCCTGAGCTCAACAGGGCCGGTGGCTCGCTGTCGCTACCCGCCATCCACCGCATGTAGGTCAGCATCTTAAAGCCGCGCGACCACTCCTCAGGTACATCACGCACGGTAGTGCCGCTCGGCAGCGCCGGTGTGCTTGTCGCGGCGGCCAGCCACGCCGCGGTCGCCACGTCCAGCAGGTTGGTGATGCGTACCGGTCCCTCCTGGTCCCACGCCAGGGTGTGCCCCACAGTTCCGAGGCACACCTGCAAGCGTGCCGCCCAGCACGTCCCCCCCGCTTCGGCCAGCCCCCAGCTCTCCCGCATTGCATCTTTAAGCAGGTCACCGTCAGGCCGCCCCCGCGCCTTATCCCAAAAGCGCGTCGCCTGGCGCAGCCAATCTGCCGCCAGCGGCCGCCACCCTGCCTCCCGCGCCAAAATCCCAAGTTGCTGCCCGTTGCTGCGGACTCCTAGGGACGCACGGGTAAATTGCAGAAGCACTTCCTCCAGGGTGCGCCATCCGTCGCGTGCGGCCTTAGCGCCCCTCCACTCCTGCCTCTCTCCCACCGTCCGCCCGCCCCGGCAAACACGCCCCCCCCCAGCATCCGCCATCATCGCAGGGCCCCACACCTCACACCCGTAATTTAGCACAGGCCGTACTTGCGTGTCGAACAGGTGGGCCTTAATGCCAACATTGTTAAGGCGTATTATATAGCATCTGCGAGTTAGCGCGTATCTGGTGCGCTGGCCCCTAGAGCGTCGGGTGCCCACGTCCCCCCCCACTGCCCGCCGGTGGTGGAAGAGCATGCCCAGATATGGGAACTCGTGTGTCATGGGTAGATCTGCTCCTGCAAACTTCAGCGTTACCCTCCCCCCTGCCGCCCCGACTGGGCAGAACTGGTCATTGAACACCACCCCTTCTGACTTCTTAACGTTTACTGTTAGTGCGCGCGTGCCGCAAAAGGCGTGCAGAGTATCTAGCATGCGTTGAAGCGCTTCGGGCGACTCTGCCAGCAGCGTCAAGTCATCAGCGTACAGCAGCAGCCGTAGTAACCGCCCCGCCATCTCCACCCCATCACCCGGGAGCTCTGCGTCTAGTACTCCCTCCAATGCGTCAATAAAAAGCCCAAACAGCAGCGGTGACAGTGGGTCGCCTTGCATGACCCCCTTGTGTGAAGGAAACGCGGGTCCCACTTTCCCATCGATGCGCACACACATTGCGGACCCATCGTACATGGCAATCAGCGCCGCCATGAACTCCCCATGTACCCCCAGGCTCCTTAGGCACTCCCAAAGCAATGGGCGGTGCACGCAATCGTAAGCCTTCCTGAAGTCAATAAAGGCAGCGTACAGCGGTTTGCGCTGGAGGCCGCTCTTCTCAATAAGGTGTTGCAGGATGAAGGCATTATCTGGGGTCCCCCTCTTCTTCCGGAAGCCTGCCTGGCCCCGCGCCCTGTACCCCTCCCGTTCTGCTAAGGCGTCCAGCCTGTTCATAAGCACCAAGCTGTATAGCTTGGCGAGGGCATTCCCCACCGTGATCCCTCGGTAATCGTCCCGCACGTCTAGGCTGCCTTTCGGCTTTGGCACCGGCGTGGTTGCCCCAAGTGCCATGCAGTCGGGTACCCCTCACGGAAGACCCGATTGAGCAGGTGTGTGATGGGGCCAGCGAGCAGGTGCTCCTCATCCACAGCACCCGTTGCATCGCCCCCCTCCGCCGCCCTAGCCCATGCCCTCTGATAGAACTCTATCGGCATGCCGTTTACGCCTGGGGCTTTGCCCGCGTCCATGCCCATCAGTGCCGCATACACCTCCGCCTCAGTAAATGAATTATTTAGCGCTGCCGCCCGCTCCGTGGCCGTCGTCGTGGGGAGGGCAAACGGGGCCCCGTGCCCATGGTCAGTGGCATCATCCGTGTTAGTCGTATTAGTCGTATGAGTCGTATCAGTGGCGTTAGCATGGTTGTCCCCCAGCAAATCCCTAAAATAATCTGTCCACCCCTCCACGTCCCTCAGACCGACCGCCTGGCCAGGCAGTTTCACCCGCTGCCAAATCCGCCGAGTGTGTGTGTGTGTGATCAGTTTTACAGTCCGTCGGACGCCTTTGATGGCGTATCCACGTGTGTGTGTACAGCTGCCAAGGCTGGACACTCAACGTCGCCCACACACACCGCCTGGAAGTGACTCACAACCGCTTCCTCCGCAGCATAGAGCGAATCCCCCACAACCTCTCCCCATCCCCCTCTCACACCTCCACCTCTGAGATGCACGCCAAGGACCCACCCACAGCGCCCATCATCAACGCCATCAACAAACATCGGATGTCGTTTATCGGATCCCTTGCCCGCCACCTCCCTCCCTCCCCCCCTCTCCCCCTTCCCCCCACCCACCTATCACCCCCTCCCAACACCTCAATCTTCCCGCCTACTGCCGCTCTCTTTATGTTCCGACGCCCGGGCGCCCAGATGCCTGACAGGGTGGGTGCCATCACCTCGTACCGTCTCAACGCCCACGAGATGTTCACGTCTGCCCAGTTCATGAGTGTCGTCAAGACGCTTTGCGAGAAGGCCGTCAAGGCACACGCCGAGGACCCTGCGATCACCCCTCTTGAGCTCGCCGCCATCCTGGAGGCCAGGAGGCTCCCTCCAAGTGGACCACCCTAGCTAGGTTCCCACACCTGTGGGACAGCATCTGCCGTGGGGTAGCTGAGGCCGGATCAGCCCCACAACCGTAACCACACGCAGCAAAACCACAATTGACAGTTTCTGATGACAGTTTTTCGGATCCCGCAAACAACCCAAAGCCCACGTACATCCTCTCGTAGTAGCGCATATGGTTGGTCACCCGCTACTGAACAAACTTAAGATCAAAGGGTCCTCGACTCATGAAACGATTGCCGGGGGGTGCTTTAGCACTCGCAAGAGCCGTTATCTAGGTTGCCCGAGCGGTGGGAACTGTAACGTATTTCTCTCTCTCTCTCTCTGTGTGTGTGCGTGTGCATGTGTGTGTGTGTGCCATGGGTGCTGCTTGTTGCCATGACGCTGTATGACATTGCGGCTGTGCTCATCCCTGTGGGTCCACTGAAGGTGCGCCCTGGCTCCCTCAGTGCCTTGCATTGCGCCGTAGTAATGAAATTTGGCCTCAAAGGTCCGGTGTGCATGACATGAGAGAGGGAGGGCGACAGAGAGAGAGAGAGAGAGAGAGGCAAAACACACACACGCGCACGCACGCACACACACACACACACACTGACCCATACGCACACACACACAGGCCCTCATCGAAATGGCAGAAGAGCGAAATCATGCTATCCCAGCCCTTGTCAACCAGCCCCAGAAATTCACTCACTCTGTCTCTGTCTGTTTCTCTCTCTATAGCTCTCACCACCTAGCTCTCCCTCTCACTCTCTTTCTCAATCCCTCTCTTTCTGCAGGCGCTGGTTGAAATGGCGGTCGAGCGCAACTGTGCCATCCCAGTGCCATCCTACGAGTCACACCCATGCACACACTCCCTTCATATCTCTCTAAAACTGTCTGTCCCACTCTCTCTCACTCTCTCTCTCTTTATCCAACCTTTCTCACCCTCTCCTTTCTCTATAACTCCCTCTCTCTCTCTCTCTGAAACCGTCTCTCTCACTTTCCTCTCTCTTTCTGCAGGCACTCGTCGAAATGGCGGTTGAGCGCAACCAGGCCATCCCAGCTCTCATCTACGAGTCGCGCCCAGCAGGCCGATTCAGGGGCACTGGCCATTGGGGCGGGCGCCGGGTGTCTGGCGACGGAGGGATGACTGCTGCTGAGGCTGGAAGCGGCGCAGGGCAGAACAGTGCGTGTGTGTGTGTGTGTGTGTGTGTGGTGGTGGGGCGCGTTGTAGGCATGCATGCGTGCATCAGGGCCGCCTGGAGGTGGTGGAGGTGGTGGGGGGATGGGGCGCCGGGTGTCGGGCGACGGTGGGATGACTGCTGCCGAGGCTGGAAGCAGAACAGAGACCAACGGTACGTTGTTCCTCTGTACTAGGTGGTCCTGTGGGGGGGGGTTGTGTCCCTAGGTGTATGATTTCTAGGGAGCTTTGACGATCTACTTTCCGATCTGCTTGACGATCTGAAGACATATAGCCACACACGCACATGCACGCATACACACACATGCACGCACCCCCAACCCCACCCCCCTCACACACACTCACGCATATACACACACACGCACACACACACACACACGCCCCCCCCCCTAAAAACCCCACCACCCCCACCACACACGCCCACACACACAAACACACCCAGGCCAAATTGGCGCCGAACTGCTTGCCATGTGCACCCCAGTGAATCCCGGCCCCATGCACACACACACACACGCACACACACACGCTCCCCCCACACAAATATGCCCCACACACACACAAACACGCCCCCCACCACCACACACACCCGCCCACACACACAAACACACACAGGCCAAATCGGCGTCGAACTGCTCGCCATGGGCACCCCAGTGCACCCGGGCGCCAACGGCTCTGACGGGGGCGCGGGCGCGACGAGTGGGGCGGCAGCTGCCGGGCAGCTTCCCAGCAACACCAGCAACACCGCCACCAACGCGAGCAACAACGCGACCAACACGGCGCGCATGTCAGAGTCGGGGCTCACCGCGAGACGCAGCGCGCAGCAACAGGTGTGTGTGTTGCTTGATGGTTGAACAAGGGGGGCGTGGGGGGGGGGCCTTGCTGTGTTTGTTCCAAATCAATCGGAATTTCTGAATTTGGATACCGGGAGGCTGAGATGTGAGGGCTGAAAGTTGTGTGTTTGTGTGAGTCTTGGCTCAGCAGCGCAGCGCCGCCGCCACCGCACCCGCCGCGCGCGCCCCTCCTCACCCACAACCCCCCTCCACCCCACCCCCACGATCCCAACTCCACGCAGCCCCTGGGCGAGGCCGCCGAGAGCGCCCGCCCCGCGTCGCGGACGTCACGTGACGGCGGGGGCTGGATCCACGCGCCGCAACCGCCGCACCCGCCGCGCGCACCCGCGCCGCCGCCGCCGGCACCGCCGCCGCCGGCGGCTACACAGCAGCAGGGGGAGGAGCAGGGGGAGCAGGGGCAGGGGGTGGCGCTGCGGGGGCAGCAGCAGGGGCAGGGGCAGGGGGTGGAGCAGGGGCAGGGGCAGCGGCGGGGGCAGCCGCAGCCGCAGCCGCGCGGAGGCTTCATGCGCGGGAGTGGCGGGCCGGTGGCAGAGGCGACGGGCGACCCGCCGCTGCCCTTGAGCGTCAGCGGCGGCGGTGGTGGCGACGGAAGCGGCAGGCTCAGGTGGGGGAGGGGTGTGGGTGGGCGGGTGAGGGTGAGGGTGGGGGGGGGGGGGGCGGGGGGTGCTGGGTGGTGGTTGGTGGTGGTAGCAGGAAAGGGCCTCATGAGCTCTGCTAACTGAAGGCGTGGCATGCATTTCG
>VFSX01000091.1:464149-474149 GCA_016618255.1 Chlamydomonas sp. UWO 241 | reverse complement strand
GCTGTTTTTTGCCCCCGCTATCCCTCTTTCACAGGGGATAGCGGTGCCTCTACCCACATAACTTCAAAATTGGGGCAGATAATGGCGAGGCTCGTGAGCAATGCAGTTGCGCCAAGCCAGCCCCTTAGCACCCGACTAAGGTGGTTGAGTGGGATTTGTTTGCGTTTGCGTCTTTTGTTTGCAAAAAAAATGCTAGGATAATCGGATTATTGCGGGGCATGCAAGCAATGCGGTCACGCCGAGCCAGCCTCTCATGGTGCGTGGTTGTGATTAGGTTGCTCGTGCATATGCGTACACACACACACACTCACACACACACATAGGCACGTAAGCACAGGCACGCACCCCACACACAGTTGTGCACGCACATACACACACGCATGCACACACACATACACACACATAGTCACATACACACACACACACATGCTGACACACACAAACTCACAAACACACAAACACACATCCAAACACACATTCGCACACACATGCACATGCATGCAGGCGCTTGAGGCGGGGGGCGAGCAGCAGCGGAGCGACCAGAGGGACAAACACACGCCCCCCCACCCACCCACCCACATGCACGCACACACATGCACACACGAACACACATTCAAACACACACACACACACGCACACGCATGCACGCAGGCACCCGAGGCGGGGGGCGAGCAGCAGCGGAGCGACCAGAGGGACAACGGTGAGACACGGTTTGGGGGCTCAAAGTTTGAGAATTTACGTTTTAAAAAAACTGCTGTTTAGGTTTGCAGGCGGGGTGCATTTGTGCATGTGTGTGTGTTCATGTGTGTGTGTGTGTGTGTGTGTGTGGTGTTTGTGTGTGTGTGTGTGTGTGTGTGTGTGTGTGTGTGTGTGTGAACCCTCGGCCTCGGAGACTTCATCTTATACTCTCCACTCTTCGCACAGTTTCTGTCCATATTGTTACCAACCCTTCCCGCTCCATACCCCGCTTTCCCACGTGCGTTGCCTGTCTGACTTTCTGACTGTGCGCAGAGTCGGAGGATGAGTGGGAGCTGGGACGGTGTGAAGCTCGGCCTTGGAGACTTCATCTTCTACTCGCGGCTCGTTGCACAATTTCTGTGCATATTGTTACCAGCCCTTCCCGCCCCACACCCGCTGCCTCATATGCACTTACTGTCTGCTTGTCTGCTTGTCTGCCTGTCTGTCTGTCTGTCTGTCTGTCTGTCTGTCTGTCTGTCTGTCTGTCTGTCTGTCTGTCTGTCTGTCTGTCTGTCTGTCTGTCTGTCTGTCTCTGTCTGTCTGTCTGTCTGTCTGTCTGTCTGTCTGTCTGTCTGTCTGTCTGTCTGTCTGTCTGTCTGTCTGTCTGTCTGTCTGTCTGTCTGTCTGTCTGTCTGTCTGTCTGTCTGTCTGTCTGTCTGTCTGTCTGTCTGTCTGTCTGTCTGTCTGTCTGTCTGTCTGTCTGTCTGTCTGTCTGTCTGTCTGTCTGTCTGTCTGTCTATCTGTCTGTCTGTCTGTCTGTCTGTCTGTCTGTCTGTCTGTCTGTCTGTCTGTCTGTGCGTGTGTCTGTCTGTCTGTCTGTGTGTGTGTGCGCAGAGTCGGAGGAAGAGTGGGAGCTGGGTATGGACGGTGTAAAGCTTGGCCTTGGAGACTTCATCTTCTACTCTCCACGCTCCGCACATTTTCTGTTCATATTGTTACCAGCCCTTCCCGCCCCACACCCCGCTTTCCCACGTGCGTTGCCTGTCTGCCTGTCTGCCTGTCTGGGCGCAGAGTCGGAGGAAGAGTGGAAGCTGGGTATGGACGGTGTGAAGCTCGGCCTTGGAGACTTTGTCTTCTACTCTCCACTCCTCGCACATTTTTATCCATATTTCAACCCCTCCTGCCCCACGCATCGCCTGTGTGTGCGCAGAGTCGGAGGAAGAGTGGGAGCTGGGTATGGACGGTGTGAAGCTCGGCCTTGGAGACTTTGTGTTCTACTCTCCACTCCTCGCACATTTTTGTCCATATTTCAACCCCTCCTGCCCCACACGCATCGCCTGTGTGTACGCAGAGTCGGAGGAAGAGTGGGAGCTGGGTATGGACGGTGTGAAGCTCGGCCTCGGAGACTTCATCTTCTACTCGCTGCTCGTCGGAAAGGCGGCGATGACTGACTACATGACGGTGTTTGCGTCGTTCATTGGGGTCATCGCAGGTGTGTGTGTGTGTGTGTGTGTGCGTGTGTTGTGCGTGTGTGTGTGTGTAGAGGTTCTTGTGGGAGGGGGGGGGAACAGGGTGTCCCGGGTTGGGTGACCTTGCTAAAGACAACGCTCAGAAATGAGTCAAAGCTAGTATAAGTTAGCTTATAAGTTAGCTTATAGCTTACATAAGTTAGCTTTAGCTTTAGCTTATAGCTTATATAAGTTAGCTTATAAGTTAGCTTATAGTAGGCACCGCCGGTGGCGCTATCTGACCAACTACATGACGGTGTTTGCGTCGTTCATTAGGGTCATTGCAGGTAACACTAAGGGGGTTAGTGGCCGGGGGTGGGTGGGCGGGTGGTGGGGGGGGGGGGGCGGGGGCGGGGTGACATTGCACAAGAAACTCAAAACGACAACAGGAAACGTGGGTGGCGCCGTCTGGGCTGGCTACATGACTGTGTTTGCGTCGTTCATTGGGGTCATTGCAGGGGTGTGTGAGAGGTGGGGGGGTCTTGTGGGAGGGGGGAGGGAAAGGGGGTGATGACCTACTACATAACTGTGTTTACGTCGTTCATTGGGGTCATTGCAGGTGTGTGTGAGGGGGGGGGGGGTCTTGTGGGGGGGGGGAGGGGAGGGGGGTGATGACCGACTACATGACTGTGTTTGCGTCGTTCATTGGGGTCATTGCAGGTGTGTGTGAGGGGGGGGGTTCTTGTGGGAGGGGGGAGTGAAGGGGGGTGATGACCGACTGCATGACTGTGTTTGCGTCGTGCATTGGGGTCATTGCAGGTGGGAGTTTTTCATCATCATGGATTTTACTGTCGTGTGTGCTGCGCCCAACTCCATCTCGCAACGCTCCTGCCCCACGCACGCACACACACACAACTCAAAGGGAGGGGGGTTGTGGGAGAGGGGGGCCAGTGACCGACTGCATGGCTGTGTGTTTGCGTCGCTCATTGGGGTCCGCTGCCCATGTTACAATTCCCGTTTGCTCCTACCGTACCCCTCGCGGCACGCGCTCCCACCACCCACCACCCACACACCAGTGTTTCCGTATGCCACCCCACACCCCACACCCCGCTAAAGTACATTTCCGAGGTGAGGTTGGCCGATTTTGGCCGGCGCTGTGGGGTGAAATTGCAAGTTTGATCCGAAAAGTGGGAAAATTGAAATTTCACACGTTTGTTGCCCCCAGATTACCTCCGGCTGGGTGAGATTGGGAAAGTGAGTTTGAAGATCGGGTTGAGATCGGGTTGAGATCGGGTTGAGATCGGGTTGATCTTAAGGATCGAGTTGAGATCGGGTTGAGTCATTTCCCAAGCATCCTTAGAGGAACCACTGCCACACACGCCACCGCTAGCCCTGAACTCGCTGCACACGCCTGCGTGGCCTTGCAGGCTCCCCTTGTCGAGCCTTCTCTTAGACGTGTAGTCTAGGCCTAAACTCACACCCCGGGGTGTCCTTTGGGCGCGTACGTCAAAAAACTGTAAAACCACTTCACGCGCAGGTCTGGGCATGACCCTGCTGTGCCTCGCGATCTAAAAGCGCTGCCGATCTAAAAGCGCTGCCGGCGCTCAGCCACGCGACCCTTTCTCACCCCCATCTAAATTCAAATTCAAATTCAAATTCGTGCAGGTCTGGGCATGACCCTGCTGTGCCTTGCGATCTACCGGAAAGCGCTGCCGGCGCTACCGTTCTCCATCGCGCTCGGCGTTCTGTTTTATTTCCTTACCAAGGTAGGTAGGCGGATGTTTGGAAGTTTGGGGAAGTGTGGGAAAGTGGCTCGTGGTTGATTTGTGTGTTTGCGTGTGTGTGTTGGGAAGCGTTGGGAGTCTCAAGAGGGTTGGGAGCCTAACTCAAACTCGCACATACACAATGCGCCATCAATGACGTCCGACGGAATGCGCCATCAAAGCGCCATCCAAGGCGTCCGACGGACTGTAACATCGACCACACCGCACGCTCTCTCGCAGATCGTCATGTCGCCGTACCTGACACAGCTCACGACCATCGGCACGTACATGTGACGAGAAGCGGGTCGTCGCATACGGCAAGGCTCAACCATGTTCCCAACGCCCGAGGCGCCGCCTCGATCTGCGCGCCTGTGGCTGGCTTTGAGACCGCCTCAAGCAACACCCCCGACCGCCGCAGGCGCCGCCGCACGCGCCACCCCCAACTGCCTCAGGCGTTGTGCCCGCCGTCGTCTGAGCGCCTCAGCTGCAAGCGTTGGGGCTTGCCAGGTGCCGGGGCAGAGCAGAGGGCGTGCGGGACGCAGGACTCTCCCTACTTCCCCTCACCATGATCGTCACGGCACACCGCAGTACCTGGCGCAGCAGATTGGGGAGTGAGCCGTGCGGCCCGGGTCGAGCCATCATTCCCCCAAGATCCTCAGCGGAGCCACTGGCATGCATGCATGCAGATGGCAACTGGGCTTGCTGCTGGGCCTGCTGCTGGGCCTGCTGCTGCAGTACCTGGCGCAGCTCACGACCAACTGGTTTTACATGTGTTACACGCGCCCGGAGGACCCCGGGGCGTGATTGAAGGTCTAGGCTACACGTCAAGGGGGGCTCTACTAGGAGAGCCCGCAAAGCCACGCAGCACGCCAGCCTACCAGCATAGGAGAGAATATGAGTAGATCCGCGAGCGTGTGTGTGTCGGCCTAGTCTTGAGAGTGCCCAGCATTGTGGCCGGGCAGTCGCTAAGTAAGGCCTAACTGCCTAGGCACACTGTTAACCGAGCTCTCTTGCACCGGATGTATACGGACGCCAAACTCTGCGATGGGGAGGCACACTCCACTGCAGGCCTGAACCGATCAGCAGACATGCACTTGGCAGCTTTGTGCGCGCGATGGTGACGATCAAGCAGGTAGCCTTTGGCAGCCCCAGCAGCCGTTCATTCCCTCAAGGCCCAGTGCACCGCCAGCGCGCGGTGAGTGCATCGCCAGTGCGCTAACCCACCTGGCTGCTGCGGCGCAGTGCTGTCGCTGTTTCAACTGTGTGGGGTGGGTGGGGTGGGGGGTGGAGAGCGGCGGCAGGCAAGGCACTAGGCTCAACAGGGTTGAACATATGTTGCCAGCCGCACGCTCTCCTACAGCAAAGCACAACTTTGCAAAGGAAAAGCGGCCGATACAATATGCTATCAGGCACGCCGTCAGGTGCTCTCACAGAAAGCTGGGCTGGGCAAAAAGCTGGCTGTTGACGGCAGCTGGATGGCACCTCCACCACACAAACCTGCTTGGCTGACAGCATGCAAAACACGGCGCTGTGTGGCAGGGACGCAAGTCAACAGTCAACAGGGCTCTTACACAACACGTCGAATGTGGGTGCGACTCTTTGTTCAAAACGTGGGGACAGCAATTTGTGATGTACATGGTTATTCGTGAGGGTAAAGAAGAGGATGGCAGGCCACTGCGGGGCGCCACCCGGACGCAGTGGCTGGTGAATGCAGCCGGTCAACTAACTGACAAAAACACTCTCGGGCTCAGGCCCCAAGCGCTTGCTCGAGAGCCTGCTCTGATGGTTTGACACTGGCGCCGTTGCGCGCCGCATCGGCTCGCGCCGTGGGAGCTCGAGCGCCTCCTCTCTTGCCCTCTCTGGTGGCGCAGCTGCTCGCCCACATCTCTTTGGCTCGTCGGCCGAATGAGACGCACTGGTGGCGTGCGTGCCGTCGTCGCGATGCATCCTGCTGCACTCACTGTCTCCGTTATGCCCTCAGCTGCGCCCGGAAGCTGCGCACCCTCATGGTGCAGCAGCTCCACGCTGAAGTCACCACCCGGCGGCACTTGGAACACAGAGCCGCCCCTGGCTAACCCACCCACAACCCCTTTGAAGAGTAGCTAGCCTCATTAGGCAGCTCCCTCAATCCCACGCCCCGAGGGTGTGTACTGTAAACTGTAAACACAGTCTCCAACTCTGCTCACTTCTTCGGCTCCACAGTCTCGAACGATGTGAACACCTGCGTGGGGAGAGTGGCAGGGAAGGCGGCATGCATGAGTAAATGAGGCGATGCACGGGATGGGGCGTGGTGTTGCATGCATGTGGGAGGGAGGGACAGGGAGGGGGGCATGCATGCTGATTGACGAGAGGGGCGCGGGGCGTGCTGTTGCATGCATGTGCCTGCTTGCATGGCGTTCCGCTTGCAGGCGCAAGGGGAACCCACAGCCGCGCCTTGGAAGCCGCGCACGCATGCTAGGAACCGCACACGGCCAATGTTGACACCACTGACTCACCTCCTCACTCTCCATGTGCGGCGCGTCGACGTCGCGCGCGGCGCCCGACATGTCCCGCACGCCCGACTTCCAGCAGGGGTACGCTGGGTTGACGATGTCGTGGTCCGCATCGACCGAGCCCTCGTCCCACGACTGCACGCTCGCGCCGTACATGCGCTGGGTGAGGTACGCGAAGGGGATCTCCTGGAGGGTGGACCCGGTCTTCCCACTGGTGCTGTACTTCTCCTGTGAGTGGGGGAGGGGGTGGAAGATGGTGAGGGAGTGAAGGAGTAGGTGAGGTAGTGGGTGGAGGCGGGAGTGGGTCGGGGAGTGGGAGAGGAATGAGAAAGGGGTCTGTTGCAAGGTGGAGCCCGTCATATCCAGGCGCGGCCCTCTCAAGGTCGAGCTAAAGTGACGGGCAGACAAGTTGGGTCGTGTCCAGCGAACACTGCATCGTCATCAGGACACGCAAGGCAAGCGAGGTGCGTCAGCTCGCACACAGGGAGGGCGCGTGCACATGGTGCCACGTGCGGACCATGTGCATCGGGCTGGTTGAACGCAAGCCAGGCAGCTGGCACGGCGAGGGCGCCTGCACTCGACTGACGCAGATGAAGCCACCCAGACCCCCCAAAACATGCACATCGACCCTCTAAAGCTGCAGCCCCCCACGCTCTCCAACGCACCACATCCATCGGGCTGGCCGGACACGAGCGCGGGAGCTGGCACGGCGAGAGCGCCAGCACTTGGCTGGCGCAGATGAAGCCACCCAGACCCCCCCAAAATATGCACATCGACCCTCTAAAGCTGCAGCCCCCCACACTCTCCAACGCACCACATCCATCGGGCTGGCCGGACGCGAGCGCGGGAGCTGGCACGGCGAGAGCGCCGGCACTTGGCTGGCGCAGATGAAGCCACCCAGACCCCCCCAAAATATGCACATCGACCCTCTAAAGCTGCAGCCCCCCACACTCTCCAACGCACCACATTCAGTGGGCTGGTCGAACGCGAGCGCGGGCAGCTGGCACGGCGAGAGCGCCGGCACTTGGCTGATGCGATGCAGCCAGACCCCCAAAACCCTCTAAGCCGAAGCCCCCCACGCTCTCGCACATCGGGCTGACCGAACGCGAGCGCGGGCAGCTGGCACGGCGAGGGCGCCGGCACTCGACTGACGCAGATGAAGCCCCCCAGACCCAAAACATAATCATCGACCCTCTACAGCCACAGCCCCCCCCACGCTCTCCAACGCACCACATCCATCGGGCTGGTCGACACGAGCGCGGGCAGCTGGGACGGCGAAAGTGCCGGCACTCGACTGATGCGATGAAGCCATACCCATAAACATGACCCTCTACAGCCGCAGCCCCCCACGCTCTCCACCGCACCACATCCATGAGGCTGGTCGAACGCAAGCGCGGGCAGCCGACACACTGAGAGCGCCGGCACTTGACTGATGCAGATGGAGCCGACCCCCAAAATATAAACATCGACCCACCAAAGCCAAAGCCAACCCTACTGGAAGGCTGACGCGCTGCGTGGCCTTGCGGGCTCTAATAGTAGGGCTCCCCTAGACGTGTAGTGTAGGCCTTGACTCACGCCCCGGGGTCCTCCGGGCGCGTACATGTAAAAACAGGAAAAAAGCCCCCCATGCGCTCTCCAACGCACCATGTCCATCGGGCCAGCCGAACGCGAGCACAGGCAGCTGTCATGGCGAGATCACCAGCACTAGACTGACACAGATGAAGCCACCCAGACCCCCCAAAACATTAACATTGACCCTCAAATGCCGCAGCCCCCCACGCTCGCCAACGCACCATGTCCGTGGGGCTGGTCGACGCAAGCGCGAGCAGCTGGCGTGGCGAGAGCGCCGGCACCTTGTTGAGGTCGAGGTGGATCTTGGTGCCGTTGATGACGACGTACACCTTGGACGGTGCGCAGAACTCGAGCGACGGTGCGCCGTCCTCGGTGAGCTCCCTGGCCCAGTTGTGGACCTGAATGCCGGTCACGACGGCGTAGTCGGCCTTGTCAGTGTTGATGACCCTGAGGAGGGGAGGGAGGGCGGGAGCAGCATGCACGCGGTTAGGGGAGGGAGTTGGGAGGGCGCATGCGCGACGAGGCGACTCATTTTGCACACGCAGGGTCTAATGCGCCATCAAAGGCGTCCGACGGGCTGTAAAATCGGCCGTGCAGCATGGCGCACTCACCCCCCCCACCCACCCCGCCACTCCGACTGCGCAACACAAAAACCCACTTCTCAATTAGGTACTCGAAGTCGTTGGTGATGGTGCGCTCTGCGACCGCGGTCAGCGTTGCCAGCGTCAGCGTGCTCACGTCCACCTTCTCGTACCGCAGGCGGCGTGCGAGGCGCTGCTTCAGGATGGAGTACTCGGGGTCGAGCGCGTCGTGCACGCCGGGCGTGCGGCAGTTGGCCTCGCAGCCCTCGGCCTTGAGCTCACCCAGAGCCTTGGCGAGCGCGCCGCACGCGCACGACTTGCCAGTGCGGCCGGGGCGCGTGATGGCGCCGACGTCGCCGGTCGAGTCGATCGCGATGTGCGGGAAGGAGAAAAACACGTACTTCTCCTTGCCCTGGGGGCCGGAGATGGGCGAGTGCGAGAGGCACGCGCCCATGCCGGTCGCACCGCACGTGAGCACAGCACCCAGGCCGTTGGTCGTGAACGCAGACCCGAAAACAGACTCGATCTTGTCCTTGAGCACGGTCGTCACCTCATCGCGGCACAGGTTCAGCATGCCTGCGGGGAGGATTTGGCGGCCGGGCGAGACGGTGTTGCATGAGAGGGGGTGCATGACACAGGGGGGCGTGTGTCCATGTGCTGCGTGTGCCGCGTGCGTGTGGTGCGCGTGCATGCCGTGCGTGGGTGAGAGGGTGTCAGGCCGCACGTCTTCTCAGGGGCATGCTCTCCTCACCGATCGAGTTGTCGCCGGTGAAGCCGTAGCCGGCGAGCACCACCTCCAGGCGGGCAATGAAGTCATCGATGCCCATGGCCCCAGGGAAGTATGCCTGCACGTTGCGCGCCCTGCAGTTTGTGCCGCATGCAGGGCAGTTGGCTTAGTTTGCATGCACGTGTTCCTGAATCTCGCCCCATATCGCCCGTATACCATTCCTTTTGCTTTACTACACTCGCAGATGGGGAGCGGGTGCAAAAATCCGCAGGTGGCCAAGCCACTACTATAACCTTGAAATGATGCTCACCTGGAACCCAGATCGTTCTCATTCTTGACAGCAGGAATGGCCGTAGCCGTGGCTTCAGCAGCAGCAGATGCCACGATGGAGCGGCGCACAGATGAGAGCGGCGCCTTTGATGAGCATGTGCATCGGCCTGAGTGACCGCATGCTCGCACACCGCTCGCAACAGCAGACGAGGTCACGCGTGCCACAGGGCGCGCGTGGGGCATGGAGATGGTGCTCTTGCTGGCAAACGCCTTCATCGAGGAGGCCTTCATGGATGAGGACGCCATGTCTGAACTGATAGTTTGTTGATTGGTTGCTGCGTGTGCGACCTTGCAGTAAACGCAAATACTGTGTTCTTCAAGAGAGGTGTGCGTGCACACGCGCGTACACGCTCTGTGTCGAATCCACGCTTTCACCAACAGATTGGTGAAGTCGTCCACGCCCGCGCCC
>VFSX01000091.1:434149-459149 GCA_016618255.1 Chlamydomonas sp. UWO 241 | reverse complement strand
ACGTGGCGGACAACCAGTTCACTGACGGTGCACGCGCCATCTGCGGTGGCACCACGGCCGGCGTCGCTGCGCTGCCTCTGGTGTGTGTGTGTGCGTGTGTGTGTGTGTGTGTGTGTCAGGGTGCGCCATCTGCGGCGGCACCACAGCCGGAGTCACTGCGCTGCCCCTGGTGTGTGTGTGTGTGTGTGTGCATGTGTGTGTGTGTCAGTGTGCGCCTTCTGCGGTGGCACCACAGCCGGGTCGCTGCGCTGCCTCTGGCGTGTGCATGCCGCTTGTGTGTATGCGTGTGTGAGAGGGCCGGGTTGCATGAAGCCAAGCACGGGACACACACACACACACATACACCAGGTGGACAGCAGCGCAAACGTGGCAGGCAGCCTGCTGCTGTGGCGGAGCACACACACACACACGAACACACACACACACCAGGCGCACAGCAGCACAAACATGGTAGGCAGCCTGCTGATGCGGCGGAGCACACACACACACACTCACACACACACACACACCAGGTGGACAGCAGCGCAAACGTGGTAGGCAGCCTGCTGCTGTGGCGCAGCCTCGGTGGGAGCGTCTTCCTCACAGTCAAGCTCGACTGCGCGCCAGACGGGACGCAGGTGAGTGCCACCGTAGTCACGCTTTTCCAGTCGGCCTTCAGCCTTGTCGACACCTAGGAGTCCTCTCTTCTTCTGTCACCGTGCCACTCTGGAATTAAGTTGGGGGGGGATGTTCTTCCTGAGGAGACACTCATTTTTTCAGGGGGCTCTGTATTGGGGGAATTGTGGGCCTCCAAACCTATACTTTTATATATGTTACCCCACCTCCTCCTAGGAATCCATTCCGCCATGAACTTTAAGCATGGGTGCAGTCAAGCTGGACTGTGCGTCAGACGGGTCGCAGGTGAGTGCCACCATAGTCGCGCTTTGCCATTCAAAGATTGGGCCTTCAGCCTTCTCGACACCTAGGACTCCATTCCGCCATGAACCGTAAGCATGGGTGCAGTCAAGCTCGACTGTGCGCCAGACGGGACGCAGGTCAGTGCCACTTTAGTCGCGCTTTGCCATTCAAAGATTGGTCCTTCAGCCTTCTCGACACCTAGGGTCCATTCCGCCATGAACTGTAAGCATGTGTACAGCCAAGCTGGACTGTGCACCAGACGGGACGCAGGTGAGTCCCACCGTAGTCATGCCTTGCCAGTGATAGACCCCCCCCCACCCACCCACTTACACACAGACTTGCAGTACGGCCTGGTCCCTGGCCCCGGAGGTGAGCACGTTTCGTTTGACCTGTAAACACACACATGCGCATAGGTACACATACACGCACACACACACACACACACACACACACGCACGCACACACACACCAATGTGCCATCAAAGGCATCCGACGGACTGCACAATCAACACACACACACACACACACCCCTCTGCAGTACGGTCTGGTACCAGGCCCAGGAGGCGAGCAAGTTTCGTTTGGACTGTGGAATGACGAACACACACACACACACACACACACACACACACCTCTGCAGTATGGTCTGGTACCAGGCCCCGGAGGCGAGCAAGTTTCGTTTGGCCTGTGGAGCGACCCTGTCTACACGAGCCAGTACAACAACATCGCATTCTTTTCAGGTATTGCACACTGTCTCATGCACTTGTGTCATGCACTGTCTCATGCAACACACATGCTCTCCTCACTGGGTGACACGCACACGCACACATGCACACACACACAGTCAGATATCGTTGCAGAGAACTCTGAGCGGTAGACCTAGATAGGCTGTCTCTGGTCATCCATTTAGGGGACCCAGCTTCAAGGCACGTGACAGACCATGTCACAGACACACACAGAGAGAGACATTTGTTGCAGTTCCCACCGCATGGGCAACCTGGATAACGGCTCTTGCCTGTGCTAAATCACACCCCCTGGCAATCGTTTCAGCAGTCGAAAACGCCCTTGGATCCTTAGTTCGTGCGCTCGTGGGAGAGCAGCCATACGTGCTAGAACACGCACTCACACACGCACATGCACCCACACACCCACACACGCACATGCAGATCCGTACACATGCTTCACTTTTGCGGTGCCCACAGCTGCCACCTGCGACCCTGCGACCAGCGAATACAACCTGTTTGGGAATGAGTGCAGGTGAGAGATAAGGCTGAGAGATGAGGCTGACACAAAGCCTCCCTATGTAAGAAGTAAGGCCAGTCCTGGCCTTACTTGACGAAGCCTTATCTCCTGAGATAAGGCTTCCCTTTGTGGGAGATGAGAGCAAGAGAGATGACTCACTAGTGGGAGTGCAACCTGTTTGGTAATGAGTGCAGGTGAGGGTCCTCTATTGGGAGAGATAAGGTCGAGTTGCAAGCTGGCAGATCATGCCTGTCTGCTGCTGGGCAGCCAATGGCACTGACTGTTAGCGACTCAAGCTGCTGCTGCTTGCGTGTCTGGCCCACAGACACGCAGGGGGAGCAAGGAGCAGCAAAAGCAGCACACACAGCTGTTCCTGCAAACTCAGGATTATCTGACTGTTTCTGTTACTGACTGTTACTGTTGCTGTTACTGCCTCTGAATGCAAGTGCCAGCCTGGTGTCGCCCGCTGTCCTCCCTTTGAATTGCCCTCTCAACACACAAAGACACACAGACACATGCACACACACACACATGCACACACACGTGCACACGCACACACAGGTGCAAGGCCGGCGTCGCCCGCTGCCCGCCCTCCGACCTGTCCCTCCACACGACCTTCTACGTCCACTTCTCTGCCTACGTGGCCAAGCACGCCGTCAGTGCCAACGCGCAGGCCTGCTCCGTCACATCCGCGGCCCCCCTCCAGGTTGGCATCGGCGGCGGCATCCCATTTGGGGACACCTACATCTGGCAGTCCCCGCTGTCGGCATGCACGTTCCCGTCCCCCCCGCCCCCGCTCCCACCCGCCCCGCCGCCGCTCCCGCCGCCCTCGCCGCCGCCGCCGCCGTCACCATCGCCCCCGCCCCCGCCGCCCTCCCCTCCGCCCCCGCCCCCAGCTACGGCGTTTGTGCTCGAGGTGCAGGGCAGCGGACCGTTTGCGGGCAGCACTACTGGAGGGAACGACGCACCATGCGAGCTGCTTGCGCAACTCATCGCACCGTATGTGCGCACGCGCGGGAACGTTCAGTCCGTGTCCTGCTCTGTGCAGGCACCCCCCATCAACACGCTCGTCTACACCATCAACTTCCTGTCATCCAGCGGCCGCGTCGACTCCAGCTACCTCTTCACCTCTGTCAACATCAACGTGTTTTGGGCGATCGTGACAGACACATTTGACCTGGGGTGCGGGTCGACCATCTACTTTGCAGACGGCTTCAACGGCCTGTCACGCAAAGTCGAGGGACGCGACCTCGGGTCCCTGGCCTGCCCCCCTCCGCCCCCGGCCCCCCCGCTTCCCCGTCCCCTCCTCCTCCCCTCCCCTCCCTCCCCCCGTGCCTCCCCCCCTACTCCCCACCCGCGCCGTTCCCCCCCGTCCCGCCCTCCCCCCTCCCTCCTTCCCTCCTCCACCCTCGCCCAGACCTCCGCTCCCCCGTACCCGCCCCCTGCTCCCGCCCCCCCTCCACCCGCTGCCACCATCACCATCACTGCCTCCAATCTCGGCGGCCTGCCCCTCGACTCCTGCCGCATGCTGCTCATCCTCACCCAATCACTGCTGCTGGCCGACCTGCGTGCGTCCGACATCATGTCCCCATTCGTGTGCTCCCCACTGAGCAGCAATACGACCGTCACCGTCTTTGGCACGCTCACGTCCTCGGACGAGGCCGAGGTCGTGCTGGATGCGTTTGCAGACACGGGCACGGCCAACGCGGTGGCATCGCTGCTGAGCCTCTCGTGTGGAGACACCCTCGCGCTCATCTCCCCCACCGACCACATTGTGTACACCGGATGGGAGCTGCCCGTGCTGCGCTGCCCACCTCCCCCTCCCAGCCCCCCTGCCCCGCCCTCTCCACAGCCGCCACACCCGTCTCCCGCTCCGCCCCCCCCAGCCTGCCCGCCCCTCCGCGCCCCCCCCAGCCCCCGTCCCCGCCGCCCCCTCTCTCCGCTGCTCCCCCCCGCGCCCCCCGCGCCCCCGCCCGTCGGCAGCGCCGCCATCGTGATCCAGACGCCCGGAAAGGTCATGACCCAGCGCACAGACTGCAACAGCGTGCTGCTCATCGCCAACATCATCATCGATGGCCAGGGGAGCGTCCCGCTGTCGGAACCAGGGTGCCTGGCCAGTGGGAACGCCATCCTAGTGAACGTGACCTTCCCGGGCGTGGATCAGGCAGACGCCTTCCTGCGTGGCTTCCAGTCAGGCCTCGACACGCTGCTCACGCGAGGCTGGATCGCGTGCGGCAGCACCATCATGCTGGTACAGCCGCGCGGGTCCACTCTCGTCATCAGTGACGAAACACTGCCCGCACTCGTGTGCCGCTCCCCACCGCCCGCGCCACCGCCACCGCCACCCCCGCCCGGCGTGCCACCTGCACCGCCGCCACCGCCACCCCCCCGACCCCCGCCGCCCGCGTCCATCCAGACGTTTGTGGTCACCCTGCCAGCGCCAAACTACTCCAACGCGCGCTGCGCACCCATCATTGACGGGCTGACAACGCGGCAGGGCTGGACAGCTGCAGAGTGCACACCGAGGGACAGGGCCCCATACAAGGTCTTTGACATCTCCCTATGGGTGCAGCCCAGCTACGGGTGGACCTTTGAGTTTGCCAACCTGCAGATCGCACTCGCAGACCTGCCGTGCGGGACCACAGTCACGCTCCCTGGCTCGGGGGAGGAGCGCAAGCTCAACAGCTGCAGGCGCTAGGATGCCAGCAGGATAGGGCAGCTACCCAGAAGCTGCCAAGTACGTGCCCAGCAGCTGCCGTGCGGAACCCCAGTCACGCTCGCTGACTGGCTGGGGGAGGAACGCAGGAGCTGTAGGCGCTAAGCAGGTTCGTCTTGCTGGCTGCCCAGGAGGTGCCCAGAAGGTGCCACAGTGGCACTGCAGTCAGCCACGCTGGCTCGTTTGGGATGAGTGCAAGCTCAGGGGCTGCCGCAAATGATGTTAATAGTGGATTCGATTGTGAGTTTCACAGTTCTCCTGACACCATTTATGAAATATACGCCAACATTTGGACACACCGACGTCGGCTAGGACCGACAACCGACTTGAACTGGCTGCCCACAGGCAGACAGAGCACACTGAGTGAACACAAACTCCCTTGAATTGCCAATTGTGACTAACAGCACAGTAGCAGTCTGTAATGTCGAGGAGGCTGGTTGCTTGGTCCAAGGTCCAAACCTCGACTGGTGGAGATGGATGGCCTTGGTTTTGTCCATCGTTTTCGGCAGGTCAGGGGCATGAGCGCACGTGGTGGGGCAAGCATCCGGCCTGGGAAGCGGGTGTTGTCGGCGTTGCATATTTGGCCTGTCCAACTCCTCCAGAGCGTGTTCCTGCTAATGGCCACCGATGTGTCTACGTCCCATCCTGCATCGTGACCGCACGCCATCCCCACGCCATCCTCGCCCTGCTTGTGCCGGTGATAACGGTGACTGACTGCCTTCCTCAAGCGGCCTGTGCATCCGCCGCCTGGTCCTGGACCCCCCCGCCACGGCTGCCCGTGTGTCAGGGGCACACGGCACATGCAAGCAACACAGCCTCGCGACCAGCCCGTTCGTCGCGTAGGAGACCCTCTTCCTTGCCCACGTGCGGTCTTGTGGCAGACATGCACAAGTGGAGGCGGGCTCTGCCCTGCGACCGACCACATACCTGCCTGTGTGTCATGCGCACACATGCTAGCATGTTGATGGTACCTTGCTACCGGGGGCTACTGGGAGCAACCCCCCCTCCCCCCCTGCCGATATACGTAAGCGGGGCGCACACACCCGGTCAGCGCACATACACATGCCGCACGCACGGGCGTGTGCAGTCGCCAACTAGGTGAGTGTGTGTAAGCAACGCGAACGCGCCCACTCAGGTTTTTGGAGCTCACGATGAAGGTTGTGTTGGTGCCTGGAGGCAGCAAGTCCTTCTGGGTACGTGGATAGCGTGACGCCCTCTGGGCTGCCGGCAGCTGGCGTATTGGGAGGGGTGGTCCGCGTGGTGCGCGTGTTTGTGGGGCATGGGGCATGGCGTCCTCCAAGCTTGTGCTTGTGGAAGCGTGTACGTGCACTGGCAGTACGCGTGTGGCGGCGCGCAGATCCAGCAACAAGGTCTTGGCGCAGATCATCACGCAGGCGCAGCTCCAACTCGTGTGTGCCACACAGAAGCCTGCCAGGGCGCACATATGAAATGATGTCTAGAATTCGTGATCACTCGTAAGTTCTTGCGACGCGTGAAGCGAAGTGAAGCGTGTGCGACAGCTGGTTCATACCCTTTTCATACCTCAGTTCATACGGACTTCGCAGTGCATGCATTGCTCCTCCCGATGTCCCAGGGCTCCGTAGAGCTGTGGAGTCCGGAGAGATTTGCCGAACTTGAGGAGCTGCTCCGCGTTAGCCCCACCCGCCACTCAAATTCGCTGTGCTCGTCCCTAGATGGCCCTGGCTCGGTGGACGATGGCGTGCTCCCTGCTGCTGGCACGGCGATGTGGCGGCCGCATGGCGGGGCCGCCTGGTTGGACCGACTGGACCGAAAGGCCGACTCACGAGGGGGCTGCATCCAGCTGGGCGACATTGAGGACGCGTCTGCAATGCTGCACGTACCGGCAAGTGAGGCACGACTGGCTGTGGCCACCATGCATGATGCACTGCTGCGTGGCGCTGCTTTGCACGAGTCTGCATGGCACTTGCATGGCCATGCTGTGCCACGCTGTGCATGCTGCCCCTACACACACGCGCGCAGATTTTGCAGAGGGGCACGACCCTCCCGCAGAGCTGCACGACCCTCCCGCAAGACCTGCACGCGCACTCAAACACACGCACACACACATGCAACACCTTGACACAGGTAGCTTCCAAGTCGGAGCCCACCCCGGTCCCCGGTCCTAGCCAGGGCGGCGGTGTGGGTGCGGGCGGCCACGCCACCACCACCGCTGCTGCTGCGACCGCCGCGGCCTCCTCCCCTGCCACGACGGCGACCAACGCTGACGCAGCAGCAGCAGCGGCGGCGGCAACTGACGCGGCAAGTGACGCCGGCGGCGGCGGCGGCGGCGGCGGCGCAGCAGCAGAGGCGGCGGCAACTGACGCGGCGACTCCCTCGGCAGCTGCCGCCGGCTCGGACGGCGGCGGTGGCGCAGCAATGGCATCAACAACTGACGCGGCCACTGCCGCGGCACTTGGCGCGGACGGCGGCGCAGCAGCAGCGGCAGTGGCAGCTGCGGGCCTTTTAGGCGCGCTGATGTCGTCGCGCCACGGCGTGCTGTGGGTGACCGACATCACGTCGCTCGAGTGGTGCGAGCTGCAGGTTGGGCTTTGGGTTTGAATTTGGTATGAATTATCATTCGAAAGAGGGGGGCCAGCTGCACGGGGAGGACTGCAGGTGGGGCTTTGGGTACAGCATTCATTTGAATACAGTTTGAGTTCGCATTCGAAAAGAGGGGGGTCGGCTGCAGGGGCTGTGCGTTTGCGCGCCACAAAGGGGGAGGGGGACGGGGCACAGGGGCGGTGGCTCTCATTCGTGGGGCTGAGGGGGGGGTCGCCTGCCTGTGCGTCGCGGCGTGCTGTGGGTCGTGACTTTCATCACAGTTGTTAAGAGTGGTGCGAGACGCAGGTGGGGCTTTGGGTTTTTGATTTGAATCCGCAATTGGGGGTTCCTACCAGGGTGTTGGGCTTGTTTGGGTGGGGCTTTATTTGGGTTAGAACTCATTTTGAAATAGCAGTGCAGGTCAAGTTTGAGGTTCGAGTTCGAATTCGCCTAGACATTGGGTTGGAATTCGCCACTGGGTCCAAGACCACATCAGAAGGGCGCGGAGTGCGGTGGAAGTGTGTGTGTGGTGGGGTGGAGGGGGTCATACCCTTCAACACACCCCTATATTGTTACCCCGGCGTCACAAGCTACACAGTGTAATGGCTTTGTTACAATGCAATACCAGAGGACCACTCTCACTCTCTTTCTCTCTCTCTCTCTCTCTCTCTCACACACACACACAGGCTGGCCTACAGGCTGCATGCGGTCGACCAAAGATTGAGACCGCCGTCATGCGCGTGGGTACCGAGGTGCACGCGGCCCGGGAGGCTGAGGTTGTTACGCGCGTCGCGGTGGAGACACAGAGCAAGGAGGTAAGAGTGGTTATCTATCAATTTTTGTGGTGTAAATCCCAGCATGAATGGATCACGCGTCACGCGTGACTGTGCACAAACTGTGCATTGGAGTGCTGCACCTGAAAATTGCTTCACGATGGCCAGGGGTTCGATTGGCAGTGGGTTGGTCGAGAGTAGGTAGGTTTCGCGCTGGCTGGCTGGCTGGATTGATTGGGTGGCAGGCAGAGGGAAGAGTTGCATGCTACAGATAGAGATGCATGCTGGGGGGAGGGAGGTCGGGGTCGTCATGCGTGTCGCGGTGGAGACAGAGCAAGGATGTAGGGGAGAGATGATGATGAGATTCCAATCCACTTTTGGTGGTCACACGTATGGTTCCAAAGCTCTAGCAGAGGGAGCAGTCACAGAGCAGTCCTGAAGACCTGCCAAGAGCGGGGATGCTGGTCGTCTGGTTAGCAGGCAGAGAGGAGTTGCATGCTACCGATCAGGATGAATGCTGGGGGGAGGGAGGGAGGCCGAGGTCGTCACGCGCGTCGCGGTGGCGACCCAAAGCAAGGGGGTAAGAGAGGTACATAAGTATTTATTGAAGTAGATAGCCAGGGGGTCGATTGATTGATAGACATGGCTGCATGCTGGGGGGAGGCGGAGGTCGTCACGCGCGTCGCTGTGGAGACACAGAGCAAGGAGTTAAGAGAGGGACATTAGTATTTATTGAAATAGATAGTCAGGGGTCGACTGATCGATAGACATGGCTGCATGCTGGAGGGAGGGGGGGAGGCGGACGAGGTCACGCGCGTCGCGGTGGAGACGCAGAGCAAGGAGGAAGGGGAGGGATAATGATGAGATTCCAATCCACTTGTGGTGGTCACACACATGGTTCCAAAGCTCTAGCAGAGAGAGCAGTCCCAGAGCAGTCCTGAAGACCTGCTTAGAGCGGGGATGTGGGTCGATTGGTTGGCAGGCAGAGAGGAGTTGCATGCTATCGATCAGGATGCACGCTGGGGGGAGGGGGGGGAGGCCGAGGTCGTCACGCGTGTCACGGCAACGACACAGAGCAAGGAGGTAAGAGAGGAGGTAAGAGAGGGACATTATTATTTATAGAAATAGATAGCCAGGGGTTGATTGATCGATAGACATGGCTGCATGCTGAGGAGGGGAGGAGGCCGGGGTCGTGACGCGCGTCGCGGTGGAGACGCAGAGCAAGGAAGTAGAAGAGGGGGGTACTATTTATATAAATAGTTAGCCAGATGGTTGATTAGTCGACAGACATGGCTGAATGCTGGCGGGAGGGGGGGGGGAGGTCAAGGTGGTCACGCATGTCGCACTGCCCTACCACAGGGCAAAGGGGTAGGGGGAATACACAGAGACACAGTCTGCAGATCTTCCGCGCTTGCTTTTTTACAAGTTACCGCTCTCTTATTTCACCCCGCCCCCCTATGCAGGCCCGGCGTGCGATGCGTACGCTCAACGTGCTGACTCAGCTGCCTCTCAACAGATTATAAAAGTGCATTACGCCCCGCCTCCTCCCACAATGCAGGCCGGCGCGCCCTCCGCACGCTCAACATGCTGACTCAGCTGCGGAAGATCTGGCATGCTGGTGTTTTTTGTTTAATGTACTGCTTTCAGAATCCCCCCCCCCTCACACACACACATACACACGTAGGACCGGCGCGCCCTCGGCACGCTCAACATGCTGACTCAGCTGCGGAAGATCTGGCATGCTGGTGTTTTTTGTTTAATGTACTGCTTTCAGAATCCCCCCCCCCCTCACACACACACATACACACGTAGGACCGGCGCGCCCTCCGCACGCTCAACATGCTGACTCAGCTGCGGCAGTTGGTGACAGAGGGGGAGACGCGCGAGCTGGAACTGGTGTGTGTGTGTGTGAGTGTGTGTGTGTGCGCGTGTGCATGTGTGTGTGCGCGCGCGTGTGTGTGCGTGTTAGTGTGCGTGCGCATGTGTGTTCGTGTGTGTGTGTGTGCATGTGTGTGTGTGCATGCGCGCATGTGTGTGTGTGTGTGTGTGTGTGTGTGTGTGCATGTGCATTGCTGACCATTGACCATTGAGAAGAGTCTAAGCCTAGGAATTTTCCTGGAAACTGGCTGGGGCTGGAGCTGGTGTGTGTGTGTGTGTGCGTGCGCGTGTGTGCGTGTGTTGCTGACATTTGAGAAGATTTGTGAGCGTACGTTGTTTGAAAAAAAACTCGAAACGCGTAGCTCACATGGGCATCGCATGCGTGTCTGCCCGATGCCGGAAGGGGGGCTGGGGCTGCAGCTGGTGCGGTGCTCATGTGCCCAGACGCGCAGGTTTGGGGCCTGGGGTTTATGGTTTGGGGTCTAGGGTTTACAGTTTGGGGTATAGGCTTCACGGTTATACATGCATAGCATGCGACACGCGCGAGGAGGGCTGTTGCATCCGTTTAAACCCCCGACGGCCGACAGCTGCGTCCAGTGATAATTTTGTTTGAAGTTTCTTTTCTTTGTCTGGCGCCATTTGACTGCCATTTGACTGCCTGCCTGCGCTTATGCTGAAAATCCTTGACAAAGTGTCCTCTAGCTTTGGCATGCAAATCAACGCCGCCAAGACAGAAGTGATGAATTTGCCAGCAGATTTTGATGCGGATCTGCCGGCGTTTGCGCTGACTGGTGGTGAAGTGAAGACCGTCTCTGCGTTTAAGTATCTAGGCAGTTGGATAACCCAGAGTGGTGGTGTGGAGAAGGAGATCGGTGTGTGTGTCGGTCGCGCGCCGGGTGTGTTCGCGTCTTTTGATAAGATTTGGGCCAGCAAGAAGATGCAAGTGCAGTCTAAGATGCGGGTTTACAACACTTTTGTGCTGCCCCACTTTCTGTACGGTTGCGAAACATGGGCCCCTACTTAAACACAAATGACTCGATTGGAGGCTGCCCACTCTAACTGCCTTCGTCGCATTCTGGGCGTGCGCCTGGTCGACCGGCGCAGATTAACTTATATTCGGCAGGCGTGCGACACTGAGCCAATGGAGAGCCTTGTGGCAAAGCGATCAATGCAGTGACTAGGCCATGTGATGCGCATGCCGGCTTCTCGTCTTCCTCGTACGACTTTTGACTGCACAATGGATGTGGCTCGGCAGCAAGGCCGGCCTCCAGCCTCCTCCCGACACTATTTTCTTAAGCTACTGACTCAGCAGCTAGGCGAAACTAGTGGCACTCGTTCTAATTGGAAGACTTTTCGGACACGGCGTTTGAGCGTGCTCAGGATAGGGTCGGGTGGAGAGCCGTGGTGTACGGTCCGGCGGCCCCTCCGGCGCCGGGCCCTCCACCTCGGCGGTCAAGTAGATTGGCAAGCGCCACTTGACCCCCTATCCCCTGGTAGCAATTGGGATCTATTTTGGAGGTGCCGCACTAAAGCTCTCCTTCTTGCTCTGGGACTACACGTTACCGCCCCTCATAAGTAATTTTAGGGCCAGAACTGGACTTGGGTCTAGGCGGAGGTACTATGACTAGAGGTAGTCTTTGCTAGAAAGCCGATGTTATTGTAACTGTAACTGTAACTGTACAGTTACAAATACATATTTGACTGCCATTTGACTGAAAATCCGGCTCCATGGCTCCCAAATATGGCTCCAAACGCCGAAAACAATAACATTGGCTGTGCCCCGCCGTCCCTCCGCCCCCTCACAGTTTGCGCGGCTCCGGGGGACCCCTGGCTGTTTGGCATAGTGGACGACCTGATGATGGCGCTGCTGGGTGGACCGCAGTTCAACCCTACACCCTAAACTCTGAACCTCCTCCCCCTCCAACACACACACACACGCACACGCAGTTTGCGTGACTGCGCACGGGGGGCCCCTGGCTGGTTTATCACCCCCACTGTTTCAAAATCCTCACGCCCATTCAGAACCCCTGAAGCCTGAAGCCGCGTGCCCCCCCCCCCCTCTTCCCCTCCCCAACACCTACGCACACACCCACGCACACACAACCAACCAACCAATCAACCAACCAAGCGTTACATGAGGCCATCCGCATGCACCGGCAATGCCTGTACTACTAACAGCAGTACACCCCGGCAATTGTTACGAGGTCTGACCCGTGCACTGGGATGTCTTTCGAATAGCGGGTGACCGACCAGCGCCAACGCGCACACACACACACACACACACACACACGCAGTTTGCGCGGCTGCGCCCGGGGGACCCCTGGCTGTTTGGCAAAGTGGACGAGCTGATGATGGTGCCGCTGGGTGGACCAGAGGGCGGAAACGGCACCAGCGCGACCGACTCAATCATCATCGGTGATGGCGGCAGCTCTCCGGGTGAGTGAGGGAATTGAGTGAGCAATGCAGATGCGAGACGTGCATTGCTCTCTTGCACGCTGTGCGCTGAGATCAGGCAGCGGCAGCGGCGCCACCGTGACCGACTCCATTGTCATCGGTTATGGCGGCAGCCCCCTGGGTGAGTGAGTGAATTGAGTGGGCAATGGAGACAGATGCGAGACGTGCATTGCTCTCTAGCACGCCGTGCGCTGAGATCAGACGGCAGCGGCGGCGGCGCCCCCGCGACCGACTCTATCGTCATCGGTGATGGCGGCAGCCCCTTGGGTGAGTGAGTGAATTGAGTGCGTAATTGAAGCAGGCGCGACGTGCATTGCTCTCTAGCATTCCGTGCGCTCAGCGGATCAGGCGGCGGCGGCAGCGGCGCCACCGCGACCGACTCCATCGTCATCGGTGATGGCGGCAGCCCCCCGGGTGAGCGGAGGCAAATGCTTGGCTACATGGTAGTAGCAAGGGCCAACGACTCCACAACACTATACACCTAAGAGATCATACACGTACGACCCTTTGGATGCCGATTGGCACAGAGTGCGTAACTCGAGTAAGCAATTGAAACAGTTGAATCGTACGATGTGCTCTCCAGCTCTCTAGGGTGGGTGTTGTTTTGAGTGTACAGGCTTTCGGATGCCTGTGTTGGCGTATGAGGCCTATGTTGGCGTATGATGCCTGTGCTTGCGCACCCTGCTAGGGTCTAGGGCCTAGAGAAGAGGCCGGCAGCTGTCAACAGTAGACCCTCGCTGCCACATGCCCCCACGATTGCTTCGAACGCGGCGAGTGAGTGGATGCGTGAGCAATGGTGTCAGATGCGACGTGCATCGCTCTCTAGCTACCTGAGGGGTGTGGAATCCCCGCGCGTCCACACTCCTGGACCTCTCATAAGCTGAGCTTTGATGATCGAGATCAAGGCGCCAGGCACACTCACACACACGCACACACACACACCACTGACCTCACCCAGGCTTCTCTGCCGCCGCCGGATCCACTCTTTCCGAGTCGTGCGTCTGCCTGATTGAGATCACGGCGTCAGGCACAAACACACGCGCACACACACACACACACACACACACACACACACATACATACATGTGCACTGCCATTGTCCCAGGCTTCTCTGCTGCTGCCGGCTCCACCCCTTCCGAGTCGTGCATTCGCCTGATTAGGATCACGACGCCAGACACAAACACGCGCATACAAACGCTCCCCCCAGGCACATCGGCCGCCGCCACTGCACTACTTCCGAGTCGTGTGTCTACCTGGTTGAGACGCCAGACAAACACACACGCAACAAACACACACGCACTGCCATTGTCCCAGGCTTCTCTGCTGCTGCCGGCTCCACTACTTGCGAGGCATGCTGCGCCTGATTGAGATCAAGGCATCAGGCACACACACGCACGCACACACACACATGCGCACTGCCATTGTCCCAGGCTTCTCTGCTTCTGCCGGCTCCACTACTTGCGAGGCATGCTGCGCCTGATTGAGATCAAGGCATCAGGCACACACACACGCACACACACACATGCGCACTGCCATTGTCCCAGGCTTCTCTGCTGCCGCCGGATCTACTCCTTCCGAGTCGTGCGTCTGCCTGATTGGGATCGAGACGCCAGACACAAACACACACGCAACAAACGCACCCGCACTGCCATTGTCCTCCCCCAGGCTTCTCTGCTGCTGCCAGATCCACTCCTTCCGAGTCGTGCGACCGCCTGATTGAGATCAAATCGCCAGGCACACACACACACGTGCACAAGCATCCGTGCACTACCACTGCCCTCCGACCAGGTACATCTGCTGCCGCCGGTGCCACCGGCTCCACTACTTCCAAGTCGTGCGTCCGCCTGATTGTGATCAAGACGCCAAACACAAACACAAACATGCAACAAACAAACGCGCACTGCCACTGCCCTCTCCCAGTCTTCTCTGCTGCCGCCGGATCCACTACTTCCGAGTCGTGCGTCTGCCTGATTGAAATCAAGACGCCAGGCACACGCACACGCGCAGCAAACACACGCGCGCTACCATTGTCCTCTCCCAGACTCCCCTGCTGCCTCCGGCTCCACTACTTCCGAGTCGTGTGTCTGTCTGATTGAAATCAAGACGCCAGGCACACGCACACGCGCAGCAAACACACGCGCACTGCCACTGCCCTCTCCCAGGCTTCTCTGCTGCCGCCGGATCCACTCCTTCCAAAGAGTGTGTCTGACTGATTGAGATCAAGGCATCAGACACACACACGCACACGCACACACATACACACACACATACACACACACACACGCACGCACTGCCATTGTCCCAGGATTCTCTGCTGCTATCGGCTCCACTCCCTCCGAGTCGTGCGTCCGCCTGATTGAGATCAAAACGCGGTCTCAGCCAAGCCTGCCGAGGGACGGCCAGATCCGCAACGCGGTGATGCAGGTGGGGGCAGTGCAGTGGCATCAGGAGAGGGGGTGGCTCCTTTGTGGGGGCGCATCCGCCTTTTTGAGATCAAGGCGTGGTCGCAGCCGAGACTGCCGGGGGACGGGCAGATCCGCAACGCGGTCATGCAGGTGGGCAGTGCAGTGGCGCCGGTGGCATATCAGGGGCCTGGAGGCCTCACACCCCTTCCTGGTGATCCGCGGTCCCTGATATCCTCCTCCAGTGCCCCTTATCAGGCAGTCCCAAAGCTTGATTCTGGAATGTGCTGCTCTACCATGTGGAAGGGCTCCTGCTCTTAACAACGTTCTCCTTCTTGTGTTGCTGCCGATATGCACACGCCCACACACGCCCTCACTACCTAGGTGCTGCTCTACCACGCCCTTTAGGGGGGCTCCCGCTCCACCAATTCACAGTACGCACCCTTGGGGCGTGGGATTGAGGGAGCTGCCTCGCGAGGCGGGCCACTATTCCGCTCCATCACATTCCGCTCGCGCACGTTACAACGTTCTCTGCTCTTGCGCTGCTGCTAGGTGCTGCTCTACCACGCGCTCTGGGAGGGCTTCCGCTCGACCAATTCACAGTACGCACCCTTGGGGCGTGGCACTGAGGGAGCTGCCTCACGAGGCGGGCCACTATTCCGCTCCATCACATTCCAATCGCGCACACGGCAACGTTCTCTGCTGTTTCGCTGCTGCTAGGTGCTGCTGTACCACGTGCTGTGGGAGGGCTTCCGCTCCTTCAATTCACAGTAAGCGCCCTTGGGGCGTGGGATTGAGGGAGCTGCCTTGCGAGGCGTGCTACTATTCCACTCCATCACATTTCGCTCGCTCATATAGGAGCGTTCTCAGCTGTTGCGCTGCTGCTAGGTGCCGCTCTACCACACCCTGTGGGAGGGACTCCGCTCCTTCAATTCACAGTACGCACCCTTGCGGTGTGGGATTGAGGGAGCTGCCTCCCGAGGCGGACCACTATTCCGCCCCATCACATTCCGCTCGCGCACACGGCAGCGTTCTCTGCTCTTGCGCTGCTGCTAGGTGCTGCTGTACCACGCGCTGTGGGAGGGCTTCCGCTCCATCACACAGCAACGTTCTCTGCTCTTGCTGTGCTGCCAACGCGCTCTTACAACACGGCTCACACATGCTCGCCCGCTCACACCCACCACTACCTAGGTGCTGCTCTACCACGCACTGTGGGAGGGCTTCTGCTCCATCAATTCACAGTACGCGCCCTTGGGGCGTGGGATTGAGGGAGCTGCCTTGCGAGGCGGGCCACTATTCCGCTCCATCACATTCCGCTCGCGCACACGGCAACATTCTCTGCTCTTGCGCTGCTGCTAGGTGCTGCTGTACCACGCGCTGTGGGAGGGCTCCGCTCCATCACACAGCAACGTTCTCTGCTCTTGCTGTGCTGCCAACGCGCTCTTACTGCAACACGGCTCACACACGCTTGCCCGCTCACACCCACCACTACCTAGGTGCTGCTCTACCACGCACTGTAGGAGGGCTTCCGCTCCTTCAATTCACAGTGCGCGCCCTTGGGGCGTGGGATTGAGGGAGCTGCCTCGCGAGGCGGGCCACTAATCCGCTCCATCACATTCCGCTCGCGCGCACGGCAACGTTCTCTGCTCTTGCGCTGCTGCTAGGTGCTGCTGTACCACGCGCTGTGGGAGGGCTTCCGCTCCATCACACAAAACCGTCTTATGCTCTTGCTGTGCTGGCGACGCGCTCTTACTACCCCACGGCCCACACACGCTCGCCCGCTCACACCCACCACTATCTAGGTGCTGCTCTACCACGCGCTGTGGGAGGGCTTCCGCGCAAGCTCCCGCGCCGACCTGGATGAGTTTATTTTGGGGGACAACAGGCGGAGGAGCAAGTATGCGCGGGGACGGCGCGGCGGCAGCGGCGGTGCCAAGCCGGGCGACGTGTGCCGGCAGTGCAACCAGCCGGGGCACTGGGCGTCGGAGTGCCCGGAGGCAGACGCAGCAGCAGGCGCAGCAACAGGCGCAGCAACAGGCGCAGCAGCAGGCGCATCGGGCGCGACAGGCGCAGGGGGCGCAGCGGGCGCAGTGAGCGCGACAGGCGCTGCAGGCGTGGCAAGCACAGCAGACGCAGCAGGCGCGGCAGGCGCGGCAGGCACAACGGGCGCAGCCGCCGGAACAGGCGCAGCAGGCGCAGCAGGCGCGGCAGGCACGGCAGGCGCAGCAGGCGCAGCAGGCGCAACAGCCGCGACAGCCGCAACTGCCACGGCGGGCGGCGAGGGCCTAGCCGCGTCCACGCTGGGGGGCAGCAGCGGGGGGAGGAGCAAGTGTGCGAGGGGCGGCGGCAGCGGTGGTCCCATGCTCGGCAGGAACATGTGCCGGCAGTGCAACCAGCCGGGGCACTGGGCGTCCGAGTGCCGGGGGGGCGCGGGCGCTGGCAGCAGCCAGCTAGCAGCCGGCCAGCAGGTGGCCGGCAGCCAGCAAGCAGGCGGGGGCGTTGGCGGCGAGGGCATGAACGCTGCATCTGCCGTGCCGGGGGGCAGTGGCAGGGGGAGGAGCAAATGGGCGGGCGGTGAGCGTGGTGGCAGCAGGGGCGGAAGCCAAGGGCACGGCAGCGACGGTGGCAGCAGGGGCAGGGGCGCATGGGTGCGCGGCAGCAGCGGTGGGGCGGCGGCGGCAGGTGGGGGGCGCAGCGGCTTTGGCGGCGGCGGCAGCGGCGGCGGCGGGGTTCAGGGGATCTCCCTTCCCCCGCTGCCGGCGGCTGCGAGGAGCAGCGGCGGTGCTGGCAGCCGTTCGGCAAAGCGGCTGCGGCGGGCGAGCGCGCCGGCTGCGGCTGGCGGTGCGGCGGGCGCGAGCGCAAGTGAGGGCGAGGGCCTGGCTGCCCGCACGGGCGACGAGGGCCTGGCTGCCCGCATGGGCAAGTTCGACGCAGCAAGCTGCCCGATGGGCGCAGGCGCAAGTGACTGCGCTATGGGCGAGGCAGCGGGCGACTGGGGCGCGAGCGCGGGCGAGGGCGGGGGCGTGACTGCCAGCATGGCCGACGCAGCGGGGGCATCGATGGGCGCGGGCGAAGCCTCGGCTGCCATGGACGAGGCGGGGCGCTGCGTGGCGGTGGACGAGCCGGCAGGCCCGATGGACGCGGGCGTAAGCGACAGCCCTATGGGCGAGGCGGCGGGCGGTGGGGCGGGCGCGAGCAGGAGCAACGGTGGGGTCGAGGGCATGGCTGTCGCGGCCGACGACGCGGGGGCCTCGATGCGCGAGGCAGCGGGCTGGGCGAGCGAAGCAGGGCGCGGTGGGGCGGTGGGTGAGCCGGCGGGCGCAATGAGCGAGGCCTCGGCTGCTATGGATGAGGCTGCGGGCTGGGGCTGGGCGGGCGAGCCGGTGGGCGCTGCGGGCGAGGCAGCTGGTGGGCCAGGCGCAGGCGCGGGCGAGGGCGCTGCGGGCATGGCAGCAAGCGCAGGCGCGCGCGCAGGCGTAGGCGAGGACGCAGCGGGCACAGCAGCAGGCGCAGGCACAGGCGCAGCAGCAGGCGCAGGCGCGCGCGCAGGCGAGGGCGCTGTGGGCGCGGGCGCGGTTGGGCCAGGCTCAATCACAGCAGGCGCAGGCGAGGCCGTCACCGCCACCGCTGCAGCGCCCGCAAAGCCCCGCAGCCATGGCCTCCCAGACGCGGGCTGCTCGCCCGCGCCCACGCCCACGCCCGCCGCCTCCCCCGCCGCCGCGCCCGCGCCAGGGGACGCCCCAGCTGCTGACGACCCCCATGCGGTGCAGCCCAGTCGCCGTCTCGACCCGCGCGCACGCCTGTGCGACACACTCCAGGTGCGTGGTCGATTGCACGGTCGCGGGGCGCCTGTGTTGACGTGTTAAACATGGCGTGTGTCACGTGCGTGAGTGTACGTGTGTGTGTGTGTGTGTGTGTGTGTGCGTGTGTGCGTGTGTTAAGAGTGAGAAAGAGAAAAAGAAAGGGGAAAAGGAAGAGGAAGAGAGAGAGAGAAAGAGAGAGAAAGAGAACGAGAAAGAGAGAGTTTACAGGCAGGCCGTCAGCCCCTCGAGCCGTGTCGCGTGCCAAGCTGACTGTGCTGCCTGGCCTGCCCCATGCAGGCGCACATGAGCGCCTTATTTCAACAGGCTCCACCTGCGTGCCTGGCACCCCCCCCGTATTGCATGCATGAGAGAGGGAGAGAGAGACTTTCCATGCAGGCCGTCAGCCCCTATGTCGTTTCACGTGCCTGACACTGACTGTCCTGTCTTGCCTACCACTACACAGGTGCACGCGAGCGCGTCCCTACTGGACCACATGCTGTCTGCGGCATGCTGAATGTGTGCTGACTGTGTGCTGCCTGGCTTGCCCCATGCAGGCGCACGCGAGCGCCTTATTTTCCTGAACCCTGGGCCATTTACCCTAATTGCAGACCGCACATGCGTGCCTATAACACTCTGCTGCATTGCTCTTTGCAGGCGCACGCGAGCGCTTTATTTCCCTGAACCCTCAGCCCTAAGCCCTAGGAGCAGAACGCACCTGCATTGAACACTGGGCTGCATCCCCTTGCAGGCGCACGCGAGCGTCTCCCTACCGGACCACAGGGTCGCTGCAGCATGCTGACTGTGTGCTGACTGTGTGCTGACTGTGTGCTGACTGGCTTGCCCCATGCAGTCGCACGCGAGCGCCTTATTTTCCTGAACCCTGGGCCATTGACCCTAAGTGCAGACCGCACCTGCGTGCCCTAACACTCTGCTGCATCGCCCCTTGCAGGCGCACGCGAGTGTCTCCCTGCCGGACCACAGCCTGTCTGCAGCATGGCGCGCGCGCAGCGCGGCGGCCGAGGCAGCGGCGGCGCTCGCAGCCGCGCGGCGCGCGCTGCCGCCGCTGCCGCCAGCAGCGGGTGGGCGTAAAGCGCGCCGCGCGGCGGCGGCGGTGGCGGCGGCGGTGGCAGCCGCTGGCGAGGGCGGTGGCTATGGCGGTGGCGGCGGCGGGGTCGCGGCGTCGTTGGCGGCGCTGAGGGAGGCACTGAGGGCGGCTCTGCGGGCGGCGGAGGCGGGCGATGGCGCTGGCGGTGCCGTGTGCGGGGTGGCAGGGGCGGGGGCGGGTGACGCAGCGGATGCTGGTGGCGCCGCCGCTGCTGCTGCTGACACCGCTGTGGGCGGTGCACCGGATGATGGCGACGATTTGGCTGCTGCTGATACCGCTGCGGGCGCCGCTGCTGGGGGCGGGGGCAATGCAGCCGACACCGCGGAGGGCGGCGTAGAGGATGCCGGTGGCGCTTCGGCTAATGCCGCTGATGCCGCTGCGGGCGCCGCTGCTGGGGGCGGGGGTGGTGCAGCCGACGCGGGTGGAGGCGCGAGCGTAGGTGCCGCTGGGGGCGCTCCGGTGGCGGCAGCAGCAGCGGCAGCGGGAGCAGAGGGCGCTGCTGCCGCGTACGGCGGTGCGCATGCGAGCGATGGCGGCGCTACCGCCGCTGCCGCCGCCGACGGCCCTGCTACCGCTACTGGCTTCGCCACAGACAACCCCGACACCGCGGCTGACAGCCCTACCACTGCGACTGGTTTTGCCACTGACAACCCCGACACCGCGGCTGACAGCCCTGCCGCCGCGACTGCTCCAGCAGACGGCCCGGCCGCCGCAACTGCCACAACTGCCACAGCCGCCACAACTGCCGCAACTGACACAACTGACGCAACTGACCCCGACAGCGACATGCATGGTGGCTGGTGGACGCTCGGCACCCTGGTCGACGAGCTTGAGGGCGTGCTGCCGTGCCTGCCGCGTGCGCTGCCGGGGCATCCGGGGGAGAACGGACACCTGGTGAGAGCTTTTTACAGGTTTTACACGTACGCGCCCGGAGGACCCCGGGGCGTGATTTGATGCCTAGACTACACGTCTAGGGGAGCTCTACTAAGAGAGCCCGCGAGGCCACGGAGCGCGAGTCTACCAGGGTGGTGAGAGAGAGAGAGAGAGGCAAGGGGGAAGAGACAGAGAGGGTATCACAAACACATTAATACATAAGGCCAACCGCGCCCGACGCCGACGCGTAGGACCCTTTTGGGCCCATCTGCTACATCGGTTTCGGTGCTCCTAGGTGCGGTGTTGGGCACTGTGTTGGCCTCATGTATTGATGTGTTTGTGAGGGAGGGATGGAGGGAGGGGGGGGAGGGAGAGGGAGAGGGAGGGAGAGGAGAGGGAGAGGGAGAGAGGAGGGAGAGGGGAGGGGGAGGGGGGGAAGGGGAGGGAGGGAGGGGAGGGAGGGGAGGGGGGGAGGGAGAGGGAGGGAGGGAGGGAGAGGGAGAGGGAGGGGGGAGAGGGAGGGAGGGGGGAGAAGGAGAGAGAGAGAGTGCTGCCGTGCCGCGCACGCCGTCAGGGTGGCAAGGGCACCTGGCTAACTAACTTCTTCAGAGGATGGAATTCTAACTTGAGTTTGAGGCACCCAAACGTCGATCATATTCGTACCCAACACACACACACACACACGCACACACAGGTCCGGTACTGATACCAGGGACGGCTGGGAGGGGGCTCGTCGCGGCACGTTTTTGTGTGTGCTGACATCTCAACAGAGACACACACATACACACACGCACATGCACGCACACACACAGGTCAGATACTGGTACCAAGGACGGCCGGGAGGGAGCTCGTCGCAGTGCGGCGACGGCAAATCTGCTGGTGGTGACTCCTTGAGCAGCACCATGGGGGGCTTCTTGTCGCCAGACGTGGAGGTGTGGGCAATAAGTGTGACTCGAGCACACTCAGACACACACACACACACATGCGCGCGCACGTGCACACACACACACACACACATGTACACACACACGCACACACACCGCCAAGGGAGGCTTCTTGTCGCCGGATGTGGAGGTGTGGGCACTAAGTTGTAACTCGAGCACACTCCATTCCATTCCATTCCAGATCGTTACAAAGATAACGGCGATATCGTTCCAGAGGTCGGCGAAAGGGCGTCTGTCAATAGCGGGAGACCACTCGTCGCTATGAGGGGACATAATGCCACTCTGCTGCGGGGGGGCTGCCTCTGAGGCACTGCATCTAAGTACGCTGTGTTGTACGCTGACTAAACTGACTGTGATCACTCTCACTCTCTCTGAGGCTGTGTGGTGGTCGCAACCTCTATCCCGCCTTAATCAGATCGCCGCATATGGACTCCCACAGCTGTGGAAATCTCGCTAGGGTGAGCCATCCGGGTGGGACTCGGTTGTCGAGGATGCGCGTGAGCTCTGGGTACGCGACGTACTTGGCTCGCTCTCGTTTGAACTGGTCAAAGCGATTCTTGACGGCATCTCGAAACCATTGGGATGTGAAAATGTCACCTGCATTTTGCCGGTACGACGTGATGGCCCCTCCCGCGTGAAGGCCATCCGCGTCCGGTCGACGGCACATGAAAAGTGCGGCGGTGGCTGGGAAGATGAGGTGTGGAGGGTGAAGGGGCTGGGGAGGGGGAGGGGAGGGGAAGATGGCGGGGCTGGGGTGGGGAGGGTGGAGGGGCTGAGGAGATGGAGAGGGGGGGAGGTGGCGGATGAGGGGACCGATGAACGCAGCTCGGTGTTTGTTGATGGTGTCGATGATGGGCGCTGTGGGTGGGTACTTGGCGTGCATCTCGATGGTGGAGGTGTGAGGGGAGGAAGGGGAAAGGTTGTGGGGGATCCGCTGAAGGCGGCGGAGGAATCGGTTGTGAGTAACCTCGAGGCGGTGGATGTGGGCTTTGTTCAGTGTCCATGCTTGGCATCCATAAAGGAGTGCGGAAACAACATACATTGTACAGACGGATCTTAGTAGAGTCAGAGATGACTTCAGGGGGGGCGTCCCAGAACAGTAGGGTAAGGCGTTTGTAGGCAAACCAGGCAGAGCCAATGCGGCGGTAGATCTCGGCATCGAGTATCCCGGCGTCTGAGTGGGAGACAGGGTGTGCATCGGAGGGGGAGGGGGCTGCGGGTGTGGAATAAATACTGCCGAGGTATTTGAACTTGTCTGTGGGGTGGACGAGGTGGGGGTTAGAGGAGGAAGTGGAAGGGATGGAGATCGGTGCTGGGGTGTCGGTGTGGGCAGACGGGTGACCCAGGGTTTGGTGCACGGTCTTGGCGTAGTTGATCTCGAGTGCGAGGTCGGAGCAGATCTGGTCGAGGCGGGCGAGCATGTCTTTGAGGGCATCGATGTCGAGTGCCATCAGAGCTATGTCGTCCGCGTAGAGGAGGAGGGGGAGTAGGGTAGAGTCGAAACCGTGGCGTGGGAGGGGTGTGTGGAGAGTGCCGTTCACCACGTAGCCGATTTGGATGCCTGCGTTGGGGAGCTGGGCTATCAGGGATCGGATGACGGTGTCGATGAAGATGTTGAAGAGGAGGGGGGAGAGGGGGCAGCCTTGCTTGACTCCAGCTTCGAGGGGAAAGGAGGCAGAGTAGGCGCCGCCTACACGGACTCTGGCGGTGGCACCAGAGTAGAGGCTCTCGAGGCGGGAGAGGAGGTCGGGGTGTACGCCTCGACGGAGGAGGGTGTGCCAGAGGGCGGTGTGGTTGACTCGGTCAAAAGCCTTGGAGAGGTCGACGTAAGCCACGTGAAGAGGGGCTTGGGCGCGGTGAGACTCCTCTTGGAGGCGGCGTAGGGTAAAGATGGGGGCGGTGGTGCCTCGGCCGGGCCGGAAGCCGAATTGGTAGGTGGAGAGGTAGTCATCCAGGTGTCGTCCGAGGCGGGTGAGGAGGACGTGGGTGTAGACTTTGCCCGGGACGGGAAGGAGGGAGATGCCGCGGTAGGATTTGACGGCTGTGGTCGGGCCGGATGATGCGCCCTTGTAGAGGGGGCAGATGTCCGCCTGCTTCCACGCGGTAGGGATGGTTCTGGTGTTCCAACACGAGATGATGAGACGGTGGAGGGCTCCGGTGATGTCGCCGCCGTGCTTGATGAGCGGGGCGGTGATGTTGTCGTAACCGGGCGCGGAGTTTTTGAGGGTTTTGATCGCGGTCTCCACCTCGCCCCGTGAGGGTGGAGGCATCAACGGCAGGGGAGGAGGGGAGGGGGTATGGGCCAGGTGTGAGTCCAGCGTGGCAAGGCATACGGTTGAGGTGAGGTCGTGGAGTTGTTTGAAGTGTTCTCCAAACACGTCGGCCATGGCTTGAACGCCGAAGCACAAGTGGTCGCCAGAGCGGACGGCGGGGGCGGAGGCGGCGTGGGGGCGGTCGACGAGGCGGGACAGTGTGCGGTGGGCGGTGTGGGGTTTGTTGTTGTCGAAATCGTTCTGCACGTGCTTGGCGGCGGCGCTCCAGTGGGAGTCGGAGTCGTCACGGATGGAGGATTTGAGGTCGGACTCCAGGTGCTTGGACTGCTCCCGGGGGGCGCCCTCAGCGCGGGCAGCTTGCAGGTTTCTGGCGATCTCGAGCGAACGGTCAGAGAGGGTGAAGTCGATGGGGACCTCGGGTGGGCGGGGGCCTAGGACCTCGCTGGCCGCGGCGTGAATGGATACGATGAAGTGGGCCAGTTGTTGGTCGAGGGTGAGGGGAAGGGGTGCGGGAGGGGGGATGGCGAGGGCGTCCGTGGCAGCCGCTGCGTACCTCAGTCGCGTGTCGGGGTCGCGGAGAAGGTCTGTGAAGTAGCGGGGGGTCGGAGCGGGGCGTGGGTGGTGGGCGCGCGTGTGGGTCCATGTTTTGGAGAAACGGAGCCGGATGAGGGTGGTGACGAGGGCGTGGTCAGGTTTGACGACGGTGAGGAGTGGTCTGGTCAGGGGGCATCGCGCGCGGACGTCTCGTTCTGAGCTCAAGTGGGGACGTCGGACGAGGATGTGGTCGGGGATGTGCAGTCTTTGCCGGTACGGCTGTACCAGGTGTAGACGCGCGACGGGGGATGTGGGAAGAAGGAGTAAGTGACAACGAGGTTGTGCGCGGCGCACAGGTCAAGGAGCCGGTGTCCGTTGTCGTTGATGCCGGGTTTGTGGTGGAACTCAGCGAGGGGGGAGTTGGGTGGGAAGGTCAAGGTTGTGCTGTGTGGGGGGGGGCAGGTGTGGCGACCAACCGCTGGGTAAACGGTGTGGGACGCTGCGGAGACCTTGGCGTTGAAGTCGCCAAGGACCAGGAGGAAGTGGT
>VFSX01000091.1:364149-429149 GCA_016618255.1 Chlamydomonas sp. UWO 241 | reverse complement strand
CGCCTGTGACCCTCTCTCTGGTATCTCTATCTGCTGCCGTAACTTCTCCCACCTGCTGGCAGGGCGTGGATCTAGCCAGTCCCAGGCCTGGATCTGGCCGAGCTGGGTCTGGCCCGCTGGCAGCCTGTGACCGTCTCTCTTTTATCTCTATCTGCTGCCGCCACTGATAGTGAGGTCCAGAGCAGCTGGCCCTCGTCCGACGCCCTCGAGGCTGTGGAAGCGAACGTGTCGTCTCCGTGGCCGCTGCAGTACGCGTCGGCGGAGGATGGGGTCGTTGATCGTGGCAGAGAGCATCGCCTTGACCTTGATGTCCTCGTTGAGCGTCTGGTTCACGTCGCGCTCTACGCTCCCGCAGATAACGGAGAGCGGCAGGATCCCAAACGGCTCCTGCAGTGGCAGTTGCAGTTGCAGTGGGGGGCGGTGATCAGACGGGTGTGATAGTGATGCAGGTGGTGCCTATGATGGTTGGTGCCAGCTGCAGTGGGGATGGGGGTTGTGAGAGGGATGCCACTGCAGGCAGGTGGGTGTTGTCTCCCCCGTGGGAGAAAAATGCGGGCCCGATTGGAGCAGCGTAGGTGCACCAGAAGGCAGGCCTAATTGAAGCCTAATTGACGCCCGATTGAAGCCTAATTGAAGCCTAATTGAAGCAGTCAAGGGCGCACCTCGCACTGCACGCCAATCTCCTCGATGCCACACAGCACCGCGGCGATGCCCATGGTGACGAGCGCCGTCCACTCGTGACACCCGTGGTAGATCGCAAAGGGGAGCAGGGACAGCCAGCTGAGATGGGGTGGGTGGGTTGCACAGAGGGGGTGAGAGAGGGCGAGAGCTAGCCTTTTTTTTAACGGCAGGCGATTCGGTGCGCAGAGCAGGCGCTCGCACAGACCCCCACGAGCGCAAGAAGGAGAGGGGGATCCATAAACACAGTGAAAGAGAGAGAGATGGAGAGAGAGAGAGGGAGAGGGAGAGAGAGAGAGAGAGAAAAACGAGAGAGGGAGGGAGGGAAAGGGGTTCAGGGTTAAGGCCTTTAGGGTTTTGGGGTTTTAGAGTTTAGGGTTTAGAGGCACTCACGTGAACATGAAGCGTGCGGTGTGGCGCGTGTACGAGACCGGGATGGGCGCGCGCAGCAGGCGCTCGCATCCACCGAGGACGTCGTGGAAGACCGTCACGTTGTCGTGGATGAGCGTCACCTTCGTGATGGAGTCCATCGACGAGCCGGCGATGACCTCAGAGATGATTTGGATGGCCTGCGGGTGGGTGCAAATAGTGTGAGTGTGTGGATGATGTGTGGGTGTGGACAGGGTGAGAGATCAGTGTGTCAAGGTTCAAACAATGTGTGATGGGGTCCACCGACGAGCCGGTGATGACCCCGGGCATGACGTGGATGGCCTGCGGGTGCGAGAGTGTGGATGATGCGGGTGTGGACAGTGTCAGAGATCAGTGTGTCAAGGTTCAAAGAATGTGTGATGGGTTTTATCGACGAGCCGGCGATGGCCTCGGACATGACATGAATGGCCTGCGGGTGTGTGCAAATAGTGTGAGAGAGTGTGGATGATGTGTGTGCGTGCGGGTGTGGACAGTGTGAGAGATGAGGGTGTCAAGGTTCAAAGAATGTGTGATGGGGTCCATCGACGAGCCGGCGATGACCCGGACATGACATGAAAGGCCTGCCGGTGTGTGCAAATAGTGTGAGAGAGTGTGGATGATGTGTGTGCGTGCGGGTGTGGACAGTGTGAGAGATGAGGGTGTCAAGGTTCAAAGAATGTGTGATGGGGTCCATCGACGAGCCGGCGATGACCTCGTACATGATGTGCATGCCCTGTGGGTGTGTGCAACGAGTGTGAAAGAGCGTGGATGATGTGTGTGTGTGTGCGGGTGTGGACAGTGTCAGAGATCAGTGTGTCAAGGTTCAAACAATGTGTGATGGGTTTTATCGACGAGCCAGCGATGACCTCGGACATGACGTGGATGGCCTGCGGGTGTGAGAGAGTGTGGATGGGGCGCGTGTGGAAAGTACACCTTGGTCGGGCGGTGACTCATTGTGCCACTCGAGCTCCGCATATCTCACCCAACCCCTTCCGATGTCACCCACCCCCCCAGTGAACGTGATGAGGCTGCTGTACGTTTGCTTTTGGAATTAATGATATTGTTCTGCGCCACATGGCACTTGCGCTTCTGCTTTTGTTCGGGATCTGTGGTATGACGCTGCTATGAACATGGTATAAAGCTGGTATGAAGCTAGAGCCTCGCCCACCCCGCTGATGATGGATGTTACAGTCAGGGACACCTCGAAAGGCGTAAAAGACCGCGCTCGGCGCTTTTGGCCTGAGCACCTTAATGAGATGGCTGGCTGTTGGTGGGAGGGAACCCCAACTCTGTAAAGAGCGTGGGCGCGCCCGCAGGTCCCCTACCACAGCGGCAGCAAACGCTTGTTGAAGCCCACTACTGCTTCGCTCTACAGTCACACCCCTTGACAATCCCCAACCGAACGACCAACCAACCAAGCGACTGATCTGCATGATTCGACCCACAATTTGTGAACAAACGCACCTTGGTCAGGCTGTGTCCCACGCCCCCTCAGCTGCTCAAGCTCGGGCTCTCTTGAGAATCCCCAACCAACCAACCAAGCGACTGGTATGCATGATTCGACCCACAATTTGTGTACAAACGCACCTTGGTCGGGCTGTGCCCCACGCCCTCGAGCTCTGCGATCTCCTGCTCGCTCAGCAGCGCACCGAGCTCATCCCGCAGGGTGGCCTGTTGGTGGTGGCATGTGTGTGGGGGTCACTACGACAGTCAGTGTTTGTGTGTGTGTGTGTGTGTGTGTGTCAGAGGTGTGCAGCGCACTGAGCTCATCCCGCAGGGTGGCCTATTGATGGAGTGGGGAGGCAGTGGGGGCGGTGGCCACAGTGAAAGTGTGACCTGTTGATGGAGTGGCCCTACCAAAATCCCAACGTCTGATCCGCGCAAGTGAATGCGGTCATAACGTCTTGAGACGGGTCGGGGTGCGCCTCAGGCGGTGGTGGGCGCCTGAGGCGGTCGGTGTGGCGCCTGAGGCGATCGTGGATGCATCTCAGGCGACGCCTGAGGCGATCGTGGGTGCGCCTCAGGCGGCGCCTCAGGCGGTCGGAGCGCCTGAAGCGCCGCCTGATCCGCGCCATGGAATGGGCCGCCTCAGGTGCCGCCTCAGGCGTTGTGAATGTGGTAGGGAGAAGTGGAGTAGCCATGGGGGATGCTGACTCAGCAGTGACTCAGCAGTGGCTGTTGTTGCAGAGGGATTTGGGGAGGCGGTGTTGGGGAGGGCAGTTGCGGTGGGTTGGAAAGCAGCAGCTCAGCTACGCGAGAAGGGTGAAGAACTCTGGTGTTCTTTCATAACACGTGGTGGGCGCCTGAGGCGGTCGGGGTGGCACCTGAGGATGTCGGGGTGGCACCTAAGACGGCGCCTGATGCGATTGGGGGTGCGCCTCGGGCGGCGCCTCGGGCGGCGCCTCGGGCGTTCAGAGCGTCGTAGGCGCCGCCTGATCCGCGCAAGTGAAGGCGCCGCATCAGGCGCAGCCTGAGGCCAGGGTTGCACTGTACGTGTGAAAGTACCGCGGTACCGTACCACGTACCGGTACCGGTCAGGACGTAGGGGCACGTACTGCGGTACGCAGCACAATACGCCCTTTCTTTGCAATACAAAACTCAAACGGCCATAACTCCCTGACCTCCACGCGGATCCGAACCATTCGACATGCACTGGGAAGCGTATGCCAAGAGCTATCAAGAACACTGCTTGGATGTAACATCCGTCGAGAACCGAGGGAGTTGGCTGTGAAAGTGTGGGCACTTCCGTCTCGACGTTCGTTTCAACGCCCCCGCGTACTGCACAACGTACTGCGGTACCGTACCACGTACCGGTACCAGTCAGGACGCTGCCCCCCCCCCCCCCCCCCCCCGGTACGCGCGTACCGTGCAACCCTGTCTGAGGCACTGCCTCAGGCGTTGGGAATGGAGTAGGGAACCAGTCCTCGGGCACATACCTTGATGAGATGGCTGGCTACTGGTGGTAGGGAACCCCCACTCTCCAAAGCGCATGGGCGCACCCCCCAGGTCCCCTTATGCAGCGGCAGCACACGCGTCAAGATGTTTAGCCCGGGCACACACCTCTGGCTGGAGGTGCAGCTTGAGTGAGCGTGACGACGCGATGATCCACCGCCCGAGCGCCTTCTTGCGCTCAACCTCGTGGTCTGGCATCATGGTGCACCCCATGCGCATGAGGTCGCGGCTGCGGTTGAGTAAGAGCCCCCACATCTTGCGCGCCTCGTCCCAGCGCCCGTACGAGGCGTTGGTGCGGAAGACCTGTAAGGAGTGGGTGGATGGGCGGGTCGATGTTTCAGTCGGTCGTCTGACGCCAATGCCGGCGCATACCGCCTGCGTGAGTGCGGTGGTTATGGTGGACGGTGTGTGTAACCCAGCTGCGCGTTGGTGCGGGAGCAGTGATCCCCCTGCAAGCCGTATACCGCTCGGGGCCGGATTTCCCATTTCCCAGGAAACCACCCCACACTTGGTGGGAGAGGGCGTGGAGGTGCGCGTAGGAAAGCTCTCGCCGAGAGCAGCACATTGGCACGTGTTGCTTGTACACCCGCGTTGTATTGCGCCTGGTATGAGCGGCCAAAGTTGCTCGAGCCGGCAGTAACAGTAACAGTAACACGGGGTTTCCAGCTAAGCAGGCTACTCTTCTACTAGAGACACCCGCCGATACTCCAGCACACTTAAGTACTAGAGTACCGCCGGCTCCCGGTCGATAGACTACCGCTCCCGCCGGCTAGACTACCCCAAACAGCGGTCTCTGAGAGACATGTCTGGCAAGGAGCATATAGGAGAGGACCTTCCTCAGGGTCACAGTAGTGGCCTTGTGGCCAGTTGCCAGCCAGCTCGAGCAGGCAAAAAAATCAGATCCTTCCCAGGGACTGCTGTGCGAGAGCTGCCCACTCGCAACGCTCCCTCTCGCAAGGTCAGCACTACACACGGCTCCAGCAGGGGAAACTCTGATACATGATCTGCTGAGTACGCGTGCATGCCTGCTCACCAGCAGCAGCGACAGCACGGGCGTCGTCGTCCGGACAAACTCGACCGTCGAGTTGGACTCCTCGATGGAAGGCGCGTTGGCGGGCAGCATGCCAGCGTCGTGGGCCGCCATGTACAGGGTGACTGCAAGGCCGATGCCGCCGCACCACAAGATCGACGGGAGCATGTTTTCTAGGATGGTTGACCTTGGATGGACGGGATGGGTGGGTTGGGTGGGTAGGTGGGGCGGCGGCGCCGTGTGTGTTGTTTGTCACCGGAGCAGCAGCGTTGTTGTAGGGAGTACTCCACTAGCACTAGTGATAGTGCTCGAGTGTGTGAGGTGCGGGTGCGTGTGTGCGTGAGGACACACGTGCTTGCGCGACTTTCTCTGCGTGCGTGCGTGTGCGCGCGCGTAAGTGTGCGTGCGTGTGAGCGTGCATGGTGAACACACGTGGTTGCGTGTCAAGTGTCAGTGCCCTGTTCTCACTGTGGGATCATCACCAGGCGGTCGATGAGCCTGTAGTGGCTGCGGTGCTTCTGCCAGCTGGAGAGGTCATACACCTGCAAGGTGGGTGGACGTTGGGTGGATGGTGGGCATGTGTGAGAAGTCACGTGTGCTGCATGCAGGTGTTGCATGCCAGTCCTGGCATGGGTTGCTTGCAGGGAGGGGGGCGTAACACACATTCCGGCGCGTCGACCTCGCACTTGTGTCCCGAGAAAAGAACGCCAGCACCCACCGTCCTTAACGTCTTCCGCGAGAGCTCGGCCTTCGCAATCGCTGCATTGCTGCCGTCCATGTCTGTAACAGACCACCACGACCTGGTGGTGGTCACGCTGCACCTGGTGCGTGGTGCCACGCAGCGAGTGGAGATAGGTGTGCGGAGCACCGCTGGCGCGTTCAGCGCGTTCGCCGGCGCGAGCTTGTGAGTGGCGTGTGCCATTCTCTAGATCAGCGAGGCAGGGGGGATGTCCTGGCCTCGCTGATGGGGCCTCGCTGATTGTTTTTTTTATACCCGCGCCGGCTTGCGCGTGTGTTCCGAGAGTTGTTGTATGTTGTATGTTGTCACACTACACAAGCTGCAGGGGTGATGATGATGAGAGTTTTACAATCCACTTCTGGCGGTCACACGTACGGTTCCAAAGCTCCAGTAGGACTTAGATAAACAAGGCTCAAGGCCCACAAAAGGTCAAGCTACAAGTAGCCCACGGTAACGCCATCCACACCTGGTGGCGGGCGCCAAGCAAGCAGCACCACTGTGCAGGCTGCACACCCAGCCCCTCAAATGGCCAGAGGGCGGACCCAAGGTATAAAACCATGAAGGGACCAAAAAGCCCTCCCCCAGACCACCGGAAGCGGGGCTAGTAGCACACCCGCCGCAGCACTCTACTCAGCGACCACACCGCACCCGCCACCGCACGCGTGTGGCGCCACCTCCCCTTCAAAAACACCCCCAGAGGGAATGCCATCTAGCAAGCAGGTGCAGGCACCCGCTCGCCGTCAACGACGAGGCGCGCGCGGTGGAACTGCGCCCGCTTCCCCGCAGCCTTGGCGGCGAGGAAAGCGGGCCACAGCGCCCGGTGCTGCGCCTCCTCGCGGTCACTGAGGACGTCGAAGACAGCAGCCGACGGGACCACGTCGCGCAGGTTGCGGCGGGAGCGCACGACGGTGTCGGCCACAGCGTCAGACGCCACGGTAAAGAGCACACGTAGCACGCCACCCCGTCGCGGCTCCACACCAATGCCCCCGACGGCAGGCTTGGCGTTGAGGAACGACGCGGACACGACCCCGCCACCAGCCGGCCTATCCCGGCCAGAGACGTCGTGCACAAAGCGCACGAGATTCATAGCCAGGCAGACGGGCAGGCTGACGCCGTCCACGGCGGCTGCAGCAACCCGCACAGCCGCCGCCGCCACCGCCGTCTCCTCGGAACCATAGCAGTCACTGAACAGCCGCCTCACATGCCGCGTGGACCCCAAGTAGGAGGCGTCGCGCAGTGCGCCGCGCACGATCCCGTCGCGCGCCATCTGGCCTTCAGAGCCACGGCCCGCTATGAGCCTGCAGGGGGGGCAGGCCCCCTGCTACACACACACACACTACTACACACATGTGTGTGCACACACACACACATACACACACACACACACACACAAGCACGCACGCACACACACACACGCACCACGCCACCAGAGCCTGGCGTAGGCACGGGGCCATCAGCTGAGGCTGGTACAGGAGCTACAAGCGATGGCGTGGACGACACAAGCTAGCAAGAGCGGCCAGGGGCACTGGCACACTGCGCGCAGCGGGAGGGGCTAGCTAGGTCTGAAAGTAGACGCAGAGGGTTGTGCATAGTGGACGTGCAGGTGGAGGCGGAGTAGGTGGCGCGAGTAGCAGCGGCCGGTGATCTGCTCCTGCTAGTGGCACACTGCGTGCGTGCGCCGAGGGCTGGCGGGTGTGGCAGGCCGCGTCAGGCGAGTCAGAGTTGGCTTGGTCTTGTCAATGTAGGCGCCAGCCGCAACAAATGGTTTGGGCAAGCAGCAGGGCAGCAGGGCAGCAGCTGGGCAAGCAACAGGGCAGCAGCTGGGCAAGCAGCAGGGCAGCAGGGCAGCAGCTGGTGGTGTGCCACTCGCAGACCGCGCGCGGCGGGTGGGCTGGCGGCTAGCTGAGGCTGTGAAAGAGTTTTGGCACAGATAGGCACACCAGCCGTTTCAAAACGCGAGGGCGAGCTAGCAAGCACTCAAGGGACTCGAGCCTTTCAGCTAGTCACCCAACCGCCCTGGCTCAGGTGCTGTTCATCCCCCCCTACTTAATAAGCTCCCTGGTCCCATGGTATAACCAGTATTCAGATCATGTAAAACTACAGTCTATTCCCTCGCGACCGAGCCAGTTGCAACCGCCAAGACTAGTCGACGCCGATGCCAACTCGGACTACCGCCTTGCCGCGTGACACATTGCATTGCCATGAGCGCGTGCCCGTCATATTCACCCTCCAACCCAATTCCCTTGGGCCACAAGGACATGTATATATATGGATCTAGTGAGTGACAACGTATATCTCACCTACTAGATCAGCATAAGACTTGCTTCGCCTAGCACTTCGGGTCATGGGCCCCTCCTCGCACCCCCGCAGCAGCAGGCAACCTTGCTGACTCCGTCTCACAGGCTCCGTAGCCTAGGAATACTCACAGGTGCCATAGCCTAGGAATACTCTCTCACAGGTTCTGTAGCCTAGGAATACTCTCTCCGGTTCCGTAGCCTAGGAAAAGATCTTGCACCATGTGGTGCCGTGTCATCCGGAGTAGTCAGTCGAACGGCAAGCCTCTTGATGGTTGCATCGGTTTTGGGGTGGCAAGGGCGCCAGGCGAACGGGCAGCCCCTGTGCATGTGCGCATGGGCCGCATGCATGCACGGTGCCACGCACGGTGCCGTGCTCCCTCCCCACCGACATGCGCCCGCGTGCGGGCCCTCGATTGCTTTTGTGCCGCGCGTGCCATGGGTGCCACCCCCCGCACTCCAACGCCCGTGGTGTAGTCCCGGCTGACCCAGGGCTAGATCTGGCCCACTGCCAGCCTGCCTGCGGCCCCTCTCACTGCCCTACCACAGTCCCAACGCCTGAGGCAGCGCCTCAGGCGTCAGGCGGCGCCGGCACTTGCGCGGATCAGGCCGTGCCGCGGGCGTGCCGAGACCGCCTCAGGCGCTGCCTCAGGCGCCACCTCAGGCGCCCACCACTGCCTGAGGCGCACCCTGACCGCCGCAGGCGTTAGGACCGCCTTGACTTGCGCGTCTCCGCTGTTGGGGCTGATGTAGGGCTGGCCTATCTGCTGCTGACTTTGCGAACCAGGACAGCAGGCCCGCGTCCGGCAACCTCGCGGCTGTGGAAGCGGACGTGCCGCCGATGCGCCCGCTGGAGCCCGCGCCGGCGGACGATGGGGTCGTTGATGATGGACGAGAGCATCGACTTGACCTTGATGTCCTCGTTGAGCGTCTGGTTGACGTCGCGCTCCACGCTCCCGCAGATGACGGCGAGCGGCATGATCCCAAACGGCTCCTGTGGTTGCAGAGGGGGGGGGGGTGATCAGCTGATCAGACGGGGGTGATGGGAGTGGGTAGGACGGGGTGGCTAGACGGGGGTGGCTATGGTAATTGGTGCCAGACGGCTCTAGCAGGTGCAGGTGCATTGGTGTTTGTTGGAGGGATGCTCTTACAGGCAGCCATCTCATTTAGGTGCTACGAGCACGGTCTCATACGCCCTTAAGAGGTGTCCCTGACTGTAACATTCATTATCATCATCAGAGCGCACCTCACACTGCACGCCGATCGTCTCAATGCCGCACAGCACAGCGGCCTAATTGAAGCCTAGTTGAAGCCTAGTTGAAGCCTAGTTGAAGCCTGGTTGACGCCTAATCGAAGCCTAATTGAAGCCTTATTGAAGCCCTATGGAAGCTCAATTGAAGCCCAATTGAAGCAGTCGAGCGCGCACCTCGCACTGCACACCAATCTCCTCGATGCCGCACAGCACGGCGGCGACGCCCATGGCGACGAGCGCCGTCCACTCGTGACACCCGTGGTAGATCGCAAAGGGGAGCAGGGACAGCCAGCTGCAGACAGGGTGGTTTTGCACATGCATATGGAGGTGAGAGGGGGTGAGAGAGGGTGGAAGAGGGTGGGAGAGGGTGAAAGAGGGTGGGAGAGGGTGGAAGAGGGTGCGAGAGGGTGGGAGAGAGTGGGACAGGGTGGGAGAGAGTGGGACAGGGTGGGACAGGGCGAGAGCCAGCCTTTTAAGTACAACAGCAGGCGAACCGGCGCGCGCCAGTGGTTCCTCTAAGGATCTTGGAAGAATGACGGCTCGCCCCGGGCCTCGCGCCCATTCCCCCAGTCTCCCTCCGCCAGACGCGATCTTGGGGCGAAAAGGGCGAAAATAACGATCTTCACACCAGTTGATCGCACCGAAATTCGCGCAATCTCACCCCCCATCGTCGGACCAAATCGGCAAATCCCACCCCACAAACGCAATTTTCCGGAGTGCGGGGTGGCTGACGGAAGCACTGGCGCGCGCAGCAGGCGCTCGCACAGATCCCCACGACCGCAAGAAACACAGCAAGTCTCACATGACGACATGAACATGAAGCGCGCGGTGTGGCGCGTGACCGATACCCCCCAGATTTGGCGTGCACAGCAGGCACACCATCAAACCCACACGTCCAGCCATGCAGACCCTCATGAACAAAGAGCAAGAGAGAAGCCCTCATAACCACAGAAAGAGAGAGAGAGAGACAGAGAGACCGTGTGAGAGTGAGAGATAGATAGATAGATAGATAGAGAGGCACTCACATGAACATGAAGAGCGTGGTGTGGCGCGTGACCGAGACTGGGATCGGTGCGCGCAGCAGGCGCACCGTCGCACCCACACGCCCAGCCCTGCAGTCCCTCATGAACAAAGAGAAAGGGAAAGACCCTCATAACCAAAGAGATAATGAGAGAGAGAGACAGAGAGTGAGCCTCATGAGCATAGTGTGTGAGAGAGACAGACAGAGAGAGAGAGGGAGAGGGGAGGAGAGGGAGAGGAAAAATAAGATAGGGAGAGAGTGAGTCTCACATGAACATAAAACGCGCGGTGTGACGCGTGTATGAGACCAGGATGTGCGCGCAGCAGGCACACCGTCACACCCACACGCCCGGCCCCGCAGTCCCTCATGAACAAAGGGACAGGAAGAGACCCTCATGACCACAGAGAGGGAGAGAGAGAGAGAGACAGTGTGAGACTCACGTGCACATGAAGCGCATGTGGTGGCGCGTGCACGCTACTGGGATTGGCGTGCGCGGCAGGCGCACCGTCATACCCACACGCCCGCCCCCGCAGTCCCTCATGAACAATGAGAGAGAGACCCTCATGACCACAGAGGGAGAGAGAGAGACAGATAGAGAGAGAGAGACAGAGAGAGAGAGAGAGAGAGACAGACAGAATGTGAGACTCCCATGAAAGTGAAGCGCGCGGTGTGGCGAGTGCAAGATACCAGGATCGGCGCGCGCAGCAGGCGCACCGTCACACCCACACGGCCAGCCATGCAGTCCCTCATGAACAAAGAGAAAGGGAGAGACCCTTGTAACCACAGAAACAGAGAGAGGGAGAGAGAGAGAGAGAGAGAGAGAGAGAGAGAGAGAGAGAGAGAGAGAGAGAGAGAGAAGGAGAGAGAGAGAGAGGGGGACAGAGAGACAGGCAGAGAGTGAGTCTCATGAGCACAGTGAGAGAGACACATTGAGAGAGGAAGAGAGAGGGAGAGAGGGAGAGAGGGAGAGAGGGAGAGAGGGAGAGAGGGAGAGAGGGAGAGAGGGAGAGAGGGAGAGAGGGAGAGAGGGAGAGAGGGAGAGAGGGAAAGAGGGAGAGGAAAAACGAGCTAGGGAGAGAGACCGGCACTCATATGAACATGAAGCACGCAGTGTGGCGCGTGCACGGTGCCAGAAATGGTGTGCACAGCAGGCGCAACATGCCCAGCCCCGCAAACCCTCACGAACATAGAGAAAGAGAGAGACCCTCATAACCACAGGAAGAGAGAGAGACAGAGAGACAGTATGAGAGTGAGAGATAGAGAGAGAGAGAGAGAGGGTGCGAGTCTCACATGAACATGAAGCGCGCGGTGGTTGCGTGTACGAGACCGGATCGGGGCGTGCATCAGGCGCACCATCAGACCGACACGCCCAGCCCCACAGTCCCTCATGAACAAGGAGAATGAGAGAGACCCTCATAACCACAGAGATGGAGAGAGAGAGACAGACAGAGAGTGATCCCATGAACACAGCGAGAGCAAGAGCGAGAGACACAGTGAGAGAGAGAGAGAGAGAGAGAGGGAGAGAAAGGACGAGATGTGGAGAGGCGCTCACATGAACATGAAGCACACAGTGTGGCGCGTGCGCAGTGCCAGAAATGGTGTGCACAGCAGGCGCAACACGCCCAGCCCCGCAAACCCTCATGAACAATGAGAAAGAGAGAGACCCTCGTAACCACAGAGAGAGAGACAGAGAGAGAGAGACAGTGTGAGACTCACATGCACATGAAGCGCACGTGGTGGCGCGTGCAAGATACCATAATCTGGGCGCGCAGCAGGTGCGCTATCACACCCACACGCCCAGCCCCGCAGTCCCTCATGAACAAAGAGAAAAGGAGACCCTCTAACCACAGAGAGAGAGACAGAGAGAGAGACAGACAGAGAGTGAGTCTCATAAACACAGTGAGAGAGAGACAGACAGAAAGTGATCCCATGAACACAGCGAGAGCGAGAGACACAGCGAGAGAGAGAGAGTGAGAGAATGAGAGAAAAAGCGGGAGGGAGAGAGAGAGGCACTCACATAAACATGAAGCGTGCGGTGTGGCGCGTGTACGAGACCGGGATCGGCGCGCGCAGCAGGCGCTCGCATCCACCGAGGACGTCGTGGAAGACCGTCACGTTGTCGCGGATGAGCGTCACCTTCGTCATGGAGTCCATCGACGAGCCGGCGATGACCTCGGACATGACGTGAATGGCCTGCGTGTGACCGGGTGTGGACAGTGTGAGAGAGTGTGAACCAATGTTTCTGTAAGCCAGCCCCGCAACCCCGCAAAATGCATTTGCGGGCTGAGATTGGCCGATTCGGGCCGGAGCTGTGGAGTGAGATTGCGCGAATTTCAACGCGAACAGTGTGCAATCGACATTTCCACTTTTCGCCGAAACACGCCCCCAGCGACATGAGATTGAGGAAGTGAGCGTGAGGCGTGGGGCGAGTCATCATTTCCCAATACTCGATTAACGGAGGCGCGTTCTCGTCGCCGAGCCCTGGACCCAGCAATGCGGCGCTGCTGGTGACTAGGATCTCCGTGCCGCTGACGAGCGGGATAAAATACGACTGGCCTGGCTCCTGCTAGACTGTCCCTCGGTGGAACACTTCAGGAGCGGCTTGCCCGGCGCTGCCATGGCTTGGCGAGTAGCCGCGGCGCTGCCGCGACCCGTGCTGGGAGACGGCCCTTATCCTCCCCCCATGCAGGACGCCATGCGGCACCGATCTCGACGAGCTGATCGACGAGCGGAGGAGCTGGCGCCCGTCAATGCATGCTGGACATCGGTCAAGATGGCTGCTCGTGGGGGCGAGCTACCATCAGGGCTACAACAGAGTTTATCCGCTTCACCATCGCAGCGTTTGTCACCGCGCTCACCCTCGGGGGCACTCGTCTGCCGGTGACTGGCGTCGGCATTGGTCTTCAGGCAGCCTGCCATGACGACTCTGTTTGCCCAGGCCCCCCTGGAGGGTGGGACCTGGCCATGCATGACGCATGGGGCGCAGGCAGAGCCCCATGCATGGAGTTGGACAACCATGCACCATGCCAGGCGGGGACTTTTCTGCTTCAGCGCCGCCAGTCGGCACAGCCGGCGTGGTTGGCCTCAAAGGCCAGGAGGAGGACGGTCCTTTCCTATACGCTCCTTGCCAGACATGTCCCCCAGGGACTTGTTTGGGTCTAAACTAGCCGGCGGGAGCGGTAGTCTAGACGGCAGGTAACCGGCTGGTGGCTATCGTCCTTCACAGGGCGGTGGCACTAGGACTAGTGTTGTCTTAGCTGGAATGCCATGTAACTGTAACTGTTAGCGGAACCACTGCAAGGGCCTCAATTCGTACGCAGGCGCACCTTGGTCGGGCCGTGCCCCACTCCCTCGAGCTGCTCAATCTCCTGCTCGCTCAGCAGCGCACCGAGCTCATCCCGCAGAGTGACCTGTTGATTGTGGCATGTGTGTGGAGGTCACACCGGGAACCACTGCTTGGGGACCCAACACCGCCTGATGTGCGCCCCAGGCGCTCTCGTAGTAGCATAACAGCTGTGAGCCACAACAGGACATACAACGTACGCGGGCGCACCTCAGGCTGGAGGTGAATTTTGAGGGAGCGCGCCGACGCGATGATCCACCGCCCGAGCGCCTTCTTGCGCTCAACCTCGTGGTCTGGCATCATCGTGCACCCCATGCGCATGAGGTCGCGGCTGCGGTTGAGCATGAGCCCCCACATCTTGCGCGCCTCGTCCCAGCGCCCATACGAAGCGTTGGTGCGGAAGACCTGCGGGTGGGGTGTGCGGATGGGGGGTCGATGTTACAGTCCGTTGGACGCCTGTGTTGGTGGATTTGACCTGTGTGTGGTGGTGTGTGGTGGTAAGGGCAGACGGTGTGCGTGTGTCAGCGGTACCGTACGAGGCGTTGGTGCGGAAGACCTGCCTGTGGGCACGCTCTCTAGCAGCAGCGACAGCACGGAGTTCGCCTGCCGAATGAACTCGGACGTCGCCCACTCCCTACTCCCTAGCAACTTCCTTCTAGGGGCGGGCTGTGCACAGGGGATACTCTGATGAATGATTGGATGAGTACGTGTGCATGCTTGCTCACCAGCAGCAGCGACAGCACGGGCGTCGTCGTCCGGACGAACTCGACCGTCGAGTTGGACTCCTCGATGGAAGGCGCGTAGGCGGGCAGCAAGCCAGCGTCGTGGGCTGCCATGTACAGCGTGACTGCAAGGCCGATGCTGCCGCACCACCCGATCGACGGCAGGATGTTGACGATGCTGGTTGACCTGTTGTCGAGGGATGGGTGGGTGGTGCGGACGGGCTTCAGCGTGTGCAATGTGTGTATGCGTGTTGTTGTCAAAATAGGCAGCGTTGTTATAGTCAGTGTAAAAGGTGCGCGTGTGTGTGTGCGTGTGCGTGTGTGTGTGCGTGCGTGTGTGTGTGTGTGCGCGTGCGTGCGTGAGCGTGTGCGTGTGTGTGTGCGCGTGTGCGTGCGTGTGCGTGCGCGTGCATGTAATACACACGTGGTTGCGCGACTGTCAGTGCCTTGTACTCACTGTGGGATCGATGCCAGGCGTTCGATGAGCCTGAAGTGGCTGCGGTGCTTCTGCCAGTTGGAGAGATCGTACACCTAGGGTAGGGTGTGTACATATGTTGCAGGTGCACAGGTGTTGCATGCGCTAATCCTGCATGGGGAGCTGGGGGGCACTTGCATGAAAATATGGACCCCCCCCCGCGTGAGCGGCAGCGCACTTCTACCCTGCCGCGCATCGACAACGCACGCATCGTAGGAGTTCGAAGACACCCACTGTTCTTAGGGTCTTCCGCGAGAGCTCGGCCTTCTCAATCTGAGCCCTGCTGCCGTCCATGTCAGTAATGGGTCGTATCTTGGAGGTCGTGGTGCGTAGTGGCACACAGAGAGCCGAGGGACGAGTGGGGACGACGGGCCGGGCGCCGTTCAGCGGCGCCAGTCTATGAATCGTGTGCATGGCGAGGGAGGAGTCCTCGCCTCCCTTATGAAGAGGCCTTGTGTCACCCGCGCCAGCTAGTGCAGGTGTTTGATATAGTATTGAGATGAGAAAGTGCGAACGTGTGTCTCGTGTCGAAAAGTGTGAACACTTTAACGCTAGCACCTGCACGACGCAAGAACCTCCTGCGTTGACCCCAGCTTTTGCCGCTGGCCTGCAATTGACTTCTGGCCTTTTGGGATTTCGGCCCTTGTGGCTTCTTGACTTTCGACTTCAACTTCTGGGCACGCAAGTATTCAGAGCTTTCGTTTTTGTTTTTGTGGGGAATGATGATGTTTGGTTACAATCCACTTCTGGCGGTCACACGTACGGTTCCAAAGCTCCAGTAGGACTTAGATAAACAAGGCTCAAGGCCCACAAAAGGTCAAGCTACAAGTAGCCCACGGTAACGCCATCCACACCTGGTGGCGGGCGCCAAGCAAGCAGCACCACTGTGCAGGCTGCACACCCAGCCCCTCAAATGGCCAGAGGGCGGACCCAAGGTATAAAACCAAGAAGGGACCAAAAAGCCCTCCCCCAGACCACCGGAAGCGGGGCTAGTAGCACACCCGCCGCAGCACTCTACTCAGCGACCACACCGCACCCGCCACCGCACGCGTGTGGCGCCACCTCCCCTTTAAAAACACCCCCAGAGGGGATGCCATCTAGCAAGCAGGTGCAGGTGGGGAAGAAGGCTAACTATATGTAAAACTATATTGTAAAACTCTCATCATATATGTTGGGGGGGGGCACACACTTCCCAGGGTTTCCTTGCCGACTGGGTTGTTTGGGCTTGAGGGTCCCTGCCGCTGACGAGCGGGGTAAAATACGACTGGCCTGGCTCCTGCTAGACTGCCCCTCGGTGGAACACTACAAGGAGCGGCTTGCCCGGCGCTGCCATGGCTTGGCGAGTAGCCGCGGCGCTGCCGCGGCCCGTGCTGGGAGACGGCCCTTATCCTCCCCCCATGCAGGACGCCATGCGGCACCGATCTCGACGAGTTGATCGACGAGCGGAGGAGCTGGCGCCCGTCAATGCATGCTGGACATTGGTCAAGATGGCTGCCCGTGGAGGCGGGCTACCATCACGGCTTCAGCGGTGGTGACCGCCGAGGCAACACAGAGTAAATCCGCTTCACCAATCGCAGCGTTCGTCACCGCGCTCATCCTCGGGGTCGCTCGTCTGCCGGTGACTGGCGTTGGAAGGTCTTCAGGCAGCCTCCATGACAACTCTGTCGTCCATGCACCCCTGGAGGGTGGGACCTGGCCATGCATGAGGCATGGGGCGCCGGCTGAGCCCCATGCAAACGAGAGCTGGACAGCCATGCACTGCCAGGCGGGGACCGTTCCAGTCAGCGCCAGTCGGCTCTGCCGGCTTGACTGGCCACAAGGCCACTACTGTGACCCTGAGGAAGGTCCTCTCCTATATGCTCCTTGCCAGACATGTCTCTCAGAGACCGCTGTTTGGGTAGTCTAGCCGGCGGGAGCGGTAGTCTATCGGCCGGGAGCCGGCGGTACTCTAGTACTTAAGTGTGCTGGAGTATCGGCGGGTGATCTCTAGTAGAAGAGTAGCCTGCTTAGCTGGAAACCCCGTGTTACTTGTTACTTGAGGGTCCCTGACTTTCTCTGGTTCTGGTTTTGCCCTTTTACAGATCCGCTACCTTCCGCTTTGACCAAACTCTCCAGCGGGGGGCAATACTGCTTTTGTCAGGGAGGGGGGAGGGGGGGGGATTGTGCTGAGGCATTCAGGGCCATGCGTGGCCCAGGGGTGGCGGAGGAACTGACGTGGGACCGAGTTAGGGGCGTGCCGCCTCAGTGATGGTCGAGTGTGGACATGGGCTTGCGTACCCAGATATTGGCATTCAGAACCGTGTGAGTAATAATTCTTTGCGGTTTGTCACTACGGGGGACTGTGCAGTGCTGGGGGACTGTGTGTGCACGCCTTGCTGGCTATTCGATTTTCGGCCCTTGCATTTTTACTTCGGGTTTTAGAGGCGCCCCCGTTGTGCTTACGACGATGACGACGACCTAAATGGCACCATGGCGAACTGCATGTAGCATGGGAAACTGCAGTGGTGTCCTTACGGAAACCGACAATGTCCAGCTTGCCCCCCCCCAACATTGGAGGCAACACGCCGAATGCCCCGCCGTTTTTTGCGGAAAAGTGTGAGATTTGCCGATTTCACAGTTTCCGGAGCGAAATTTCCGCGATTCGCCCCCACAGTTTCCCCCCTAATTTCCTGGTTTGCCCCCGCAGCGGGGGCTGCGGGGCCTGCGAGGGCGCTAATGGCACCACTGGGATAATGCAGTATCGTCCATATTTGCCTTCGTGGGAGGGGGGTCGAAACTATAGTTGTTAAATGCGACTGCGGGGCCGGTTTCATCGTTGTCGGTCGTTTTGACGTCCAAAACAGCGATTTCCGACGATTTTTTTTACCAGTTGCTCAGCTTCGCGGGGGGGGGGGGGGGAACAATACTTATTCGCCAAGGCAAACCGCACGAACGGTACGTTGGCGTTGGGTCACTGGGGAAGCGACGCAGGTGCTGCTATGTGACTATCTGCTGGGATCTCAGGCACAACCGCGCACAAACACTCACACACACATACACACAACACACACACACACACGCACGCACGCGCACACATGCAAACACGCACACAAACACACACACACACACACACACACACACACACACACACACACACACACATGCACGTGTATACACGCACACACGCACACACGCACACATGCACACACGCACACATGCACACACACATGCACGCGCACACACGTACACACGCACACACGCACACACGCACGCACACACACACACACACACACGGCTGCGCCATACTGCGCTGTGCTGTTGCATGTGTGCTGCCAGGTGCAGGAGCCAGGAGTAGGCGCACACTGTGCACACACTGTGGCTGCCACTGGCACATATGTTTCTTGCTTGCGCCACTATCGACGTCGCCTGTAGCAGCCTCTCTGCAAGCTGCAGCTGATGCCTTCGGTTGGCTCCAGCATCCGGCGGCAGGCACGCACACGACCGCGGTTGTCTGCAGCATGGCGCGGTGGGTGAGCACGTGTGTGTGTATGCGTGTGCACGTGCGTGTGTGTGCATGTTTACACACGTGTGTGTGTGTGTGCACGTGTGTATGCGTGTGCGTGTACGCACCATCCCATACACTCACTGTTGACTCCACCCGTCGCACCTTTCGGCGTTTAATCAAGTTGTCAATTTGATGTGCGATGGTGTGGGGGGTACGGACGCGGCCGTAATTGTGTGTGTGTGTTTTACCATGTGTGGTGTTTGTGTGTGTGCTATTACCCCTTTGACGTTCTGGGAGCCCCTTGATCTGATCACATGGCGCACACTCGACTCGCGCCATTCAATGGCGTTCTCCCTTCTACTCGCATCTCGCCCCTCGCCCCTCGCTGCGTGGCACCACGCATCCACGTCTGTGCAGCAGCCGTGTCCACCAGCCATAAGTCGTGGTCCATCATGGACATGGACGGGAGCAAGGCGGAGATCGAGAGGGCCGAGCTCTCGCGCAGGTCCTTCAGGACGGTGGGTTAGGTTCAATTGGTGTTGACTTGCGACTGCTACTACCTAGTGGTCCATGCGAGTGGCTACGCGAGGCGACCCTCCGTGCCTGCGAGCTACCTCTAGATCTCACGCGCGCCACCACCACCAACAGCAGCAACACCTCGCACGTGCAACACCACCCAGTACACACACACACACACACACACACACGCTGTCTGTCTTCCGCAGGTGTACGACCTCCCCAAATGGCAGAGACACCGCAGCCACTTCAGACTCATTGACAACTTGCTGCAGATCCCACGGTGAGTAGCAGGCACGGACAGTCACGCAACCACACACACACGCTCACAAGCGCACGCACACACACACACACACACACACACACACACATGCAGTGGGGTGGTGCACACACACACACACACACACACGCGCACACACACACAACACACACACACACACAAAATGGTCCCTAGCATAACTTTTGTGCTGACAAAAACGTGCCCACAGCAGCGCCTCCGTGCCCTGCCACCGCGCCCCTTCAGAGGGAAGCCCAAACTTCCTGTAGCGCAGGCTGTATTGGGCGGGGTGGGGGCGCGGGGCGTGTGGTTTGGGCGTAGTCTGAAACGGGACATGTGACATTGCACACACGCGCGCACACACACACACCGCACACACACGCCCCTCACTCCCTTTCAACAATGCTGCTGCTCCTTTGGCAACAGCACGCATCTGCACATGTGCGCTGATGCCTGTCCCACCAAACACATCCCGGAGGAGATTGACGTTAAAGTTTGCTGCCGCTACGGTAGAGGTCTAAGGGGCACGATCCCGCGGGCCTGTGAACCCCGGCCGTGCCCCCACGGGCAGGAGTCTGATCTGGGGGCTGAGTGCTCTGTCTAGGTCCAGCCCCGACCCACGATGGCCCCCCGACACTTGTAGCCAGCCACCCCGTCTGTAATGCTCGGGCGATATACGCCGAGCAAGGTCGAATACGCTGCCTGCATTTGCGTTTGTGCCTGTGCTTGCTGACAGCAGCAGTGGGCAGCCCCGCTGGCGCGGGACTGCCAGCCCAGACGACGGGGCAGCGGGGGCTACGCCCGCGTGACCCTACCAAAATCCCAACGTCTGATCCGCGCCATGCAATGCGGTCTTAAAGCCTGAGACGGTCCGGGGTGCGCCTCAGGCGGTGGTGGGCGCCTGAGGCGGTCGGTGTGGCGCCTGAAGCGGTTTGGATAACGCCTAAGGCGGCGCCTGAGGCAATCAGGGGTGTGCCTGAGGCAACGCCTCAGGGTGGTCGGAGCGCCTGAGGCGCCACCTGACCCGCGCCATGGAATGGGACTCCTTAGGCGCCGCGTCAGGCGATGTGAATGTGGTAGCGCGAGTGGATCTTACAAGGGTGGCACTGTGTTCAAGCGTCACACACGACTGATGATGATAATGGATTTTACAGTCGTGTGTGACGCACCTACCGGTTAGCGTATTCGACCTTGCTCGGCGTATAACGCCCGAGCGCTACAGACGGATGGCTGGCTACTGGTGGTGGGGGGCTAGTGGGTCGGGGCTGGACCTAGACAGGGCACTCGGCCCCTAGATCTGAATCCTCCCCGTGGGGGCCCGGCCGGGTTTCAAAAGCCCGACTGTAGACTCCATCATCGCCACCGCATCCCACCCATCCCAGTTACAATTACAGTTACAGTTACAGTTACAGTTGCAGTTACAGTAACAGTTACAGCTACAGTTACATCGGCTTTCCAGCGAAGACTACCTTCCTAGTCCTAGTACCACCGCCTAGACCCAAGACCAGTTCTGGCCCTAGCCATTACTTGCGAGGGGCGGTAGCCACCAGCCGGCTGCCTACCAACGTGCAGCCCCAGAACAAAAAGGAGAGCTGGTGTGCGACGCCTCCAAAATAGGTCATAACTGCTTCCAGGGGATAGGGGGTCACGCCAGCGCACCAACCAGTGGTCCCTGGGAAGGATTTTAGTAATTCGTTTTTTGCCGGCTCCAGCAAATTTGACCGCTCATACCAGGCACAATACACAGCGGGTATTCATGCAACGCATGCCGTTGAGCTGCTCTCGGCACGAGCTTTCTAACGCACCGCTCCACGCCCTCTCCCACTAAGTGTGTGGTGGCTTTCTAGAAAATGGGAAATCTGGCTCGGAGCAGTATACGGCTCGCAGGGGAAGCACTGGCGCCACCCTCCCCCTCACGTCGCCGCACCACGGCAGAACAGCTCGCTCCATTCCCCCGCACGCTCCAGCCACCCCCAAAAATTCCATGTAAACCCCCGCCTCGAACAAACATGCAAGACCTATACAACAGCGTGGCGCTTGCCAATCTACCCACCAATCTACCCACCCATCCCACGGCAGGTCAACCATCTTAGCCAACGTGTCCCATCAATCCTCACTCACTCGAGCATTCCCTACAACAACGCTGCTGCTCCGTTGACAAACAACACGCACGCCGCCCCACATACCCACCCAACCCACCCATCCCAGGTCAACCATCCTAGCCAACGTGCTCCCATCGATCCTCTGGTGCGGCGGCATTGCCATCGCTGTCACCCTCTACATGGCGGCCCTCAATGCTGGCATGCTGCCCGCCTACGCGCCCTCGATCGAGACGTCACACTCGACGGCCGAGTTCATCCGGCAGACGACGCCCGTGCTGTCGCTGCTGCTGGTGAGCAACTTAACATTTATCTGTTAATTCATCAGAGCAGGCATCCCCTGTAAAAAGCCCTCCAATGGAAGGAACTTCCTAGGTAGCAGGGTTAAAGTAGTAGAGCGAGTAGAGCGACGGCCGAGTTCATCCGACAGACGACGCCCGTCCTGTCGCTGCTGCTGGTGAGCAACTCAACTTTTATCTGTTAATTCATCAGAGCAGGTATCCCCTGTGAAAAGCCCTCCAATGGAAGGAAGTCCCTAGGCAGTAGGGGTAGAGTAGTAGAGCGAGTAAAGCGACGGCCGAGTTCATCCAGCAAACAACGCCAGTGCTGTCGCTGCTGCTGGTGAGCAAGCATGCACTTTTACTTTTATCTGATCGTCTATCAGAGCGGGTATCCCTAGTTCCTAGATAGTAGGGTTGCAGTAGGGAAGTCATAGAGAGAGTACAGCGGCATCCGACAGATGACGCCCGTGCTGTCGCTGCTGCTGGTGGGCATGCTCTCTCACTCACCTGCTCTCTCACTCATCATGACACCCCATCAGACGAATCTGAGGGTAATCCCCTGAGAGTAATCTGAGGGTAATCCCCTGAGTAATCCCCTGAGAGTTATCCTCAGAGTCCCACTAGGGAAGGGCCTTTTAGGCTAGGTAGTTGCTTAGAGTTACAAGGTATAAGGGAGGGGGCGCGGCGAATCTGAGAGTAATACCCTGAGAGTTATCCCCAGAGTCCCACCTAGAAGGGCCTTGTAGGCTAGGTGGTTGCCAAGATTTTCAAGGTAGTAGGGAGGGGGCGTGTCGACGGTTGAGTTCATTCAGCAGACAACAAAACGCCAACATACACAACCCACCCCACCGCAGGTTTTCTGCACCAACGCCTCGTATGGTATCGCCGACACACGCACACCGTTTGCCATTACCACCTCACACAAACACACACAGGTCCAATCCGCCAACACAGGCGTCCAAGGGACTGCAACATCGACCCCCTCATCCGCACACACCACACACAGGTCTTCCGCACCAACGCCTCGTACGGGCGCTGGGACGAGGCGCGCAAGATGTGGGGACTCATGCTCAACCGCAGCCGCGACCTCATGCGCATGGGGTGCACGATGATGCCAGATCACGAGGTTGAACGCAAGAAGGCGCTCGGGCGGTGGATCATCGCGTCGGCGCGCTCACTCAAGCTGCACTTCCAACCAGAGGTGTGTGCGAGTTTTTGTTTGGTTTGGTTTGGTTAACCAATGGTTGTTCTAACAGTCTGTCTAACAGTCTGTCTAAAGACAGGCTCGCAGTTTTTTTTAGGCTCCGTGTGTGTGCGTGTGTTTCTCTGATCGCTGCATCTGCACCGTCCCCTCACTCTGCACACTTGCAGGCCGAGGTGCGCTCTATGCCACGTCTTACCGCTGCAAAACTGTGCGCATGGCTCCACTTTTCTGCAGTGACCCACTGACCCATCGTGTGAGGGCTAAACATCTTGTGAAGCGTTTGCTGCTGCTGCGTCAGGGGACCTGGGGGTGCACCCACGCTCTTTGGAGAGTGGGGGCTCCCTACCACCAGTAGCCAGCCATCTTATCAAGGTGCTCGGGCTCTACGCGCCGAGCACGGTCTTGTACGCCTTCAGAGGTGTCCCTGTCTATAACATCCATCATCATGAAAGAACACCAGATTTCTTTGCCTTTCTTGCGCAGTCGAGCTGCTGCTCTTCGACCGACCCCGACCGCCCTTCCGTACACCATCTCCCCTCCCCTCCCCTCCTTACTGACCCATCTTGTGTGACCCAGTCGCCAAGCCTTCAGCTCGGGGTCTTGCAAAACGTCTCGTGGAGTCGAGCCGCAACCGCCCTTCTGAAGACCACCTCCCCAACCCTCTCTGTGTCGACAGGTCACCCTGCGGGAGGAGCTGCCCACTCAGTAATAGTAACAGTAACAGTAAACAATGATGATGGATAGTGTGACGAGTAATGACTTCCAGATGGATTCCATAACTGGGCGGTAGCCGTGGTGAACGTGTAGCAGAAGAAAAGGAGAGCTAATAGCCCAACCAACTGCATTGAGCGAGTAAAATGACACACACACACACACACACACACAAACACTGACTGTCATAGTGAACCCCACACACATGCCACCACCAACAGGCCACCCTGCGGGATGCGCTCGGTGTGCTGCCAAGTGAGCACACACCCTGACACACACACACACACATACACACAAACACTGACTGTCATAGTGAACCCCACGCACATGCCACCACCAATAGGTCACCCTGCGGGAGGAGCTCGGTGCGCTGCTGAGCAAGCACACACCCCTGACACACACACACACACACACACACAACACACAGCAACCTCATGCCACATGAACACTCACACGGGAACCAACTGCTGAGCGAGCCTCCCTGCAGAGGAAGACCACCGCACCTGCTGCGTTTGTCTTTTGTCACACACACAGACTGTTATAAAATTCAACACATCATCATAATATCTGGATTGTTTACACACACACACACACACACACACACTTATGACACACATGCCACCACGTCTACGGGATTTGCGGTGCTGAGATCGAATAATTGTGAGCAATCCATCATTGGATTACACTCCCCACACACACTCCCCCACACTCGTCACACACCCAAGGTCATCGCCGGGCTCTCGCCCATCTATGGACCCCACGATGGGCCCCATCACATATTTTCGTTTGTGTACATTGACACACTGCTCTCACACCTTCCACACCCGTTCACACTCTCACACTTTCCACACCCGTCCACACTGTCCACACCCGTCCACACCCACGCAGGCCATACACGTCATGTCCGAGGTCATCGCCGGCTCGTCGATGGACATCAGCACACATTTTGTTTGTGTACCTTGACACACTGATCCCTCACACTTTCCACACCCGCATCATCCACAATCTCGCAAGCTCGTTGCACACACACCCGCAGGCCATCCACGTCATGTCCGAGGTCATCGATAGACCCCATCACACATTCTGTGTGCCTTGACACACTGATCTCACACTTTCCACACCCGCTTCACCCTCTCTCACACTTTCCACACCCGTCCACACCCACGCAGGCCATCCACATCATGTCCGAGGTCATCGCCGGCTCGTCGATGGACCCCATCAACAAGACGACGCTCCTCCGCGACAACGTGACGGTCTTCCACGACGTCCTCGGTGGATGCGAGCGCCTGGTTCGAGCGCCGATCCCGGTCTCGTACACGCGCCACACCGCACGCTTCCTGTTTACGTGAGTCCCTCTCTCTATATATATCTTTTTCCTCTCCCTCTCTCCATCTCTGTCTCTCTCTCTCTCTCTTTCACTGTGTTCACGTGAGTGCTTCTCTCAACCTCTCTCAGCCTCTCTCTCTCACACTCTCTCTCCCTCCCTCTCTCTCTCTCTCATTTTTTCTCACACATGTTTTTTCTCGTCCTCTCTTTTTCTCTCGCCCTCTCTCGCTTCCTCTGTGTTCACGAGGGACTGCGGGTCTGGGCATGTGGGTGGTGCGCCTGCTGCGCGCGCCGATCCCGGCCTCGTACACGCGCCACACCGCACGCTTCCTAATCACGTGAGTGCCTATCTCTTTTCCTATATATTTGTACGCTCTTCCTCTCTCTCCTTCACTCTCTCTGTGTCTCTCTCTCTCTCATTTTTTTCTCCCTCTCTCCCTCTCTCTTTCTCTCTCTCTTTCTCCCTCTCTCTCTCATTTTTTCTCCCTCTCTTTTTCTCTCGCCCTCTCTCTCTTTCTCTGTGTTTACGAGGATCTGCAGACCTGTCTGGGAATGCGGGTGGTGCGCTTGGTGCGAACGCCCATCCAGGTCTCATACACGCGCCACACCGCACGCTTCCTGTTCACGTGAGTGCCTATCTCTCTCTGTCTGTCTCTTTTTATTCTCATTCGCTCTCTTCATCTGTGTCCATGAGGGTCTGCAGGGCTGGGTGATCGTTCGGCTGCGCGCGCCCATCCCGGTCTCAAACACGCTTTCCACGCGAACCCCTCTATCTCCCTCCCTCTCGTTTTTGTTTGTTTCTCTCCCCCCCCTCTCTCACTCTCTTTTTCTCTGTGTTCACGAGGGTCATCCCGGTCCCGTACACGCGTCCTGGCAACGTCAGCCCCTCGCTGTCCCTCTCGTTTTCGTTTGTTTCTCTCCCCCTCTCTCTCGCTCTCTTTTTCTCTGTGTTCACGAGTGTCCCCCTTGCTCTTGCTCTCTTTTTCCCTGTGCTCACGAAAGTCATCCCGGTCTCGTACACGCTCTCTGTCCACGTCAGCCCCTCTTATCTCCCCTCCCTCTCGTTTTTCTTTGTTTCTCTTTTCCTCTCTCTCTCTCTCTCTTTTTCTCCGTGTTCACGAGGGTCACCCTCTCTCTCGCTTTTTTCTTTCTGTGCTCACGAGGGTCATCCCGATCTCGTACGTGCGTCCTGTCCACGTGAACCCCCTCTATCTCCCTCCCTTGCATATGTGTTTGTTTCTCTCCCCCTCTCTCTCTCTCTCTCTTTTTCTCTGTGTTCACGATGGTCTGCAGGCCTGGGCACGCATGGTGGTGGTGGTGGCTGCTACACGAGCCGATTCCGTGTAAAAAAAAACAGCTCTAGCTCTGACTCTCGCCCTCTCCCACCCCCTTGACTCCACGTGCCCCACCACCACCACCACCACACACGCACACACCACCGCACACACACACACACACACTCGCCTCGAACATCCTTTCAGGTGGCTGTCCCTGCTCCCCTTTGCGATTTACCACACTTGCCGCGAGTGGACGGTGCTGGTCGTTATGGGCGTAGCCGCCGTGCTGTGCGGCATCGAGGAGATCGGCGTGCAGTGCGAGGTGCGCTCTTGACTGTTTCAATTGGGCTTCAATAAGGCTTCGATTGGGCTTCAATTAGGCTTCAACTGGGCTTCAATTAGGCTTCAATTAGGCTTCAATTAGGCTTCAATTAGGCCGCCGTGCTATGCGGCATCGATAAGATCGGCGTGCAGTGCGAGGTGCGCCCTCGACTGCTTCAATTAGGCCTGCCTTAAAGTGCACAGGTTAGATGACGGATTTTACAGTCGTGTGTGACCGACCGACCGGCAGCGTATTCGACCTTGCTTGGCGTACAACGTCCGAGCGCTACAGACTGGTGGCTGGCTACTGCTGGTGGGGGGCTATTGGGATGGGGCTGGACCTAGACAGGGCATATATGCTGCTCCAATTGGGCCCGCATTGTTGTCCTTCACTGGGGAGATGACGCACCCACCTGCCTGCAGTGGCACCCCTGCTACAAACCCCTCCCCACTGCCTTTCACTTCTCCAATAGGGGCCCGCCATTTAACTCTCCCATGCAGTGACAGTAACAGTTACATCGGCTCTCCAGTGAAGACCACCTTCTAGTCCTAGTACCACCGCCTAGACACAAGTCCGGTTCTGGCCCTAACAATTACTTGCGAGGGGCGGGAGCCACCAGCCGGCTGCCTGCCAACGTGGAGTCCCAGAAGGAAAAGGAGAGTTATTGTGCGACGCCTCCAATCTCCCATGCACCACCCGAATATCACCCCTCCCACAAACCCCACCCCACTGCGCCTGCACCTGCAGGAGCCGTCCGACACTAATCAGCATAACCACCGCAACCTGCATCACTATGACCCCTGCCCATCCACCCCCAGGTTTTGCAGATTCTACATGTACGCGCCCGGAGGACCCCGGGGCGTGAGTTAAGGCCTAGATTACACGTCTACGGGGTCTCTACTAGGAGAGCCCGCAAGGCCACGCAGCGCGCCAGCCTACCAGGGCACCCACCACCACCACCACCACCCGCACACACTGCAACTGCAGGAACCGTTTGGGATCCTGCCGCTCGCGGTCATATGTGTGATCCACCACCGATCATCGTAGCCAAAACCACATCACTGCATCATGATCACCCCCGTCTGATCACCCCCCCACACACACACACGCACACACTGCAACTGCAGGAACCGTTTGGGATCCTGCCGCTCGCGGTCATCTGCGCGCGCGTGGAGGCTGAGGTCAACCAGACGCTCAATGAGGATGCCAAGGTCAAGGCAATGCTATCTGCCGTGATCAGCGACCCCATCCTCTCACCCTCGGCCAACGTGTACTCACACGGAAGCGGCACGCTCATGTCGGCGCCCACATTTTGCAAGGCAGCGGTTGAGGGCCAGCAGCACTGGGCTGTGAATTAAGTGGTGGCGGCAGGGAGAGAGAGAGGGAGAGAGAGGGAGAGAGGGAGAGAGAGAGGGAGAGAAGAGAGAGGGACACGCGGAGAGAGGGAGAGAGAGAGGGGGAGAGAGAGGGGTAGGGAGAGAGAGTATTGGTCGCAGGCAGACCGCCAGCCCTGCGTCAGAGCCTGTCTGGGCCGGATCCACGGCCAGCAGGCAAGAAATGTTGCGTAGACAAGTCTACTTAAGAAGTATGTTGCAACGTGTACGTGTGTGTGTGTGTGCCCTCTGGCACGTGCATTTTTTGTACTTTATTTCTGTTTTTTGCTGTTGTAAAAAAGTGTGGATCTCATCACACACATTATCACATTCTCTGCCGCTGACTCCGACTCCGTATAGGATCGACACAGTTACGGCTCGTATTGCGCATCGAAATCAATCCGCGCACTATACTCTGAAATTTGCAAGGCGATGGCTCAACTTCTTCGTTCGGTCATGCACCCCCCCTCGTGTGAATGAACCCTGATGAGTCGCCAGGGTGAAAGTTCGCGCCCAAAGGCCAGAGAACGTGAGTCGCAAGGGGGTTGCTGCATGCCCTGCCGGCCACCGCCAGTGCCCTGCCAGCCACCCCATGCACGCACTGCAGAGTACATCCCTGGAGACACAGATGACGCGCAGACACCCCGCGGCCCGTGGCGGCCGCGCGGGTGACTTTCACATTGAGCGCAGACGGCGCCGCGCGAATTGCAGCGTACGAGCAGCAGCCGAACGACAAGCGCCAGCGCGACAAGCAGGAGGGCGGCGGCTGGACGACTGTAGGCACAGGACCTGCGTTCAGCTCAGCCGCCACATGCCCACCCACAGACCCCGTGCCCCTGGCCCTGCCAGCCCCGCACGCAGACGCTGACATGCAGAAAATCGCCTCACCGGGGGCCTCAGACAGCGGCAGCGATGGCCACACACGCAAGTACCAGGCGTCACATGCGTGTCACCATCACCACGCTCAGACACCTTGCCGCCGTCGTGTGTTAACACAAGCTCGCAGGTGGATCCCGTCCACCTACGCTACACAGATGCCTCCATGCAGACCACGCCGGAGCTGGCCCCGCTGGCGACGAGCGTGGCCAGGGGCACGCAGGTGGAGGCGGCGACGTTCCCTCCTGCTGCTCACCACATTACGGATGGCACCATAACCGCGCGGCGGACGCGGCAATGATGCGGCTGGAGGCCGGGCACCTGAGCATCATGCAGGCTGTGGCAGCAGCTGGCTGCAGGCGCTTCTTCAGTGGTGGCAGCCGCGGATGCGGCGGAAGCGGCAGTGGTGGCGTCCAGCAGTGTCGCAGGCCCCAGCTCCTCTGGGGTGGCCTGCCGCTCTGATGCTGAGTTTGTGTAAGCTGCCCCACTCCAGGGCAGCCGAGGGGAGCAGGGACAGCACCAGGGGCAGCAGCAGGGGCAGCAGCAGGGGCAGCAGCAGCAGCAGGGGCAGCAGCTGGCTGCGGGCGCTCCTTCAGTGGTGGCAGCGGCAGCAGCGGCGGAGACGGCAGCGTCCGTCGCGAGGCGGCGGCAGCGGCGGGAGCGTGATGGCGAGTCCCTGTGCGTGGTGTGCATGGACGCGGCACGCAGCGTCATGCTGCTGCGGTGCACCCACCTCGTGATGTGCACGGGATGCTGCGCCAGTGTGCGCGCGGCGAGCGATGATGTGCGTGTGCTTGCGCGTTTGTGGACGCACTGGGTAGAAAGGGTGCGCATGCGGGGAGGTAGGCGGCCCTTGTGTGCCCATTCGCCTGTGTGTGTGCGTGTGCGTGCGTGCGTGTGCGGAAACTCCTGATGCCAGCCTCCTGCCTCCCGCCTGCCCTCCCCTCCCCTCCCTCGCAGTGCCGCATGCCGCACGGCTATACAGGGCGTCAGCGTGCTATACGGGGAGGAGGGGCGCGGAGATGGACGAGACGAGGAGAGACGGTCTCCTGCCAATAGTGACAGGGGCAACGGCAGGCCGGTGGTCTAGGACATAGATGGGACATGCGCGGCGAGTGGTGCAGCAGGCGGTGGCAGCGGGTGCGGGTGCGTCGCATGGGGCCAGCACCTTGGGGGCAGGGCCGTGAGGGCGGCCCCCTGCCGACAGTGACTGCCGATTGTAGCCGGTGGTCAAGCCGGTGGGCCATGGCCTGCATGCCACTAGCAAGCTGCGCGCAGGCAGGGGGGGGGCTGGCGGCTAGCTGGGACTGTGAAAGAAGTTTGCGGGAGCACAGATATATGAGCATGGTGGCCGGCGAGCGTGTCTGCCGCCGCCGAATGTGCAGGTGAGGATAAGGGCAGCAGCAAGAGCTATTGGGCTGCCGCTAGTACACTGCGCATGGCAGGCTGACAGCTAGGCCTGTGTCAGATGAAGTAAAGATGTGGAGGGCCAGGAAGGTGCGGGGGGCCAGCTTGGTAGCGGTAGTGGCGGAGACGATGGTGGTACAGTTACAACAAGGCTTGTTCTTCGTGACATAGCGCCCGGCGACCAAGATGTGGCTACCACTGGCATTTATGTGTTGTCAGTTAATACTTATGGGTAGCTCCTACACACACAGGTGCACATCCAAAACGAGTCAAAATTGCGGGGCACGCAAACGCTGCAGCCGGCTTCGTCCGGTCGCCTCGACTCGCCCCCAGGTTCACAACCCAAGGACGAAGAGCCCCCAAATCAGACGACACAGTACTGTGTACGAGTGTCATACCAGGCGAGTCAATCGGCCGGTCAGCCGCGCGCACTATCGTCACCAACCACACCCAGTGGCAGCGCCACTGGTCAACTGCCGCTCCGCCCCTCAACCCAGAGCGGCATGCTCTTAGTCGACGTGAGCCTTGAGGACGCGCAGAGGCAAGTCGGAGGTGTTGTTGCCTCCATACCGTCTCCTGCCTGCTCTGTGTGCAGATCCGGCCCAAGGCTGGATCCGGCGCAGGGCTGGATCTGGCCCAGGGATCTGAACGCCTGCGTCTGCCCCCCCCTCTCATTCTCTCATCTATCTGCCTCGCACTTCACGGCTGGCCGCTCACTTCACGACCCAGAACGGCTGCCCCTCAACAGACGCCTTTGGTGCGGGCGCGCTCGACGCGTACGTGCCGTTTCCGTTGGAGTACACGTTGGCCGAGGGCGGCAGGATGGGGTCGCTGATTACGGCAGAGAGCATCGCCTTCACCTGCGGGACCAAGTATGCATGGGTGTGAGGTCAGCATGATGATGGATATGACAGTCTGTGTGACACCAGTAATGCTATATAAGACCTGTGTCGGCGCTAGCGCCCGACACCTTGAACTCAGTTTCAGCATAGGAAGAAGAGTGCGAGGCACAAGTGCGCAGTTCGGGTGAGCAGACAGACGGAGCAGGCACCCTCGTCGACACCCTCGTCGAAGCTTTGGGATTCGCGGCCGCACACAAACGACACACCTTGACGTCCTCGTTGAGCGTCTGATTGACGTCGGCCTCGACGCGTCCGCAGATGACGGCGAGCGGCAGGATCCCGAACGGCTCCTCGCACTGTACGCCAATCTCCTCGATGCCGCACAGCACGGCGGCGACGCCCATCACGACCGGCGTCGTCCACTCGTGGCAGCCGTGGTAGATCGCAAAGGGGAGCAGGGACAGCCACCTGCAGAGGGGGCGGTTTTGCACGCGGGGGTGAGAGGGTGAGGGAGGGCGAGTGCCAGGCGAGAGTTATTTTGAACGACGATGGAAACAGCGGGCGCAGCAGGCAATCACACAGACGTGCATCAGCGCACAGGAAGCACGCGGTGTGGCGGTGTAGCGTGACTGGGATCAGGGCATGCAGCAGGCCCACCACACCTCACACGCCGCACAAACCCCTTAGAACACAAAGAATCAGAGGAAGAGACAGAGAGTGGGGGAGAGAGGGACTCACATGAACAGGAAGCGTGCGGTGTGGCGAGTGTACGAGACCGGGATGGGCGCGCGCAGCAGGCGCTCGCATCCACCGAGGACATCGTGGAAGACCGTCACGTTGTCGCGGAGGAGCGTCGTCTTGGTGATGGGGTCCATTGCCGAGCCGGCAATGACCTCAGACATGACGTGGATGGCCTGTGTGGGCATGGGGGGGGTGAAGTGTGAGAGAGTGTGGACGATTGTACTCCCAATCTGTCTATTCGACCAACAACGCTGAGTCCACTTCTAGCAACGAGCTGACGCACCTTGGTTGGGCGGTGTCCCACTCCCTCGAGCTCTGCAATCTCAGGCTCGCTCAGCAGCGCACCGAGCTCCTCGCGCAGGGTGACCTGTTGATGCACACAAGGGATGGGGAGGTGGTGTTAGGAGGGGAGATTGGGTGAGATTGCTACGTTGAGAGCTTGGATAAGGGCGGTTGCGGCTCAACTCATCCGGACGTTTGGCAAGACCCCCAAGCAAGAACCCGAGGTGAAAGCTTGGTGGGTCACACAAGATGGGTAAGTAAGGAGTGGGCAGCTAGGATCCACGTGCAGGGCGCTGCAAAAGGCAAGCACACACTTATTATACTGGGTGGAAGTGCAGCTTGCGGGGGCGGCGCAGATGCGGCGATCAAACGCGCGCGCACACGCACACGCGAAGGAGCCTCACAGGCTCGAAACAATCAACACATTCGCCGCACCTCTGGCTGGAAGTGCAGCTTGAGTGAGCGCGCTGACGCGATGATCCATCGCCCGAGCGCCTTCTTGCGCTCAACCTCGTGGTCTGGCATCATGGTGCACCCCATGCGCATGAGGTCGCGGCTGCGGTTGAGCATGAGCCCCCACATCTTGCGGGCCTCGTCCCAGCGCCCGTACGAGGCGTTGGTGCGGAAGACCTGTCAAGCGGGAGGAGAGGGCAGTGCTTAGTGGCAGTAAGCTAACAAACCGAGGGGCACTGCTTAGTGGCAGTAAGCCAACAAACTGTACCACAGCTCAGCAGCAGCCCCTCCTCTCTCTGTAAATGCACCACAGCATAGCAGCAGCCTCTCCTCTGCCTCTATAAATGCACCACAGCTAAGCAGCAGCCTATGTCTCCTATGTCTGTAAACCTACGTCTCCTATGTCTCTGTAAACCACCACTAACGGCGCAGCGCTGCACAGCCGGCGGCCTTCCTGCAACCCTCTCTCTGAACCCTCTCCCATCCCACAGCTCAGCAGCAGCCTCAGTAAACTACCACCGGCAGCCTGCCTGCAACCCTATTGCCCATCTCCACACCATCGACGCCAGTTTCAAGAGCTGTTCAAGTGACTTCATGGGCAGCGACTGCTGTTCGTACGCGCTAGCCTCCCTCAATGTTGCAAGCTTCTCCAGCAGGTGGGGCTCCACATGAATACGGGTAGTTGTTGATACGAGGATTTATCTTATATTTTACGATCAGTCCGACAGCGCGGGCTTCGCCTGTCGGATGAATTCAGATGTCGCTCAACTCGCTCTACTACCCCAAAACCTACTGTCTAGGAACTTCCTTCCAATGGAGGGCTTTTCACAGGTCCTGTGAATTCCCTGAGGGCATCAAATAAAAGGTGACGTGCATGCTCACCAGCAGCAGCGACAGGACGGGCGTCGTTTGCCGGATGAACTCGGCCGTCGAGTTGGACGTCTCGATCGATGGCGCGTCGGGGGGGAGCATGCCAGCGTCGAGGGCCGCCATGTACAGGGTGACGGCGAGGCCGATGCCGCCGCACCACCAGATAGACGGGAGCACGTTGACTAGGACGGTGGACCTATCATGGGATGGGTGGTTTTTTTGGAGGGGTCGGGTGGCGCCAAGCGTCAGCAGTGTGTGAATGCGGTTTGTTCGTCCAAGGAGCAACAGCAAGAAGGGAGTGCGGTGCGGGTGTGTGACGGTGCAGGTACGTGCGTGTGCACGTGGTTGCAGCAGCCGCGACTTGCGCCTACTACTCACTGCGGGATCTGCAGCAGGCGGTCGATGAGCCTGTAGTGGCTGCGGTGCTTCTGCCAATTGGTGAGGTCGTACACCTGTGCAGGATTGTGGGATGGGGGGTCAGGCGTGTGTGTGAGTGACTGATACAGTAGGGGGGGTGCATGCGTGCGTGGTGTTGCATGTGTTTGCTTGCATGGCGCGTAAGATCTAGAGGCTCACTGCAAACAGGCAGCAGGGCAGGCGGATCCCTCTCGCTCGCACGCGGCGTATGGACATGCTGCGGCCACGCACGCATCCGAGGCTGCTCAAAGTCAACAACACCAACCCATGGGTGCACCCACCGTCCTGAATGTCTTGCGGCTCAGCTCGGCCTTCTCAATCTCTGCCTTGCTGCCGTCCATGTCAGTGATGGACCACGACTTCTTGGTGGACACGGCTGCACAAACGTGGTGCGTGGTGCGTGGTGCGATGCAGCGAGGCGAGGGGCGAGTAGTGGGCCCGCAAACCGAGCGAGCGCTGTTCAGCCTAGTAGAGTGTGCCATGCTAGCCATTTGCGCAAGAGAGCAAGATTGAACCTAGCGCGTGAATGAATGTATGAGCACTGAAGCTAAAGATAAGTATGTAGTAGTCGAATAGTAGTAAGTGTGGGAAAACTCGCTATCCTCGCTTCATCGCCATTCTAGCTTACACTGCGAGACATATTGCCACTTGTGCATTCACTCTCCGAGGTATAAAATGGCTGCATCGATGAAGTCGCTTACAAGCAAGAGCGCAGCACACACGTGCATGCGCCCAGCGGTGCCAGCACGCGTGGCCTCCTCGAATGCTGTGAGCGGTGTGCGGTCATGCGGCCACTCTCGCCGCTGTACCTGCACTTTCTCGTCTCGTCAGGACATCGTGGCTGCTGCGGCTGGAACTGCGGCTGGAACTGTCGAGGTTGTCTCAGCCTCAACAGTTGTCGCGCCGCCCGTCAGGGATGAGTACGATCTGGGGTCCAGGTGAGCTCGATGGACGCTTGTTGGGTCGCGTTTTGTATAGTATTGCTTTGGGTTGCCCACACCAAGCATCGAAGCACCCGGTGTGCACTCTAGCTGCGTGCACTCTAGCTGTGTGCACTTGCGCGCTTGAGGATAGCACGCTGGACTAGTGACGATGGGACTCGAGGGGGCTTTGGCCCTGTGCTTGCATGCATGCATGGCAGCACATGTGACCCTAATACCAACTACCACGCACCCACGCAGGCAGCGCAACGTGCAGGCATACTTCCCTGGGGCCATGGGCATCGATGACTTCATCGCCCGCCTCGAGGTGGTGCTCGCCGGCTACGGCTTCACCGGCGACAACTCGATCGGTGAGTTGTGCGTGCGAGCAGGGTGCCAATCACGGCGCGGCTTCACTACACATTTGCGCACGCGCAAATGTGTAGTGAAGCCGCGCCGTGAACCCTCACATGAACATGTGAGCTCTCATCATGATGCGCCACCCCCTTGCGGCCCCTCATCCGTGTGCGTGCCCTCTCGACTCCGCAGGCATGCTGAACCTGTGCCGCGACGAGGTGACGGCCGTGCTCAAGGACAAGATCGAGTCTGTGTTTGGCTCTGCGTTCACAACCAACGGCCTGGGTGCCGTGCTCACGTGCGGTGCAACCGGCATGGGCGCGTGCCTCTCGCACTCGCCCATCTGCTCCAAGGGCAGGGAAAAGTACGTGTTCTTCTCCTTCCCGCACATCGCGATCGACTCGACCGGCGACGTCGGCGCCATCACGCGCCCCGGCCGCACCGGCAAGTCGTGCGCGTGCGGCGCGCTCGCCAAGGCTCTGGGTGAGCTAAAGGCCGAGGGCTACGACGCCAACTGCCGCACGCCTGGCGTGCACGACGCGCTCGACCCCGAGTACTCCATCCTGAAGCAGCGCCTCGCACGCCGCCTGCGGTACGAGAAGGCGGACGCCAGCACGCTGACGCTTGCGTCGCTGACCGCGGTCGCAGAACGCACCATCACAAACGACTTCGAGTACCTGATTGACAAGTGAGTTTGTGCTGGTCAGTTCGTCGCACGGGGAGTGCGCCATGCCATAATGACCTGCCTCCTAATGCACCTGCCTTCTCATGCACTTGCCCTCCTCTTAACCACGTACCACCTCCCTCCCCTCCCCCCTTCCTCAGGGTCATCAACACCGACAAGGCCGACTACGCTGTCGTGACAGGCATCCAGATCCACAACTGGGCCAAGGAGCTGACCGAGGACGGCGCACCGTCGCTCGAGTTCTGCGCACCGTCCAAGGTGTACGTCGTCATCAACGGCACCAAGATCCACCTCGACCTCAACAAGGTGCCGGCGCTCTCGCCGCGCCAGCTGCTCGCGCTGGCGTCGACCAGCCCGATGGAGATGGACAAGTACGCAATCAGCCAGTCGTCTGGGTCGACCCTCCAGGAGATCCCCTTCTCGTACCTCACCCAGCGCATGTACGGCGGGAGCGTGTCGTCGTGGAACGAGTCCGACTCTGAGTCTGATTCCGAGGAGCCGCTGATGAATTCGTGGCCGAGCTGGAAGTCTGGCGTGCGCGACCTGTCTGGCGCAGCGCGCGACCCGGCGGCGCCTAACATGGAGCACACCGAGGAGGTCTACACGAGCTTCGTCGACGTCGCCGCAAAGCAGTAAACGAGACCACTCTGATGAAGAAGAGATGCGCCGTGAATGGAATGCATGCATGCGGCCCACCCGCGGCGGCGCGACCCCCCGACGACCCACGGACAGACGAGAGCTGACGAGATAAAGAGAGGGGGGCACGCGCCCCGCGGTCACACGCCGCACCAAGAGCCCAAGAGAAGACTTGCTAAGAAAAACTTCAATCCAAGGAGCGGTCCAAAGAGTGTGACAAGAGCTACAGATCCTCAGACAGTGCGACAGCTCATGCAGACTGCCCCCAAACACTGACGGCAATTTGGCCCGAGGTGGTATGCATGACGCACGGCCGCGCTGTCCGCCGCGGAAGCGATAAGAATCTTAAGCAATGCCTTCCACGGCCCACCATTTGTATTTTACTTTTACACTACTGATTTGCCCAGGTCTGCCCAGGAACGTGTGTTCGCGTGTTGAACTGATCTGTGAAGCGTTCGAGCCGGCCCCCCAAAACTTCCAACAGTCGCACCGGGACTCCTTGCCTGAAGCGGGTAGTGGGGCTGCAGAGGTTGGGTCGGGTGGAACTGTCGAGGGTTGGGGAGGAGAGCGGTTTGGGTGCTGTGTGGCAACCGTCCTTTCGACTCTCGACAGGTTTACATCATCCGCACACACAAACCGACTTGCATGGTAACGTGGACGTCTGAAGTGTGTGTTCTGAGCCTAGAGGCACAGTTGCCTAGTCACGCGCCCACATGCTGCCTTCAAAACGGTGTTGCCCCATCAGGGTCGTACATGGCCTATCTGTGAGCACAGCGTCAGGGCTAGCAGCCTGCCCACAGCAATGCTTTGGGGGCACTGGCAGGCACTGCGTGAGGCACTGCCCATTATGCCATGCCGAACGTGTCAGCCAGCCAAGGATGATCGGCTGGGGGCGCTCAATCAGCACTGCCTAGGCTCACAGCCTGCCCACAGCAATGCGTTGGGGGCATTGCCCATCATGCCTTGCCGAACTTGTCCTCCAGCCAACCGAGGGTGACCGACTTGGGGCGCTCAATCGGCAGGCCGAGCGCGCGCGACCAGACCCCCTGCATGTGCACGCACGGGAAAGTGGTGTAAGAACGCAATCGTGAGTTTACGTGTGTCTGTAGAGAAAGAGACAGAGAGAAAGAGAGAGAGAGCAGGCCCGAGAGAGAAAGAGAGAGAGGGCAGGCCGGGAGCACAGCTCGCAACCGCGGACTCTCCACAAGAACATGCGAACCGTCCAACCCCGTGCGTGTGATGGGCACTCAGGACTGCGCCATACAGGTGTAAGCTCGATGGGACCAGTGTGTGTATCCATATATGTGTGGATACGGTGTGTGGGGAGGCGGTCAGTGTCGATGGCTCTCACACTGCAGAGCCGGTGTGGCTCGGGGCCACCTCTGCCACACCCTCAACAGCCGCAACCAACTCACTTGCGAGAGCACGCCAGTTGCGCGCGACACGCCAATCATCACGGTGTAGAAGCCCTCCACAACAACACGCTCATTGTGCAACTTCATGTGGCCCGCAACAGCCGCAGCCAACTCACTTGCGAGAGCACGCCAGTTGCGCGCGACACGCCAAACAGCACGGTGTAGAAGCCCTCCACATCCAACACACTCATCGTGCAACCCCGTGAGAACCGCAACAGCTGCAACCAACTCACTTGTGAGAGCACACTGATCGCGCGCAACATGCATTAACAGCACGGTGCAGGCGCCCCTCTTCCTCGCGGTCCCCACCTCAACACGCTCATCGAGCAACCCCGTGAGACCCGCAACAGCTGCAAACAACTCAGTTGCGAGAGCACGCCAGTTGCACGTGACACGCCAAACAGGATGGCGCAGACGTCCCCCTTCTTGACGTCCCCACATCAGCACGCTCATCGTGCAACCCCGTGAGACCCGCAACAGCCGCAACCAACTCACTTGCGAGAGCACGCCGATCGCGCGCGACACGCCAAATAGCACGGTGCAGACATCCCCCCTCCTTGACGACCCCACATCAGCACGCTCATCGTGCAACCCCGTGAGACCCGCGAAAGCCGCAACCAACTCACTTGCGAGAGCACGCCGATCGCGCGCGACACGCCAAACAGCACGGTGTAGAAGCCCTCCTCCTTGAGGCCGTAGTACTGCAGCAGCACGCCCGAGTGCGCGTCGACGTTGGGCCACGGGTTCTTGACCTTGCCGGTGGCAGCGAGGACGTCGGGAACGACCTGATTGAGGGAGATACTGTTGTGAGGTGCGCGGGCCAGCAGCAGCAGCGGGGTGACTTCTTGACCTTGCCGGTGGCAGCTAGGACGTCGGGAACAACCTGGTTTGGGTAACAGATCGTTGTTAGGTGCACGGGCCAGCAGCAGCAGCAGCAGAGTGGGTTCTTGACCTTGCCGGTAGCAGCGAGGACGTCGGGAACGACCTGGTTTGGGGGAGATTGTTGTGGGGAAAGTTCGAGGGTTGTTGAGGTGCGTAGGCCAGCAGCAGCAGCAGCAGCAGCAGCAGCAGAGTGGGTTCTTGACCTTGCCGGTAGCAGCGAGGACGTCGGGAACGACCTCGTTTGGGGAAAAGATTGTTGTGGGGAAAGTTCGAGGGTTGTTGAGGTGCGCAGGCCAGCAGCAGCAGCAGCAGCAGAGTGGGTTCTTGACCTTGCCGGTGGCAGCGAGGACGACGGGAACGACCTGGTTTGGGGAAAATATTGTTGTGGGGAAAATTCGAGGGTTGTTGAGGTGCGCAGGCCAGCAGCAGCAGCAGCAGCAGCGGAGTGGGTTCTTGACCTTGCCGGTGGCAGCGAGGACGTCGGGAACGACCTCGTTTGGGGGAAACATTATTGTGGGGAAAGTTCGAGGGTTGTGGAGGTGCACAGGCCAGCAGCAGCAGCAGCAGCAGAGTGGGTTCTTGACCTTGCCGGTAGCAGCGAGGACGTCGGGAACGACCTCGTTTGGGGAAAATATTGTTGTGGGGAAAGTTCGAGGGTTGTTGAGGTAGCAGGCCAGCAGCAGCAGCAGCAGCAGCAGCAGCAGCAGAGTGGGTTCTTGACCTTGCCGGTAGCAGCGAGGACGTCGGGAACGACCTTGTTTGGGGGAAAGATTGTTGTGAGGAAAGTTCGAGGGTTGTTGAGGTGCACAGGCCAGCAGCAGCAGCAGCAGCAGCAGCAGCAGAGTGGGTTCTTGACCTTGCCGGTAGCAGTGAGGACGTCGGGAACGACCTCGTTTGGGAAAAAGATTGTGGTGGGGAAAGTTCGAGGGTTGTTGAGGTGCGCAGGCCAGCAGCAGCAGCAGCAGCAGCAGCAGCAGCGGAGTGGGTTCTTGACCTTGCCTGTGGCAGCGAGGACGTCGGGAACGACCTGGTTTGCGGGAGAGATTGTTGCGGGGAAAGTTCGAGGGTTGTTGAGGTGCGCAGGCCAGCAGCAGCAGCAGCAGCAGTTTGCCAGTGGTAGCAAGGACGTTGAGCCACAACCAGGTTTCAGACAGATTGAGGGTTGTTGAGGTGCGCAGGCCAGCAGCAGCAGCAGCAGCGCCAGCAGCAGCAGCAGCAGCAGCGCCAGCAGCAGCAGCAGCAGCAGCAGCAGCGGGGTGGGCTCTTGACCTTGCCGGTGGCAGCGAGATGTCCGGAACGACCTGGTTTGGTGGGAAGGTCGAGGGTTGTTTAGGTGTGCAGACCAGCAGCAGCAGCAGCAGCAGCAGCAGCAGCAGAATCAGAAGTAACAGCAGCAGGATGGGCTATTGACCTTGCCGGTGGCAGCGAGATGGAGAGGCATGGGCGCACCAAGTGGACCACCACCACGGCCACAGTGTGATCACTTCAGCCTGGTAACTGCCTGGTACCTGCCTTCTATCTTCCGTCAAACTGCCTTCTCAATGCCTTAAAACAATCCACACACGACCTCATACAGGTTGCGAACGACGCTGAATCGCATTAGCATGCAGTCAGCAGACCACCACCACCACCACCGCCACCACAAGTATGATCAGTTAAACCTGGCAACTGCCTGGCAACTGCCTGGCAACTGCCTGGTCACTGCCTGGTAATCGCCTGCTAACTGCCTTCAAACTGCCTTCAAATTACCCACCTCGTACAGGTCACGCACGACGCCGAACATGCAGTCAACGGACCATCGCCACCACAAGTATGATCAGTTCAGCCTGGTCCTCGCAACTGTCTGGTAACTGCCTTCCAACTGCCTCCCAACTGCCTCCCAACTGCCTCCAAACGACCCACCTCGTACAGGTCACGCACGACGCCAAACATCGCGTCGTCGGGCATGAACTTGAGGGCAAACTCGCGCTGGCAAGTGTAGCGCGGGTCGGTCTTGCGCAGCACGCCGTGCCCGTAGCCCGGCACGACCTTTCCACCGGCCAGGGTGTCCTGCATGGATATAGCAGAGCACGGTGGTTTCGTTGGTGGTTCGTGGTGGTTTGATTGGGCTTCTCGAGCCAGCCACACATCTTGCGCAGCACGCCGTGCCCGTAGCCCGGCACGAGCTTGCCGCCAGCTAGGATGTCCTGCGTGTCAGCAATCAGAGCGAGCAGTTTGATTGGACCTCTTCCCGTTTGATTGGACCACCAGTGAGGGGATGCGTCCGCAGGCGATGGATGTCACGCTGTGCCCGTAGCCAGGCACGACCCTTCCACCGGCCAGGGTGTCCTGCAAAGCAATCACAGCGATTCGATAGGGCCTCTTCCGGTTGATTGATTGATTGATTGATTTTGATTTTGATTGATTTGATGGATGGATGCATGGATGGATTTTGATATACTGATTGGTTGATTGATTGATTGATTGATTCGACCGCCAGTGCGGGGTTGCGTCCGCAGGCGGTCAACGGCACGCCGATGCCGCCTACTTAAACGACCGATGAACGATCGGCGGACGCAGTTTAAATCGACAGGGATTTCAGGGCAGCAGAGCAGCGAGCTAGTAGGTGGCGGTGTTCTCGTCCACTTCGTCAGTTCGCCATCGTCTCCATTGTCGCCATCGTCGCCCCCCCCCCAAGACACGCAGCAACAACTGGTCACCCACCTGCACATACTTCTTCAGCTGCTCTTTTGACGGGCGAGCCACACCGATTTCGGTTACTAGATTGTTGAGCCAGCGCATGACCTCCTGCGTGTGTGTGTGTGTGTGCGTATGTGTGTGTGTGTGTGTGTTTGTATGTGTGTGTGAGAGGCAGGGGCAGGGGCAAGCGCATGACCTCCTGCGTGCGCATGTGTATGTGTGTGTGTGTGTGAGGGAGAGTGTGAGGGAGAGTGCCGGGGAAGTGAGGGGAGGCGAGGCAGGGGCAGGGGCAAAGGCAGAGGCAGAGGCAGGGGCAGGGGCAGCGGCAGCGGCAGACCGGAGACAGAGATAAAGAGACAGGTCGCCCCATCCGTACCTGGCGTGCCAGCCCGTGCAGCGGCCCAGCGAGGCCGTTGAGCCCAGCAGCGAACGAGAGGTAGGGGTCAAAGAACGCGACAGAGGCAAAGGCAGAGAGAGAAACACACAGAGACAGAGACAGAGAGGGGCAGAGCAAGTGCCACACCCCACACCGCACACATGCACCAGGTTTGCCAGCCCGTGCAGCGGCCCAGCGACGCCGTTGAGCCCAGCAGCGAACGAGAGGTAGGGGTCGGAAAGAGTGACACAGAGGCAAAGGCAGAGAGACAGAGACACACAGATACAGAGTCACAGAGGGACAGAGCGAATGCCAAACACCCACCCGGTTAGTCAGCCCGTGCAGCGGCCCAGCGAGGCCGTTGAGCCCGACAGCAAACGAGAGGTAGGGATCAAAGAGTGCGACAGAGGCAGAGGCAGAGGCAGAACAGAGACATAGACAGAGACACAGAGGCCGAGAGAGCTCTCGTTTGCATGGGGCTCGATTAACGGAGGCGCGTTCTCGTCGCCGAGCCCTGGACCCAGCAATGCGGCGCTGCTGGTGACGAGGATCTCCGTGCCGCTGACGAGCGGGGTAAAATACGACTGGCCTGGCTCCTGCTAGACTGCCCCTCGGTGGAACACTTCAGGAGCGGCTTGCCCGGCGCTGCCATGGCTTGGCGAGTAGCCGCGGCGCTGCCGCGGCCCGTGCTGGGAGACGGCCCTTATCCTCCCCCCATGCAGGACGCCATGCGGCACCGATCTCGACGAGTTGATCGACGAGCGGAGGAGCTGGCGCCCGTCAATGCATGCTGGACATTGGTCAAGATGGCTGCCCGTGGAGGCGGGCTACCATCACGGCTTCAGCGGTGGCGACCGCCGAGGCAACACAGAGTAAATCCGCTTCACCAATCGCAGCGTTCGTCACCGCGCTCATCCTCGGGGTCGCTCGTCTGCCGGTGACTGGCGTTGGAAGGTCTTCAGGCAGCCTCCATGACAAATCTGTCGTCCATGCACCCCTGGAGGGTGGGACCTGGCCATGCATGAGGCATGGGGCGCCGGCTGAGCCCCATGCAAACGAGAGCTGGACAGCCATGCACTGCCAGGCGGGGACCGTTCCAGTCAGCGCCAGTCGGCTCTGCCGGCTTGACTGGCCACAAGGCCACTACTGTGACCCTGAGGAAGGTCCTCTCCTATATGCTCCTTGCCAGACATGTCTCTCAGAGACCGCTGTTTGGGGTATTCTAGCCGGCGGGAGCGGTAGTCTATCGGCCGGGAGCCGGCGGTACTCTAGTACTAAAGTGTGCTGGAGTATCGGCGGGTGTCTCTAGTAGAAGAGTAGCCTGCTTAGCTGGAAACCCCGTGTTACGGTTACTGTTACAGAGGCCGAGAGAGAGAGATCAAAGGCCGGGAGGCAGAGAGAAACAGAGCTAGTGCCATACAGCTGGTTTGCCAGCCCGTGCAGTGGCCCAGCAAGGCCGTTGAGCCCGGCCCGACAGAGAACCAGAGGTAACTGTCAGACAGTGACGATGAGCCAAACGCAGAGAGAGAGACACACAGAGGCAGAGACAAAGAGGGGCAGAGCAAGTGCCACACCGCACACCGCACACACACGCACCTGGTTTGCCAGCCCGTGCAGCGGCCCAGCGAGGCCGTTGAGCCCGGCAGCGAGAGGTAACGGTCATAGAGTGAGACAGAGACAGAGGCAGAGAGAGACAGAGAGACAGAGACACTGAGGCAGAGAGAGAGAGACAAAAGGCCCCGGGAGGCAGAGAGAGAAAGAGCGATGCAAACACGCACTTGGTTTGCCAGCCCGTGCAGCGGCCCAGCGAGGTCGTTGAGCCCGGCAGAGAACGAGAGGTAGGAGACGGAGAAAGCGAGAGAGGCAAAGGCAGAGAGAGAGAGACAAACAAAGACAGTCAGATAGGGACAGAGAGAATGCCCAACGCGCACCTGGTTAGCCAGCCCGTGCAGCGGCCCAGCCAGGCCGTTGAGCCCAGCAGCGAACGAGAGGTAGGGATCTGACAGCGCAGAGCCGACAAGGTGCGTGGTGTGCGCTGACACGTTGCCTCCCTCGTGGTCCGAGTGGATGGTCGTGTACATGCGCATGAGCTCGTAGACCTGAGTGTGTGTGTGTGTGTGTGTGAGAGAGACAGTGCGCGTGTGTGTATGTGGATGGTCGTGTACATGCGCATGAGCTCGTGGACCTGTGTGTGTGTGCATGCGTGAGAGTGTGCGTGTGTGCGTGTGAGTAAACGAGAGCATCTGTGTGTGTGTGGGTAAGGGCACACGCGCGTGCAGGCGCGCATGTGTGCGGGTGCATATGTGTGTGTGTGTGTGCGCGCACACATGCCTTACCTCCTCGCTGTCGTATCCCATCATGTGCGACAGGTTGGCCGCCCAGTCGAGCCCCGCCTTCGGCGCAATGTACTTCTGGGAGTGGTACGTGTTGCGGTAGACCATCGCGGCAACCGTGGGCAGCTTTGCAATCAGGTCCATGCTGTCTTCGTACACCTGCGCATGCATGCATGGGTGCAGGGTGCAGGGTTTAGGGCTTAGGGTTCAGGTCGCGTTGGCGTTGTGGCTGTGGCAACCGCTGACAGCTTCGCAATCAGGTCCATGCTGTCCTCGTACACCTACCTGCGCATGCATGCATGGGTGCAGGGTTCAGGATTTAGAGCTTGGGGTTCAGGGTTCAAGGCGCAATGTACTTCTGCGAGTGGTACGAGTTGCGATAGACCATCGCGGCGACCGTGGGCAGCTTCGCAATCAGGTCCATGCTGTCCTCGTACACCTGCGCATGCATGCATGGTTCAGGGCTTGAGTATGGCTGCGTTGGTGGCCACGCACACATGCACATGCATGCATGCATGCATGGATCCAGGGTTTAGTGGGAAGGGCGCGTGTGGCAGTGGCGACCGCTGGCAGCTTCATAATCAGGTCCATGCTGTCTTCGTACACCTGCGCATACGTGCATGGGTGCAGGACTCAGGGCTGAGGGTTCAGTGTTCAGTGTTCAGGGCGCAATATATGCGAGTGGAAAGTGTTGCGGTAGACCATCGCGGCGACCGTGGGCAGCTTTGCAATCAGGTCCATGCTGTCCTCGTACACCTGCGCATGCATACATGAGTGCAGGGTGCATGGACGCGTTGGCGGAGTGGAGGCGCTGCAAACACACATGCGATGGAGCTCATTACTTTTGTTGGTGAATGCAGGTCACCGAGCTTCAACCCTCGTAGGACAGTGGTGAGAAGGAATGAGGCGCGTAAGACAGTGGCTGCCGCAGCCCCCCCCCCCTAACAATCAACACACACACACACACAAGTAACAATTAACAAGTAACACGGGGTTTCCAGCTAAGCAGGCTACTCTTCTACTAGAGACACCCGCCGATACTCCAGCACACTTAAGTACTAGAGTACCGCCGGCTCCCGGCCGATGGACTACCGCTCCCGCCGGCTAGACTTCCCCAAACTGCGGTCTCTGAGAGACATGTCTGGCAAGGAGCATATAGGAGAGGACCTTCCTCAGGGTCACAGTAGTGGCCTTGTGGCCAGTCAAGCCGGCAGAGCCGACTGGCGCTGACTGGAACGGTCCCCGCCTGGCAGTGCATGGCTGTCCAGCTCTCGTTTGCATGGGGCTCAGCCGGCGCCCCATGCCTCATCCATGGCCAGGTCCCACCCTCCAGGGGTGCATGGACGACAGATATGTCATGGAGGCTGCCTGAAGACCTTCCAACGCCAGTCACCGGCAGACGAGCGCCCCCGAGGGTGAGCGCGGTGACGAACGCTGCGATTGGTGAAGCGGATTTACTCTGTGTTGCCTCGGCGGTCGCCACCGCTGAAGCCGTGATGGTAGCCCGCCTCCACGGGCAGCCATCTTGACCAATGTCCAGCATGCATTGACGGGCGCCAGCTCCTCCGCTCGTCGATCAACTCGTCGAGATCGGTGCCGCATGGCGTCCTGCATGGGGGGAGGATAAGGGCCGTCTCCCAGCACGGGCCGCGGCAGCGCCGCGGCTACTCGCCAAGCCATGGCAGCGCCGGGCAAGCCGCTCCTGAAGTGTTCCACCGAGGGGCAGTCTAGCAGGAGCCAGGCCAGTCGTATTTTACCCCGCTCGTCAGCGGCACGCAGATCCTCGTCACCAGCAGCGCCGCATTGCTGGGTCCAGGGCTCGGCGACGAGAACGCGCTTCCGTTAATCGAGCCCCCCCCCCACACACACACACCAACAATCGACACACACCGGGTCCCAGAACTTCGACTTGTGCAGGCCCGACTCGTAGACCTTTGGCAAACTTGGAGTCGTAGGACAGCGGTGCGAAGGACAGTGGCTGCCATAGGCCCCCCCCCTCCCACACACACACATTAACTGTTGAGATGAGCAGCGGGCCTTCACAGCCAGCTTAGCGCTAAGATGGCTGTGATGGCCTGCTGCTGGTTTATCAGAGCCGCACCTCATCTCAACACCAGCAATCAACACGCACCGGGTCCCCCCCCCCCACACACACCAACAATCGACACCCACCGGATCCCAGTACTTGGACTTGTGCAGGCGCGACTCGTAGGCCTTGGCGTACTTGGAGTCGTAGGACAGCGGTGCGAAGGACAGTGATTGCCGAAGCCCCCCCCCCCCAACACACACACACACACACACTTTAACTGTTGAGATGAGCAGCGGGCCTTCACAGCCACCTTGACGCTAAGATGGCTGTGAAGACCCGCTGCTGGTTGATCAGAGCCGCACCTCATCTCAACACTAGCAATCAACATGCCCCCCCCAACACACACACACACACACACCAACAATCAACACCCACCGGGTCCCAGTACTTTGACTTGTGCAGGCCCGACTCGTAGGCCTTGGCAAACTTGGAGTCGTTCTGCAGAGGGGGGTGCACGAGAAATGGGGGTTGACGCGTCAGCGGGGCTGCAACATGGGGTTGCGCGATGCCCTCCTGAGCAACCAACAGGCTGCACCGTTTTGCATTGTTGAGATGGCACCTCAACACAGCAAAACGCCGTACGGCTATGCGAGCATGGCGTAAACATTGACTCACAGTGACTGACCTCGCCATGACGAGAGTTGAGAACACATGCACGCACGTACGCACGCATGCATGCATGTACACATGCACACACACACACGCACACACACACGCACACAAACACGCACGCACAGCAGCAGCAGCCGTGCGCTGGCTGTGACAATGCTGCATCGCTGGGATGGTGAGCATCACAACAATTCAAACACCGGTACGGCCGTGCACGCGCGGACACCGACTGACAGCTACTGAACTCGCCGCTAGACTAGAGTTGAGAACACATGCGCGCACACACGGGCGCACGCACGCACACACACACACACACACACAGCAGCAGCCGCCGTGCACTGGCTGTGGCAACGCTGCATCCCTGGGATAATGAGCATCACAAGAAAGCAAGCCACACTAGAGGCTACCTCTGTGCGAGCTTGGTACCAACACCGACTGACCTGCAGTGACTGACCTCGCCGCTAGACTAGAGTTTAGAACACATGCGCGCACACACGCACGCACGCACGCACACACACACACATGCACACGCAAACACACACACACAGCCCCCCCCCCCCCCAACTGACCTGCAGCGCCATGACCAGGGTCGAGAACTGCGTCATCGGGTGCGTGTCTGGAGATGGGGAGATGGGGAGTGAGAAGGTGGGGGGACAGTGAGGCGGGAGGCGGATTGGGTGCGTGTGGAGGTGGGAGGTTGGTGAGGTGGGAGACGGGTGAGGCACAGGTGTGGGGTGGAAGGCAGGAATTGGGGGGCGCGCAGTGATCACATGTGCAGTGATTTTGTTTTCAGGATTTAAAATTGATTTACAGGACACATTTGACTGAAAATCCGGCTCTGTGGCTCCGAAATCCGGCTCCAAACGCTGAAAACAAAGACACTAGGCTAGGCAGCGCGTTCGCGGCACCTGCAGTGCCTCTGTTACAAGGGTTCAATAAGGCTTTATCTATGCCCAGATGAGCATGGTTGTGTGGGACGGCGACAGGTACTGCAGTCGCGCGTGTCGCACCCAGCTTGCGGCGTGTTTGGCGTTGCTTGGTGGACAGCGCCCGAGTACCACCATCATCAGGTGGCTGGCTCCTTGTGATGAGATTCCTACAGGTGAGCTGCCCTGACGGAACTACCCACCTTTGGGCAGCGCGTCGAGCACCTTGGCGAGGTGGGCCGGCACCTTGGAGCGCGACGCGAGGTCCGCAGACACCGCCTTGGCCTGCGTGTGTGTGCGTGTATGTTTGTGTGTGTGTGTGTGTGCATGCGCGTGCGTGCGTGCGTGTGTGTGTGTGTGTGTGTGTGTGTGTGTGCACGCCTGTGTGTGTGTGTGTGTGTGTGTGTGCGCGTGCGTGCGTTTAGTGACGAATGCTGCGCATTGTGATAATCCCGAGGTGGTGGTGTGTGTGCACGCGTGTATGCCACATAAGTACGCAGCACGCCCCTACCACATTCACAACGCCTGAGGCGGCGCCTGAGGCGGCCCATTCCATGGCGCGGATCAGGCGGCGCCTCAGGCGCTCCGACAGCCTGAGGCGCCGCCTGAGGCGCACCCACGATCGCCTCAGGCGTCGCCTTATGCGTTATCCAAACCACCTCAGGCGCCACACCGATCGCCTCAGGCGCCCACCACCGCCTGAGGCGCACCCCGGACCGTCTCAGACGTTATGACCGCATTCCATGGCGTTGATCAGATGTTGGGATCTTGGTGGGGCGCGTGCGTCGTGATCCGCGTTGCGCCACACCTGCGCCTATGTTGGCAGCTTGCCGTTGAAGATAAGGATCGTAGGGTTTATGGCAGCCACAGCAGGCTTTGCGCGCGTGCGTGTGTGTATGCGTGTGTCCATGTATGCACACCCGCCCTACCAAAATGCCAATGTCTGATTCGCGCAAGACGAATGCGATCATAACGTCTGAGACGGTCCAGGGTGCGCCTCAGGCGGTGGTGGGCGCCTGAGGCGGTCGGGGTGGCGTCTGAGGCGGTTTGGATAACGCTGAAGGTGACGCCTGGGGCAATCGTGGGTGCGCCTCAGGCGGCGCCTCAGGCAATCGGAGCGCCTGAGGCGCCGCCTGATCCGCGCGAGTGAATAGGACGCCTGAGGCGCCGCCTCAGGCATTGTGACTGTGGCAGGGCTTCTTACTAGAAGCTACCTAGCTCCCTTGTAGGTGGGGCTGTGCACAGGGGAGACCTCTGATGGGAGACCTGCCGAGCGAGTGTGCATGCTAACCAGCAGCAGCGACAGTGAATGTGGTAGGGCCGCACCTGGGCCTCCGTCGGCAGCTTCCCGGTGAAGAGCAGCCACAGCAGGCCCTCTGGCAGCGGCTGTCCGCCTGGCTTGGCCGCAGGCAGCTTTGCCTGCAGCTCTGGGATGGAGTAGCCGCGGAAGCGGATGCCCTCGTCCACGTCGAGGAGGGAGGTGTCCCACAGCATGGCCTGCGGGCACACGAGGCAGCGGTCGTGGTGGTGTTGGTGGTGGCTGTGAGGAGCAGGAGCACACGAGGCATCCACATAATTAAGGAAAACTTGGAGTAGTGGTGGTGGCCGTGAGGAGCAGGAGTGCTAGAGTCGTGGTGGAGGAGTGGTGGTGGTGGTGGCTGTGAGGAGCAGGAGCACACGAGACAGCGGTAGTAGTGGTGGTGGTGGTGGCCGTGAGGAGCAGGAGCAGGAGTGGTGGTGGTGGGTGGCCGTGAGGAGCAGCACACGAGACAGCGGTAGTGGTGGTGGTGGTGGCTGTGTGGATCAGGAGGGGACAGTAGGAGCGGATGCCCTCGTTGATGCGTCGAGGAGCACGCCCTGTCCCTGTCCTGCACACGCACGGCTGCGGTGGTAGTGACGGGGACGAGGATGAGGGAACCGGTGCGCTGCAGTGGGCAGCAGCGTCAATGGCACGCATGGGCCCCATGCGAGTGGGCCAGTCATGGCAGCAGTGACCGAGCTGCCGTGAGCGCTCGCTCAAGCGGCGCTCACCGGGATGCCGCGCATGCCGCCCAGAGCAAAGTCGACCGTCGCCTCTCCCAGCTTCTTTGTCCCGTGCTCCTTCTTGATGGCCTTGAAGCGGGCCTGTGAACACACATGCACGCACGAGGGGGAGTGGGCGGGTGGGTGGGCGGGTGGGAGGGTGGCGTGTGTGTGCCATGCACGTGAGTGGTGCTGCATTGGGCGTATCCATGCGTGTGCAACAGCATGGGCTCCCTGCAGGCCGCTCAGACCGCGGAAGAGCGTCCCAGGTGGACATGGTTTTCATCGGCAGCCAGCGGAGCCGGCTGGGAGGCTGACGGCACGCCAGGGCGCCATGCATCCCTTGCATCGTCGCCCATCGTCCGCTCTCGGGCGCACCACGTTTTTCGTGGACCACCTCCATCCCCTCTATCTGCCTTCCATCACACGCTATGTGATGAACGCGTGTCATCAAAGCAGGAGAGCGACGCGTCCACAACCAAGGCGTGATGTTTCAGCACGCCACAAAAAAACACGCCACCTTCGATCGCCGCGACACCGCGGCCGATGCATGCGCCCACTTAGATGGTGGTGCAGCCAGCTGCTCGTGCTCACCTGCTCCACCGGGATCATCTCGGCCAGGGTGGCCTTGAGGTCGCAGGCACCGGTGGACAGTGCACGAGTGCAATGCTGCGCCAGGCCCAGACGGGCAAAGCCCAGCATGGTCGCGGTGGCGGGGAGCATGGTGCCGGTGAGAGGCTAACCGACTGGCTGGGCACGTGGTGGAGGGGAAATGTGTGCCAGCAAAGGCGGAAGTGGGGGAGACAACGCAGCAGGTACTCACTTTACAGGTACAGGCTATAGTCAGAGATAGGCATGACCAGTGCAACTTTAAGCCTACCACAGCTCGCGGGTGGGGCATTTGTCAGCCTGGCGAGTTGCGGCACACCGCAGGCTGCGCTGCCCCCACCCCCACCCCCACCCTCTCCACGCTTCTCAACCCTTCTCCTCCCACTACCTGTAAAGATTGCCAATCAAGCCTACCTCAATTCAAGCTCTTGATGGCCTGCAAGGGCCTGGGAGAGATCTCTGCCCCTGCGGGTGGCGGTGCCGTGATGAGGACGGGCCGCCGGCGACGGCGTGGCGTGCGCACAGCTTCTGGGGGTGCCCGGTGGCGGAGGCGGTGGTGGTGGCGGCTGCTGCTGCCCTCCCTGCTCCTACGCCGGTCATCACGTGCTGCCAGGTGTGGCTGCTGCAGCCTCCCGCTGGGGTGCGTGCTGGTGTGTGGGCGGTGGTGGCAGCGCTCGTGGTGGACGCCATGGAGCGAGGCCGCCGCCACTTGTGGCGCATTACGTGCCCGCGTGATGGTGTGCAGCCCCCTGCTCGCTCGGTGGCGGTTGAGCGGGCGGGGGGCTGGCGACGATGGATCTGTGGGACGCGCTGGCGTCCTTTGCTGAGGGCGGCGGGATGCCGCGCGGGTGGGCGGGTGTGGTGGGCCCGACCCACCCCTTTGTTGGAGTAGTGGACGGCGGGCTCACTCTGAACAAGACGTCCTAGATCCCTGAGAGGATGGTTTCTTTTGAGGGGAGGTGGCGCCACATGCGTGCGCTGGCGGGTTGTGATGTGGTAGCTGAGCAGAGTGCTGCGGCGGGTGTGCACAACGGCCCCGCTTCCGGTGGGTTGAGGGTGGGCTTTTTGGTCCCTTCATGGTTTTATACCATGGGCCCGCCATCCATTTCCTGGAGGGGTTGAGTGTGGAGCCTGCACTGTGGTGCTGCTTGCTTGGTGCCCGCCACCGCCTTTTTCTGTTGGCAGGTCTTCAGGACTGCTTCCTCTAAGTCCTGCTGGAGCTTTGGAACCGAACGCGTGCCCGCCAGAGAGTGGATTGTAAAAACTCATCATCATCTGTAACCAAACGTCATCGTCATCTGTTGACGCTCAGTGTGGGGAGTATGTCCCCCATCCCCAGTGCCCATGCACCGCCACTACTGCATCCGCCCACCATCACCATGCAGAGCATGGCCAGCAGGTGCTCGATGCGCATTGGTGGCGCACCAATCCCGGCCGTCGTGCTGCGCCGGAGCGTCGCAGCTCCAGCGCCACATGCTGTTCAGCAGCAGCGGCCAGGGGCCAGGGTGCGCACGCATCCATGCACGCATGCATGCATGGATGGCGCAGCATGCATGCAGCTCGCGTGTACGTCGCGTGCACATCGCGTGTGGTCCTACCTACCCGACACGTACGCACACGTCTTGCACGCCCAGGGCCTCGTGTGCCGCGCCGCACCGAAGGTTTCGGACCTCCCCGGCAGCCTGCAGAAGATTGTGGGCTTGTTCCAGATGGTGCCGGACCCCATGGCGAGGTGAGGTGGAGCTTTGCGTGCATGGGGCGCATGCCATGCGTGCATGTGCATGTGCGTAGCACATGGTGGCCGCGTGCATCCGCACCTTACAAGCACACGTGTTGCGTGCGGTGACTGATAGCTGCAGGCGTGTTTGCCAGCTGCGTGTGCATGCATGCACGCGATGCTGCCGTGCCCTCACGTGCAGTGCAGCCCACACACGGGCCCTCGGCCGCTACGTGGCCTTGCCCCTGCCCTCAAGCCCAGGGTGCCACTACCAGGGTGCACGCAGCCCATGTTCTAGATGCTGCTGCAAGCTCACTGCTGCGCACCCTCGTCCTTGCCCCTGCGACCCTGACACAGTGACTGTTTATTCCGCGCCGAGCATGTTTGCCTTCTAGGAGGTGCCCCTGACTGTAACATCTATCGTCATCATGCAGGTACAAGCAGCTCCTGTTTTACGCCGCCAAGCTGGAGGCCCTGCCAGCAGATGACCACGTACCAGAGAACAAGGTTGAGGGCTGCGTGTCGCAGGTGAGTGTGTTGGTCGCGAGGCGGGAGGCTGCCTGGTTGCGTGGCCGCCTGGTTGCGTGGCTGCCTGCCCTGCCTGCCTGCTCGCCTGCCTGCCTGCTCGCCTGCTCGCCTGCTTGCCTGCTCGCCTGCTTGCCTGCTTGCCTGCCTGCCGGACCGCCGACCTGCCGGCCTGCCTGCCCAGCCCAGCCTAGCCCAGTGCAGCGTATCGCAGATTTGGGGAGGAGGCCTGCCTGCCTGCATTCTGCATGCATGCTGAAACGTGGAGTTGGTCGTATCAGGCAAAGGCATGCAGCCTCGAGAGTCGGCTCCTGAAGGGGTGCACCCACCGCGCGCACTCGCAGGTGTGCGCCAAGCCCGGCCAGCGCAGCATCAGCGCCAAGTCAGGCGTGGGCACTCGTGTGGGCTCTCATTGTGTGGCACGCAACACACGCGTGCAGGTGTGGGTGAAGCCGGACCTCCGCAGCGACGGCAAGGTGTACTGGCGCGCTGACTCGGACTCGCAGCTCACCAAGGGGCTGGCGGCGCTGCTGGTGCAGGGGCTGTCAGGTTGCACGCCTCAGGTGTGACGATGGGTGTGTGGATCTGATTCGCATCATACAGTATGACGATGGCGTGAACTGTCTGTGATTGGGGGGGGGGGGGCGAGGGTCAAGGGCTGGCAACGCTGCTGGTGCAGGGTGCAGGTGTGTTGATGGGGGTGTGATGATGGCGTGGACTGTCCCGTTATTGAAGGTTTGGGGGCAAGCATCAAGGGCTGGCAGCGCTGCTGGTGCAGGGGCTGTCGGGGTGCACGCCGCAGGTGTGTTGATGGGTGTGTGGATCTGATTCACATCATACCGTCTGAGGACGGCGTTAACAGTCTGTTTTTGAAGGGTTTAGGATGAGCATCAGGGGCTGGCGGCGCTGCTGGTGCAGGGGCTGTCAGGGTGCAGGTGTGTGTATGGGGTTGTGATGATGTGAACGGTGTTGTAACGCAGTTGTAAGTGTTTCCTCCCTTTAGGGGTAAGGATGACGATCCGGCTGCGCTGCTGGCGCAGGGGCTGTCAGGGTGCACGCCGCAGGTGCGGTTTTAACCCTCCAGGGCTGGGGTTCGAAAACCCTCACCAGGCAACCCTGGGACATCACCCTAAACCCTGGACCCGTCAAAACACCACAGGAGATCATCACGACCGACCCTGTCTTCATCGAGATGCTCGGGCTGAAGCAGAGCCTCACTCCGTCGCGCAACAACGGGTTCCTAAACATGTTCAGGCGAGTGTGGGTCCACATGCACGCGCCCGGACTCACACACCCCGGGGTGTGTTTAGTCAGGGCCAGGCTAGTAGTCTAGGGGGCTGTGCTAGGAGAGCCTCACGCCGCCGCGCAGCAACGGCTTCCTTTACATGTTCCGGTGAGTTTGATGGTTTTCTATTCAACCCCTAGGTGGATATAAAACTTGAGTTTCTGTCGAAAGCAACCTTCCAGTGTGAAGCGCATTGTACAGAGGCCTCTTATCGTGCTAGCTACCACCCCAAGATTCCTATCCGCCTTCTTGGGTCGCCTGCGCCACTCCCTTTCTCGGTTCGTTTGCGACTTCACGTCCCTTTGTCAGCCTTTTGGGTTCACATGCACGCGCCCGGAGGACCCCGGGGGGTGTGAGTCGAGGCCAGGCTAGTTGTGTGGGGGACTGTGCTAGGAGAGCCTCACGCCGTCGCGCAACATCGGCTTCCTGACCATGTTCAGGCGAGTGTGGGTTTTACAGGTTTTACATGCTAGAAGTCCAGGGGGGCTGCACTATCTAGGAGAGCCTCACTACGCCGCACACCATAACATCTTCAGGCGAGTCTCGGTCTCACAGGTTTCACATGTGTGCGCTTTGAGCCCCCGGGAGTGAGTCAAGACCAGCCTAAATGTTTGCGGGGGGCTGCACTGGGAGAGCCTCGTGAGCGCCGTCTCGCAACAAAGCGTCCAAAACATGTTCGTACGAGTGTGGGTTTGTTATGTTCATGCGGATAGATTCCTGCTCTCTCCTCTCTCACCTGCGCTCCGCAGGCTCATGCAGCGGAAGGCGCTGCTCTGATGGCCGGCCCAATGATACCTCAATTTTGTTTTGTCCGTGCCTTAGAATGCCAAACTCTCTCCTCTCTCACTTGCACGGTGCAGGCTCATGCAGCGGAAGACGCTCACTCGGATAGCCCCCCCCCCCCCGACAACTTGAGTGCTTTTCGAGTGGCATTCTCGGACAGAACATGATGCCAACATGAGCGGTGTGTTTTTGCGCGGCGCAGGCTCATGCAGAAAAAGACGCTCGCTCTGATGGCCGGCCCGTCAGCGTCTGCAGAAGCACCAGCAGACGGCAGCGACAACGGTGGGGGGCACCCGCCAAGCGGGCGCAGCGTCGTCGCGGCGGCTCGCTTCGTTGTTCTCTCGGCAGAGTCTCAGAGTGCGACGCCGCTGCAGGTGTGTGTGTGTGTGTTTAGGGAAGGGGCTCTCTCTCCCTCTCTCTGTCTCTCTCTCCCTCTCTCCCGCTCTCGCTCCATCTCTCCCTCTCTCTCTCTCCTTCTATCTCTCTTTCTCTCTGTCTCTCTGTCTCTGTCTCTTTCTCTCCCTCTTCTTTCTCTCTCTCTTTCTGTCTCTCCCTCGCTCACTCTCTAAGATGGATGCCAGAGGGAATAGGGAAGTGGCCAGGGCGCAACCGCCGAGCGGCCGCGGCGTAGTTGCTGCGACCCGCTTTGTAGTGTTGTCAGCAGAGTCTCATAGCTCACCGCCGTGTGTGTGTTTGAGGGCAGGAGCTAGAATGTGTGCCAGCGGGGCCAGGAGGGTGGGCAGGGCAGGCCGCAGCGTCGTCGCGGCGGCTCGCTTCGTTGTTCTCTCGGCAGAGTCTCAGAGTGCCACGTCGCTGCAGGTGCGTGTGTTTGAGGGAATGGGCTCTCTCTCCCTCTTCCTCCCTCTCGCTCCATCTCTCCCTCTCTCTCGGTCGTTTTCTCACTCTCTCTTTCTCTCTGTCTCGCTGTCTCTGTCTCTCTCTCTCCCTCTTCTCTCTCTTTCTGTCTCTCCCTCGCTCAATCTCAAGGATGGATGTCAGCGCGAAAAGGGGAGTGCTCGGGGCGCGCCCGCAGAGCGGGCGCAGCGTCGTCGCGCCGGCTCGCTTCGCTGTGTTGTCAGCAGAGTCTCATCGCTCAACGCCGTGTGTGTGTTTGAGGGCAGGAGCTGGGATGTGTGCCAGTGAGGAAAGGGGGGGGGGCAGGGCAGGCCGCAGCGTCTTTCGCCGTTTCGCCGTTCTCTCGGTAGAGTCTCAGAGCGCCATGCCCCTGCAGGTGTGTGTGTTTGAGGGCAGGAGCTGGGATGGATGCCATGTGCGGAAGGGGGAGGGGGGCAGGGCAGGCCGCAGCGTCATCGGTGGCTTGCTTTGGCATTACCTCGTTCTCCCGCTCATGCGGTAGGTGTACATGCTTTGGGAGGGTAGGCCCTGAGAGGGAAGGGATCCATCCCCCTGGGAGGAATGCCAGCGAGGGGGGGCGGCAGGGCAGGCCACATGGTCGTCAGTGGCTTGCTTTGACGTTATCTCGTTCTCTCGCTCTCGTGGCGCCTCTGCAGGTGTGTGTGCTTTGGGAGGGGAGGGCCTGGGACAAGGGATCCATCCCCCTGGGAGGGATGCCAGCGAGGGGGGGGGGGGGGCAGGGCAGGCCGCATCATCGCCACGGCGACTGCTTCGTGCGGTTGGCAGGCAATGTCGTTCCACAGGTCTGCATGATGGCGTCTGCAGCTGTCAATAGCAGGGTGACTGCTGCCCGCATGCGCATGCACATGCCCGCGCATGCACACGCTGCCGCATCCCTCAGGACGACAGCAGCAAGCTGGGCAAAGCCCTGTCGGCAGCTCGCATCTCCATCGCGGCTGAATCCAGCAGGCACGCTGGGACACCCCCCCCCCCCCTCACATCCACCCACCTATCTCTCAATACACGTACGACGGCATCCGCCGCACGCTGGGCGAAGCCCTGTCGCCGTCGCGCCTCTCCCCGGCGGACTCACTCGAGTGCAGCGCACACGCTGGGAAACGCGCGACCCCCTCCCACATCCACCCACCCTCACACACACATGTAGGACGGCATGCGCCGCAAGCTCGGCGAAGCCCTATCGCCAACGCTCCTCTCCATCGTGGACGAGTCCAGCAAGCACTCGGCTCACGCTGCGGCGCGATCTGCCACACCGGGCAAGCCTGGGGGCAGTGGGGAGACGCACTTTAAGGTATGTGGCAGGGCCTGTTGATGGTGGCGTATGTGTGATCTGTCAATCCGTGTGTTGGGGGCGCCTGGTGCGCGCCGCCTCTGCTAGGCAAGCCGGGGGGCAGCGGGGAGACGCACTTCAAGGTGCGTGGCAGGGGCTTCACCAAAGCTTTGGTTAGAAGGGCACAGCGCAGTGTGTGTGCTCGCGTGTGTGTGTGTGTGTGTGTGCGTGTGTGCGCGTGTGTGTGTGTGTGTGTGTGTGTGTGTGTGTGTGTGTGTGTGTGAATGTGTTTGGTGCCTGGTACAATGTGCGCTGCCACCCCGAGCAAGCCTGGAGGCAGCGGGGAGACGCACTTCAATCTGCTTGGCAGGGGCTGTTGATGGTGGCGCATGTGTGTTCTGTCGACTCGTGTGTTGGGGGCGCCTGGCGCGCGCTGCTGCTGCCGGACAAGGCTGGGGGCAGCGGGAAGATGCACTTAAAGGTGGTTGGTGGGGGCTGTTGATGGCGACAGCGTGCTGTTGATTCGTGTGTTGGGGCGCCTGGGGCGCGCTGCTGCTGCCGGACAAGTCTGGAGGCAGCGGGGAGACGCACTTCAAGGTACGTAGCAGGGGCTGTTGATGGAGAGCGTGCTGTCGATTCGTGTGTTGGGGGCGCCTGGTGCGCGCTGCTGCTGCCGGACAAGGCTGGGGGCAGCTGGGAGACGCACCTTAAGGTACGTGGCAGGGCCTGGTGATGGCGAGAGCGTGCTGTCGATTCGTGTGTTGGGGGCGCCTGGTGCGCGCTGCTGCTGCCGGACAAGGCTGGGGGCAGCGGGGAGACGCACTTCAAGGTGCTTGGCAGGGGCTGGTGATGGTGGCGCATGTTTGTTCTGTCGATGCGCGTGTTGGGGCGCCTGGCATGTTTCGTTGCATGCTGCTGCTCAGATGGGCGGCAACGGGGGACACCGGAAGGGCGTAGAGACGCACTTCCGATGTGCGTGTGGCTGCTGCTGCTGCTGTTACTGGTGCTGTTACTGGTGCTGTTGGTGCTGCTACTGCTGCCGGTGCTGGTGCTGCTGCTGTTACTGGTGCTGCTGCTGCTGCTGCTGCTGTGCGGCCCGCACAATTACGACACGGCGTGTGTGCACGGTGCTGGGCTTGCACACGTATGGCGCACACGCTCTCCCTCAAAACGCAGGCTGTGGTCGTGTCCGGCGCGCACACACACACACACACTCCCACATACCCACACACACACACACACGCACACACACACACACACACTCGCCTCCTCCCTCCAAACGCTGGTCGCGGTCAGGTCTGGCGTGTTTGACGGCATGAGCCAGGTCAAGCGCACACACACACACACACACACACGCCCCGGCCCCCAGTTACAGTTACATCGGCTTTCCAGCAAAGACTACCTCTAGTCCTAGTACCACCGCCTAGACCCAAGTCCAGTTCTGGCCCTAACAATTACTTGTGAGGGGCGGTAGCCACCAGCCGGCTGCCTGCCAACGTGTAGTCCCAGAGCAAAAAGGAGAGCTATTGTGCGACGCCTCCAAAATAGGTCCTAACTGCTTCTAGGGGATAGGGGGTCAAGTGGCGCTTGCCAATCTACTTGACCGCCGTGGTGGAGGGGCCGGCGCCTGAGGGGCAGCCGGACCGTACACCACGGCTCTCCACCCGACCCTATCCTGAGCACGCTCAAACGCCGTGTCCGAAAAAGTCTTCCAATCAGAACGAGTGCCACTAGTTTCGCCTAGCTGCTGAATCAGTAGCTTAAGAAAATAGTGTCGGGAGGAGGCTGGAGGCCGGCCTTGCTGCCGAGCCACATCCATTGTGCAGTCAAAAGTCGTACGAGGAAGACGAGAAGCCGGCATGCGCATCACATGGCCTAGCCACTGCATTGATCGCTTTGCCACAAGGCTCTCAATTGGCTCAGTGTCGCACGCCTGCCGAATATAAGTTAATCTGTGCCGGTCGACCAGGCGCACACCCAGAATGCAGTTAGAGTGGGCAACCTCCAATCGAGTCAGTTGTGTTTTAGTAGGGGCCCATGTTTCGCAGCCGTACAGAAAGTGGGGCAGCACGAAAGTGTTGTAAACCCGCATCTTAGACTGCACTTGCATCTTCTTGCTGGCCCAAATCTTATCAAAAGACGCAGACACGCGCGCGCGACCGACACGCACACCGATCTCCTTTTCCACACCACCACTCTGGGTTATCCAACTCCCTAGATACTTAAATGCAGAGACGGTCTTCACTTCACCACCAGTCAGCGCAAACGTGGGCAGATCCGCGTCAAAATCTGCTGGCAAAATCATCACTTCTGTCTTGGCGGCGTTGATTTGCATGCCAAAGCTAGAGGACACTTTGTCAAGGATTTTCAGCATAAGCGCCAACTGAGCTGGGTCATGCGAGAACAAACATAAATCGTCGGCATACATCAGCATTACTATGCGCTCAACCGACGACGACAACACAGAGCCGCCGGCTCGGGTCACGACTGACACGCCAGCCCCCTCTGGCATCATGTCTAGCGCCTTTTTCACTGTGTGGTCAATAAAAACATTGAACAACACAGGAGCAATGACGCACCCCTGTCGCACACCAGACGACACGGGGAATTCGTGCCCGATTTTCCCAGCCAGCCGCACGGCAGCTGCGGTGTTGGTGTGAAGATCCTCCAACAGATCAATAATGTGCGGATGAACACTATATAATCTAAGGACTCTCCACAGTGCCGCACGGTTTATGCAATCGTAAGCTTTAGAATAGTCGACAAATGCCACAGCCATGCATTGTTTGTACTCGGCATGTGCCGCGCTCAGCGAGCGCAGAGTAAAAATTGCATCAACAGTGCCTCTGCTTTTTCTGAAACCACACTGAGCCTCATGCAACTGACCATCAACCTGCGTGGAGACGCGGTGCAGAAGTATGGCAGCGTACACTTTCCCGGCAATAGAGAGAAGGCTTATACCGCGGTAGTTACCAGGGGAGTCACGCGGACCCTTCCCCTTATATAACGGTGTGATAATAGCAGTTTTCCATTCCCTCGGGGCTCTCCCCGACCGCCATACGGCGATGATGACCCGGTGGAGCCATGCGATGGCAGGTGGGCACCGCAACAGCATGGCGTCCAGCTGGTCACCGCCCGGAGCGGCGGCCGAGCGCAACGCTCGCACACACGCCTCCGTCTCAGCCAGGTCAGGGGGGCGCCCGTGCGCCTCGTCCACCTCTGTGGCGCGTGTGAGCTCAAACGCCGCTACATCGTTCTCCAGCTGGTTCAGGGTCTCGTCGCTGAGCTTGGTCTCCCCGCCATATAGCTTGTCGAATGACTCTGTCATGGCCTTCAGCACCCCGTCTGGACCGCTGTGCAGCGCGCCCGAGACGTCCCGCATGGCAGGTGGGATCTGATGGCTGCGGCTGCGGCCCGCCAGCCTGTCGCACGCGCGCGCAAACTGGCGCAGATTCTTCTTGCGTAGCATGTCTTGCGCCTCCGCCACCTGCTGGCCGATCCACCTCTCCCTGTCTCTCTGCACAGCTGCGTCGGCCGCGCGGTTGGCGCGGTTGCGCTCTCGTTTGGCAGCAGCAGACTTGCTCCTGAGCCATGCCGTGTGCGCGCGCTGCCGGGCGTCCATGAGCCGGAGGGTGCGCTGCGACAGAGTGAACTGCCAGCCGCGCCGCCGGCGGCTGCCGCGTGGAGCGAGGTGGTTGGTGGCCACCTCGCGAATGGCAGCAGCCATCGCGTCGTACTCCGCCTGGGCATCAGCGCCCTCGGGCGGCACGGCCTCCAGCAGCCCAAAGCGATCGGACAGCTGGAGGTTGAACTCACGACGGACAGCCGGGCGCCGCAGTTGTGAAGAGTCCCATGCGCGCCGCTGAGAGCCGCCTGCATGGCGGGAGGCTCGCATGCGGAGGCGCATGGACAGTACCACCATGCAGTGATCGCTGTCCCAGGTTGGGCTCCTACGCACCCTACAGTCTGTCACCGCATGCATGCGGCGGCGCGCGACCAGGATGTAGTCCTTGACGCTGTGCAGGCGGCGCACAGAGCATGCATGCCGTCTGCTCTGTGCAACAGCCATGGGGCTGATGTGGGTGTACTGGTGCTCAGGCCTGTGGGGGTAGAGAGTGTTGGCAGCGCGCAGGCTGCAAGCAGTGGCAGTGTCAAGGAGCAGGCGACCGTTCCTGCTGGCCACCGCTGGCTCCGTGAGGGGCAGGTGCTTGCCAACGCATTCGTGGTCGGACACCGAATCCCTCCCCACTGCTGCATTGAAATCACCTGCCACGATGAGCAGATCGCGCTTGTCGTTGGCCTTGTCCGCGAGCGCCGCTACTCGAAGGCCCCCGCACACACACAAACACACACACACACAGGTCACGGTCGTGTCTGGCGCGTTTGACGGCATGAGCCAGGTAGCGCGCACACACACACACGCACACACGCACACAGGTCACGGTCGTGTCTGGCGCGTTTGACAGCGTGAGCCAGTTCAATCACACACACACACACACACACAGGTCACGGTCGTGTCTGGCGCGTTTGATGGCATGAGCCCGGTCAAGCGCACACACAATCACACACACACACGCACACACACACACACGCGCACGCACGCAGGTCACGGTCGTGTCTGGCCCGTTTGACGGCATGAGCCAGGTCAAGCGCACACACACACACACACACACACGTGCACGCACTCGCACACACATGCACGCACTCACACACACACATACTCGCACACACTCACACACACACACACACAGGTAACGGTCGTGTCTGGCGCGTTTGATGGCATGAGCCAAGTCAAGCGCACACACACACACACACACACACACTCGCCTTCTCCCTCCAAACACAGGTCGCGGTTGTGTCAGGCACGTGACGGCATGACCCAGGTCAAGCGCGCACACACACACGCACATGCACGCGCACACACACTCACACTCTCAAACACGCAGGTCACGGTCGTGTCTGGCGCGTTTGACGGCATGAGCCAGGTCAAGCGCCAGCGATGGATCTACTCGCTGCTGGCAGACGAGTTCGGGGCGGGCCTGCACGCGCTGACGCTGATCACCAAGACGCCGGCAGAGGCCGAGGTGTGACGCTCGGTTTTACAGGTTTTACATGTAGGTGTTAGCTATTGTGAGGTGTGAAGAAGTTGTTGGGTGTAAAGAGCGAGTGAGGACCCCCCTGAGGATCCCGGGGCGTGAGTTAAGGCCTAGCCTACACGTCTAGGGGATCTCCAGGGGAGCCCGCAACGCCACGCAGCGCGCCAGCCTACCAGAAGTGTGACGCTCGACTACCACGTCGTCCCCGGGTCCCCAGGACCCGGGTCGTGAGTTACGGCCTAGACTACACGTCTAGGGGTGCTCTGCTAGGGAAGCCCACAAGGCCACGCAGCGCGCCAGCTCGGCCTGTCACATATCAGCTGTTTGAACACTTGAACTGTGGCACCCACACTTGGCCAGCACAACTGGCTGAAACGCGCTCCTCACGACAACTGTGTGCTCCTAGGCCTAGCTCCCCACGGCCTCCACACCACATCGCCGTGTGGCACTGCTGGCGCACAATAAGTGGCCTGCCAGTGGCCTGCCCCCTGTTTCATGAACGCACAGTGGGGGGGAGGGGGCAGTAGCCTGCTTATCACAGCTCGCAACAACAGACGCGGCTCACAGTGGAGGCGCCGTCGTTGCGATTTGTTTGCGCGTTGCCCGACACGTCACACAGCGCCCCCTAACCTCCTCACACCCCGCCAAACAGCAAACACAAATTACACAGCGCTGAGCAGTTACCGGCAGCCGCGGCAGCTCGCGTGCCACGCACCGCACCGGAAACTGATGGGACCCCCCTGGTACATGGCACACCGGTACGGAGCCGCGTGCTGATCCCTCGCGAGCGCACATGACAGTCAGCAGGCTCTCCTCTCAAGTCGAGAGCCGTCTTCTGTTACACAGTGGCCCTTCTCTCTCACTATCTCGTTCATGCCCCTGCTGCCAGTTATAACAACCGCGGCCGGCTGGCGGCCCCAATCCCTTTACCCCCCCCCCCCCAAGATCCCGGCAACACCACCCTTCCACATTCCCAACGCCTGAGGCGACGCATTTACTTGCGCGGATCAGGCGGCGCATCAGGCGCGCCGACCGCCTGGGGCGCCGCCTGGGGCGCACCCCCCAACCCCTCAGGCGTTATGGCCACCTTCACTTGCGCGGAGCTGACGATGGGGCTGTGGCAACACCACCACATGTGCGTGCAACGCTGGTTGCACGTGCGCGCCCGCTTCTTCACATGTAGGTGCAGCACTGGTTTGACTTGCGCGCCTGCTTGTAGAACATCTGACTTGCGAGCGACAGGTCGTTTGACTTGTCGACGAGCGCGTCGAGCTTCTCCCCTCGCTTAAGCACACCCTCGATCGTCTGCGCGTGTTGGCGTGTTGGCGTGTGTGTGTGTGTGAGAGAGAGAGAGAGAGACACAAGGTAAGAGAGAGAGAGAGAGGGAGGGAGAGAGAGAGAGAGCGAGTGTGTGCATGTGAGAAAAATAGAGGTCATTGGACATGTCAACGAGAGTGTCGGGCTCCTCCCCTTGCTTCAGCACGCCCTGAATCGTCTGCACAGGAGGCTTGGCATGTGTGTGTGTTTTGTGCGTGTGTGTGTGTGTGTGTGTGTGTGTGTCAGTGTGTGTGTGTGTGTGTGAGAGTGAATGAGAGAGTGACAGAGAGAGAGTTGAGAGGTCGTGCTCGTGCGTGCGTGCGTGCGTGCGAGAGTGTCGGTGTGTCTTCACAGGCCCCCCCCCCCCCCGCGACAGCACGTGCGCTCTATCATCTACACAGGCAGGTTGGCATGTGCGCGCGTGTGTGCGTGCGTGTGTGTGTGTGCGTGTGTGAGAGTGAATGAGAGAGAGCGAGAGTGAGCGAGAGAGAGGAAGAGACAGAGAAGAGACAGAGACAGAGAAAGAGAGTTGAGAGGTTGTGCTTGTGCGGGAGTGCGGGAGTGCCAGTGTGTCTTGAGCCCCCCCCCCCCCCGTGTCAGCACGCCCTCAACCGTCTTGTGTGTGCGAACGTATGTGGTTGTGCGTGCGTGAGAGAGTGTGACTGTGCCTTGACGCGAGCGTCGAGCGTCTCTGCTCCCTCCATCACGCCCTCGATAGTTTGCACAGGCGTGTGAGCGCGTGTACGTGCGTGTCGTGTCGTGTGTGCGAGTGTTTGTGTGCAGTGTGTGCATGTGAAGTGTGTGTGTGCGTGTGTGTGCGTGTGTAGTGTGCAGTTTGTGCGCAGTTTGTGAGCGCGAGCACACGCGTGTGCGGGTGTGAGTGCGCGTGTAGTGTGTGCGCGCATGTGGCGTGCGCACGTGTGTGTAGTGTGTACATGTGTGCGGTGTGTGTGCGCACGCATATGCATGCATGCTTAGTGTGCGCGAGCGGTGCGCGTCGCGCTGTGGAGAATGAGCTGTGCGGGCCCCAACAGGTCCCACCTGGTGAAGCAGGGTACAATGTGGCCAGGCTGCCTGCCCGAACTGAGACGCATGGCGCGACCAGATGTACTAGAGCTAGTGGGATGGACACAGTCAATGTGTCTCCACTCGTTGGACTAGTGCTATCTGCCTGCCTCAGGGATTGCGTGCGCAAGCACACGTCTAATACGCCACCTAAGGCGTCCAACAAGACTGTCAAATCGACCACCACTGTCACTGTAACGCGAATGTCAGGAACAGTTATGATCTGGGGGCCAAGTGTTTTAGGTCCACCGCCGACCCACCAGCCCCCCCACACACCAGTAGCCAGCCACCCGTTGTAGTGCTTGGGCGTTCAACGCCGAGCAAGGTCGAATACGCTGCCTGTAGGTGCGTCACGCACGACTGTAGCATCTATCATGGCGATGATGTCAGGGAGTCAATGGGCTCCTTGGCTGCAGTATTGTAACCAGGCGCATGGGGGTCCCGCATGGCAGTAATCCCCCTGCAAGCCGTATACCGCTCGGGGCAGGATGTCCCACTTCCAGAAAACCATCCCACACTTGGTGGGAGAGGGCGCGGAGGGGTGCGTTGGAAAGCTCTCGTCGAAAGCAGCACAACGACATGCGTTGCGTTAGCACCCGCTATGTATAGCGCCTGGTGTGAGCGGTCAAAGTTGCTCGAGCTGGGAAAACCAACTACTAAAACCCAGAAGACACTGAGGGGGATACCGCCTGCATGCAATTGGTGTTGCCAGTGACGCAACATCAACAATAACATAAGTGACAAAACCAGCAACAGCGGGCCAGTGATGTAACAAAACCAGAACAGGGGGTGCCAAACTGCAACAGTCAGTCACAGTAACAGCAACACACCTGATGAAGAACATACTTCGTGTTGCCTT
>VFSX01000091.1:341649-359149 GCA_016618255.1 Chlamydomonas sp. UWO 241 | reverse complement strand
TGACAAGGAGCATATAGGAGAGGACCTTCCTCAGGGTCACAGTAGTGGCCTTGTGGCCAGTCAAGCCGGCAGAGCCGACTGGCGCTGACTGGAACGGTCCCCGCCTGGCAGTGCATGGCTGTCCAGCTCTCGTTTGCATGGGGCTCAGCCGGCGCCCCATGCCTCATGCATGGCCAGGTCCCACCCTCCAGGGGTGCATGGACGACAGAGTTGTCATGGAGGCTGCCTGAAGACCTTCCAACGCCAGTCACCGGCAGACGAGCGACCCCGAGGATGAGCGCGGTGACGAACGCTGCGATTGGTGAAGCGGATTTACTCTGTGTTGCCTCGGCGGTCGCCACCGCTGAAGCCGTGATGTTAGCCCGCCTCCACGGGCAGCCATCTTGACCAATGTCCAGCATGCATTGACGGGCGCCAGCTCTTCCGCTCGTCGATCAACTCGTCGAGATCGGTGCCGCATGGCGTCCTGCATGGGGGGAGGATAAAACAACTTCATGAAGAAGAAATCACTTGGGTGGAGGCTCAAGTGGGAAGCCTAAAGCTGGACCCACGCCACCCTCGCACCACCTTCACACAGGCGCCCTCGACTCAATTGAAGCCGCGTTCGGCATGCACGTCATTTGCCGCACATGGCCGCTGTCATCGTCGGGGCACGCGGCGGAACAGATCCACACTCCTGCCACACTTTTCGCTGCCCACACCCTCCACACCACAGGCTCACTCGACTCAATTGAAGCCGCGTTCAGCATGCACGTCATCTGCCACACATGCCGCTGACATCGTCGGGGCACGCGGCGGAAGAAAACAGATCCACACGTCTGTCACATTTTTCGCTGCCCGCACCCCACACCCCACACCCGACACCACCACAGGCGCGCTCGACTCAATCGAAGCCGCGTTCGGCATGCACGTCATGCCGCACATGGCAGCTGGTATTGTTGGCACCACCCACACAACGTTGATTCATCATCCGCTGTGACCACACCCACGCACAGGAGCCCTCGACTCCATCGAAGCCGCGTTTGGCATGCACGTCATGCCGCACATGGCCGCTGGCATCGTCGGCACGCGGCCGGGGACAATCATGGCCGGCGCGCTCTCATTCCATGCGACGGTCACGGTGCGTCTCTTATGTTTCTTGCCGCCTGTTATATTTAGTATGTTGTTTTAGTTATCATGCAGTCCTTCCAGAAAATACACGGCCAGGGACGATCATGGCCGGCGCCCTCTCTTTCCATGCGACTGTGACGGTGCGTTTTGTTTGTGTTGGCGTTTTTCGTTTTGTCTTGCTTTGTGTTGTGTTTCGATTGCGGTGTTTCGCCATGTGTGCACACATTATCCGCAGACAGGGGCCGGGTGCGATCACTATCATAGTGTCATCGGGCGAGTTTCCGCTTTGGGCATATACGCCCATGCACGCCCCAGAAGGCCACTGCAGCCCTGCCCTACACCTTCAAGGCGCAGATATAGGTGTCCCGCAACTACGAACGACGCCGCGGCTGCTAACATGGCGTGTGCGCGCCGCACTTCTGATCGAAGTGTTTTCACTGTCCCACCTTCCGCCAGGCAGCGTTCGCACCACCCCACTCAAACTGGGCGCACACGGCACCTCAGGACCCCGCGAGCGGTGCTACGGGACCGTGGTAGCACCCTCTATCTCCGATTTCGAGGAGACCGGAATCAATTAAGGTCGATTTTGGTTTGGATCGCCCTTCTATGGCAGGCGCACTCTCGTTCCATGCGACGGTCACAGTGCATCTTATTATGCCTCCTGCCGCCTGTTATGTTGTGTGCGTTGTTCTCGGCTACTACTTAGGTTGTTAACAAGGGCCGGAGGCCCTTGGGCACTGAACTAGTGTTGCGTATGATGTGGTGCGTAATACTGCAGCGGGAATGCATCGGGGACCATCATGGCTGGCGCACTCTTGTTCCATGCGACGGTCACGGTGGGGAAGGAGCAAAGAGCAGTTGGCCCTTCCCAGGCTAGCATGTAAAAAAATGACATGATTTGGCGCCAGACCCCCAAAACCAATTTTGAAACAGGTCGTGTGGAGCCCACGGTGCACGGAAGCACTGACCTCCTCAGTTCTGTCTGTTGAGTCGTCGTAGACACAGCACATTACTTCCAGAGGGAACGATCATGAGGGAGGCATGACGCAGCGCTGCCCCACCTCAACATGGACCCCATGCCAGCGGCGGCAGCGGTCGGCGCGCTGCAAGATGATCAAAACAGATAATCGTAACAACCATTCACAGTCCATCACCTGTCAACCCTGTACCACCGTCTGCAGGGGCGTGGCGGCCACGCAGCTCTGCCCCACCTTCAACATCGACCCCATGCCAGCGGCGGCAGCGGTGGTCACCGCGCCGCAAGACAACCGAAACAGACAATCGTAACTACCATTCCTTGTCCAAAACCTGTAATCCCTCTTAACCCTGTTTCACCGTGTGCAGGGGCGCAGCGGCCACGCAGCGCTGCCCCCATCAACATCGACCCCATGCCAGCGGCGGCAGCCTTTCCTCCGCGGCTCCACCAACGTACACCCCCCAATGCTTTCCAACACCTGATATATTCCAACTCCTGACACGCTGGCGCATGTGTGTGCAGGGTCGCGGTGGGCACGCAGCGGTGCCCCACCTTCAAATCGACCCCATGCCAGTGGCGGCAGCGGTGGCCAGCGCACCGCAAGATGATCGAAACAGACAATCGTAACTACCATTCCCTATTCAAAACCTGTAATCCCTTTTAACCCTGTACCACCGTGTGCAGGGGCGCGGCGGCCACGCAGCTCTGCCCCACCTCAACATCGACCCCATGCCAGCGGCGGCAGCGGTCGTCAGTGCTCTGCAGGTGTTTGTGTGTGTGTGCGTGTGTGTGTGCGTGCGTGCGTGTGTGCGTCTGTGCGTCTGTGCGTGTGTTATGAGGGATGATTATGGGGCGATTGGATGGAGGGTGCTGGGGTGCTTGGGGGGTGTTGCATGGGGGGGGGGCCAAAACCAACTGCACCCCTATCCCTAAACAAGAAACACCTTGGCCACTCAGACGATAGTATCGCGCGAGATCTCCCCCCTGGGGTCTGGCATCGTGAGCGTCACGTTTTTCAACGGCGGGAACTCGTTCAACGTCATCCCTGATTACGTGGAGTTTGGGGGCACGATCCGGTAGGTGCTGTGGCCAGCTTCGTGGCGGGTTCTGGCCAGGTTCTTGGCAGGTTCTAGGCAGGTTCTTGGCAGGTTCTGGCCAGGTTCATGGCAGATTCTAGGCAGGCTCTTGGCAGGCTCTAGGCAGGTTCTGGGCAGGTTCTGGACAGGTTCTAGGCAGGTTTCGGGCAGGTTCTGGTCAGATTCTGGGCAGGTTCTGGGCAGGTTGTGGGGCCTTCAGGTGCAGTGGTTTGGGGTCTTGAGCGTGATTTTGTTCAAAGGAGGAAACTCGTTCAACGTCATCCCTGACTGTGGAGTTCGGGGGCACAATCCGGTGTAGGTTCTGGGCAGCTTCTAGTCAGGTTGGGGGCAGGTTCTGATCAGGTTCTGGGCAGGTTCTGGGCAGGTCCCGGGACTTGGGTGCTGGTGGCTTTGGGTCTTGAGCGTGACCTTTTTCAACAGCGAGAACTCGTTCAACGTCATCCCTGATTATGTGGAGTTTGGGGGCACGATCTGGTGGGTGCTGTGGGCAGCTTCATGGCATGATCTGGGCAGGTTCTAGACAGGCAGGTTCTGGGACCTTGGGTTCAAGTTTTTTTTCAAAAACGAAGAGCATGGCCTTGCTCAACGGCGGGAACTCGTTCAACGTCATCCCCGATAACTTAGAGTTTGGGGGCACGATCCGGTGGGTGCTCTACACGAGTTCTTGGCAGTTTCTGGGCATGATCTAGGCAGGATCTGGGCAGGATCTGGGGACTTTGGTGCCAGTGGCTTCGCAAGCGTCAAAATTTTCAACGGCGAGAACTCGTTCAACGTCATCCCTGATTACGTGGAGTTTGGGGGCACGATCCGGTAGGTGCTTGGCCTGGTTATTGGCCTGCTTGGCCTGGTTCTTGGCAGGTTCTAGGCAGGTTCTGGACAGGATCTGGGGACTTTGGTTGCAGTGGTCTGGCGTCGTGAGCGTCATGTTTTCCAACGGCGGGAGCTCGCTCAACGTCATCCCCGATTACGTGGAGCTTGGGGGCACGATCCGGTGCGTGCTACAGGGGGGGTGGGCAGCTTCTAGGCAGTATCTGGGCAGGCTCTAGGCAGGCTCTGGGCAGGTTCTGGGCAGGTTCTAGGCAGGTTCTAGGGCCTTGGGAGGTATGGTTGGAGGTCAGAAAACATGGGGAGCTTGGGGGCACGATCCTGTGGGTGCGCTAGGCAGGTTCTAGGCAGGTTCTGGGCAGGCTCTGGGCAGGTTGTGGGGTCTTCGGGTGCAGTGGTTTGGCATCTTGACCGAAACGTTTTTTTAATGGGGGCAACTCGCTCAGCGAGATTCCTGACTGCGCGCCCAACAACCCAAGTGCCTACCTCTAACTTCTGGATTCCACACCACGCACCCTCGCCCCCGTCACCCTCGCAGTGCGCTCACGTTTGAGCACCTTCAGTTCATGCGGGGCCGTGTCGAAGATGTGGTTAGCAAGGTGTGTGTGTGTGTGTGTGCTTGTGTACGTGTTTGTGCCATACGTGTGTTCTCCTTCTCTCTCAATCTCTCACTCTCTCTCGCTCTCACACAAAAACACGTTGTCGTCGCCTATGTGTCGCTCTTTCAGGTCGCGTCTGGTTTCGACTGCACCGGCTCTATCGACTGGCACCTCTCTCTCTCTCTCTCTCTCTCTCTCACCAGTGCCTTTTCAATTGGGCGGTTAAGCGCCTATGGCGGATTCTGGGGGGAGATCATGAATTGCTTTTTAGGGTTTACCGCCCTTTTTCGTTTGTTTGTTTTGCTTTTCCTCGTTTTCTTCGTTTATTTTCCGAGAGCGTAGCCTGCGGCCGCCGGTGGCCTGGCTGCAAGAATTTATTTATTGAAATCAATTGAAAAGGCACTGTCCCTCACTATCTCTCCTCTCTCTCTGTGTTTCTCTCTCTCCCACCTTCTCTCTGTCCCGTCTCTCACGCGCGCATGCAAACACACACATGAACACACAGGTCGCGTCTGGTTTTGGCTGCACTGACTCTGTCGACTGGCGCCTCTCTCTCTCCCTCACTCTCTCTCCTCTCTCTCGCGCGCGCGCTCTCTCTCTCCTCTCTTTCTCCTCTCTCTCTCTCTATCTCCTCTCTCACTCTCTCCCCTCTCTCTCTCTCCTCTCTCTCTCTCGCTCGCTCTCTCTCTCCTCTCTCTCTCTCTCCTCCCTCTGTCACAGCCTTGTCTCTCTCACACGCATCAACACAGGTTGCCTCTGGTTTCGGCTGCACTGGCTCTGTCGACTGGCGCCTCGACGAGCAGCCGCTGTACCCACCGGTCGTGAATGATCCCGCGACTGCCAAGTTCACGGGCGAAGTAGCGGAAGAGTGAGTGCGGTGCTGAGGCTGATGGCTGCTATAGATAGCCTTATAACGATGACCGCTGTATTTTATTTTACTGGCTAACAGTGTTTTCGCTAAGGATCTTGGAGAAATTACGGCTCAACCTGGGCCTCACGCTCATTCCGCCAATCGTAACCCGACGGCAAATTTTTTGCGGGAAAGGTGTGAAAATGATTTTCACACTTTTCGGGTCGAAATTTGCGCATTCTCAACCCGAAAGTGCACTTTGTCGGGTTGCGGGTTGGCTTACGGAAAAACTGCTAGCTAAGGACATGCTACCAGGCGTTTGTTTTATGCTGTTGTGCACCCCTGCCGTGAACGACCCCGCAAACTGCCAAGTTCACGGGAGAGGTATCGGAGGAGTGAGTGCGCCTGTTATTTTGAAGCCGGAAAGCCGATGTTACCGTTGCTCATCAGCTCCAGCTCCAGCAGAGAAAAATGCTGACAGAGCATGCAGGCATGTGTTAATGAATCAACCGCACTGTCAGCATGGATCACGGCTGCGCACGCCCACGCGCACGCACATACACACACACATGCACATGCACACACACACGCACACAGGCTGTTCCCTGGTCAGTTTGACACCTTGCTCCACACACACACACACACACGCACATGCACACAGGCTGTTCCCCGGCCAGTTTGACACCTTGTTCCACACACACACACACACGCACACAGGCTGTTCCCTGGCCAGGTCGACACCTCGGTTGAGACGCTGATGGCTGGAGAGGACTTTGGATTTGTGAGTATGCGCCAGGGGTTTCCTTGGCGGCTATCAGGTCAACGGTCTTCCTGGAGAGGGCCTCCCGGGCTCTCCGGGTTTCCGGCAGCTCCGTGTGCGCTCTCCATGCTGGTATTTTTGCAGGACAGCTCGTGAGGCCGCGCAAGCATCAGCGGCGGCTGTAGCGGCTGTAGCGGCTGTTCATCCCCGCCCCCCCTCCCCTCCGCTTCCCTGCCCCCCATCCTTTACCAACACCTTGCCTTAATCACCCCACCCCACCCTCTCACACACACACACACACACACACCTCAGTTCTGCCACAGGCTCACTGCACGTTTGCATTCATAAGCACTCGCAACGAGACCATGCATGTGGGTCCACACGCTAACCCACCCCACCCCACCTTCTCCACCTCAGTTCTGCCACAAGGCTCCCTGCACGTTTGCATTCATAGGCATTCGCAACGAGACCGCGGGCAGCGTTCACAACCTGCACCAGCCTCGTTTCACGATGGACGAATCGGTGTTGTACAAGTGAGTGTTCACATGTGTGTGAGGGAGAGAGCGAGAGAAAAAGGGGTGAGAAAGAGAGAAGAACAGGTTTTACAGGTGATGCACGTACGTGCCTGGAGAACCCCGGGGCGTGAGTTAAGGCCTAGGGGGCTCTACTTGTGGAGCCCGCAAGGCCACGCAGCGCGCCAGGCTACACGTAGAGGAGAACAGAGAGGGGGAGAGAGAGAGAAGAGGGGAGGGACAGAGGCTTTGTGGAACACAATGCATGGTGCTTTGCTGTGCTGTGCTGTTGCGCACAACCTGCACAACCTGCACCAGCATCGATTCACGATGGACGAATTGTTGTTGTACAAGTGAGTGCACACACGTACACGCCCGGAGGACCCCGGGGCGTGAGTCAAAGCCTAGACGACACGTCTAGGGGGGATCTACTAGGAGAGCCCGTAAGGCCACGCAGCGCGCCAGCCTACAAGTAGAGAAGATCAGAGAGGGAGAGAGAGAGAAGGGAAGGGACAGGGGCGCTGTGTTCCACAGCGCATGGTGCTTTGCTGTGCTGTGCTGTTGTGCACAACCTGCGCCAGCTTCGCCTTGCGATGGACGAGTCTGTGTTGCACACTTGAGTTTCTGTAGAGGGAGTGTGAGAGAAAGAGGGAGGAAGGGAGGGAGGGAGGGGGGGGGGGATTACATCAGAATTGCTGTGCTGTGCTGTGCTGCGCTGTGGAGTTGCGCTTCTCCGTTGACCCGCTGCGCATGTTCGCCGGGTGTTCCCTCCCCCCACCGCCCCCATCCCACCCTGCATGCACGCGCAGGGGCACCGCGCTGCACACGGCGTGGGCGCTGTCGTACCTTCGCAAGCACGCGGTCAGCGATGGCGGCAAGACAGAGCTGTGATGAGGATGGGCTCCCGTTCAGACCTGACAAGGTCTGATAAGGGCTCATCTGGGTCCGGAGAAGCTGGCAGAAGCTGGTGGTCGTCCCCCCCTGTCTGCATTGCGAGCATCGTCGTCCAAAAAGCACATAGACACGCCACTGGACGGGCCGCGACACAGGAGCCTTACACTTACTAGGCCACAGTTGGTCGGGAGTCAAGCCAGCGACTGGAACCAGTTTAACAGGGTTTACTTGGTTGCGCCCTGATGTGTCAGGCGACTGGAGCCGGATTCACAGGTTTTACTTGGTTGCGCCACAAGGACCCCGGGGGGTGATTTAAAGCCTAGACAACACGTCCCCGCAAGGCCACGCAGCGCGCCAGCCTACCAGGGAGGCAAAAGAAGGAAGTTTACCTCCTCCCCTACACAAGCCATCTAATTGGAGCCGCGCCAGTTATGCGTAGAATGGATTTAAAGCGTGCGATTTTAGGCGTGATCTTCTAGGCGTGGCTTAAGTGATCTCGGTCGAGGAGGGAGGCGTTGCTGGTAGGAGCACAAGTGAAAGTGAAATGCGGTGATTCAAGGTCCACGCCTTAGTCCGCACATTGATCTCTTAACAAGTGTTACACACTGCCGTCCTCCAGGGAAGGCTTTCGTCAGATAATATTGGTCGCTCCGCCCAGTGCCCAGAGGCCTTGGAGCCTAGAGGCACTTGGAGGGGGATGATACGTGGACGTATGCAGAAGAGTGGTCAACACCGTAGCAATCTTCCTGCTGCGGATCATTCCTGCTGCTGCCGCGCCACGCGCCCCGCCGCCCCGCGCGCGCGCCGCCCGCGCAGCACCCCGTCCCCATTGCTGCTGCCGCCGGCCGTGCTGCTGCTTTTGCTGCCGCCGGCCTTGCTGCTGCTGCTTTTGCTGCTGCCGCCGCGTGGCCCAGCCTGCGGCCCTCCCTTGGTGCGCGGCATCGAGATGAGATTGTCTCCCACACCCTGAAGGGTGAGGCACACGCGAGGTGGGGGAGTGGGGGAGCGTCGGGGGGGGGGGGGAGTGGCGGAAAGTCGGTGGGGGGTGAGGGGAGGGCAGGTGGGCGATTAAACACGTCAGAACTCGACACCTCCCCACACTCGCCCTCGTCCTCCACGCATACGCATACGCGCACGCGCACAGTACACACACGCGGGCACGCACAAACACAAACACGCACCGTGAAGAGGTCGTCGAATGGCCCCGGGCGATTGAATACGTCAGAGCTTGACACCTCCTCACACTCGCCCTCGTCCTCCGCGCACACACGCACACACGCACACGCGCACGCGCACAGTGCACACACGCACCGTGAAGAGGTCGTCGAATGGCCCCGGTCGGTTAAAACGTCAGAGCTTGAAACCTCCTCATACTCGCCCTCGTCCTCCGCACACACGCACACACGCGCACGCGCGCGCACAAGCGTACAGTACACACACGCAGGCACGCACAACCACAAACACGCACCGTGAAGAGGTCGTTGAATGGCCCCGGGCGATTGAATACGTCAGAGCTTGACACCTCCTCACACTCGCCCTCGTCCTCCGCGCACACACGCACACACGCACACGCGCACGCGCACAGTGCACACACGCAGGCACGCACAAACACAAACACGCACCGTGAAGAGGTCGTCGAATGGCCCCGGTCGGTTAAAACGTCAGAGCTTGAAACCTCCTCATACTCGCCCTCGTCCTCCGCACACACGCACACACGCGCACGCGCGCGCACAAGCGCACAGTACACACACGCAGGCACGCACAACCACAAACACGCACCGTGAAGAGGTCGTTGAATGGCCCCGGGCGATTGAATACGTCAGAGCTTGACACCTCCTCACACTCGCCCTCGTCCTCCGCGCACACACGCACACACGCACACGCGCACGCGCACAGTGCACACACGCAGGCACGCACAACCACGAACACGCACCGTGAGGAGGTCGTCGAATGGCCCCGGTCGGTTAAAACGTCAGAGCTTGACACCTCCTCATGCTCGCCCTCGTCCTCCGCGCACACGCACACATGCGCACAGTTCACGCACACGCAGGCAGGCACAAGCACAAACACGCACCGTGAAGAGGTCATCGAACGGCCCAGGGAGGTTGACCACGTCAGAGCTCAAAACCTAATCAACTCCCCCCCCCACACACACACAGACCAACACCACCACAGACACAACCACGAAGGGCAGGGAGTTTTATAGACTGGGTTTAGGGTTGCGGTCCCTTAACCTTCAAGGTTTTAGGGTTTAGGGTTCTAGTTTTAGGGTAAAGGGTTCAGGTTTTCTTGTTTTTTTTAAGGGTTTAGGATTTAGGGTGTTGGGATTCTAGAACCCTGATGATGATGGATATTACAGTCTGTGTGTAACTCTAGATAGGGTTACAGGATGTAGGGCTGAGGCCAACGCACCGTGAAGAGGTTGCCAGACGGCCTCGGGCGGTTAAGACACGCCAGAGCTCGACAGCTTCTCACACTCGCCCGCGTCCTCCGCACACACGCACACACACACACATGCGCACAGTACACACACACGCAGGCACGCACAAACACAAACACAAACACGCACTGTGAAGAGGTCGTCGAATGGCCCAGGGCGGTTGAACACGTCAGAGCTTGACACCTCCTCATACTCGCCCTCGTCCTCCGCTCCCTCGTCCTCGTCCTCGTCAAAGAAACCGTCGCCATCAGCATCACCGCCTGTGTGTGTGGTGGTGGGGGGGCATGAGTGTGTGTGTGTGTGAGGGTGTGTGTGTGTGTGTGCAACATCACGGCGCCCTCGTCAGAATCACCGCCTGTGTGTGTGGATGTGTGTGTGTGGGGGGGTGCGTGTGTGTGTGAGTGCGTGTGTGTGTGTGTGTGTGTCATGGCCGTTAAAACGGGTCCGGATCGGACGCCAACGCCCCGAAGCGGCCATCCAGACGTGCGCGGCAGGCTCCGTCCGGTTTTCCGGACGCCAATGCTGGGGCCCGCAGGGCCTCGTCCGGCTTGCCGGACGCCGTTTTTTTTGCTCCCTCGGCTCCTCTTCTCTCCTCTCCTCTGGCCCCTGGCACCCTCGCGACCCGCATCGGATCAATTCGCATCGCGCGCTAAGAGCTGTGATGCGGAAGAGGCGCGGTGGGTTGGTCACACTGTTGCTTGATTCAAGTGTGACCGTGTCCAAGATCCCCCCCCCCTGGCTCTGCTGCAGCAGACAATGCCATTATCTAGACTAACACACAATGAATCACTGGTTCTAACACCACCTCCGGACAGGCTGCGCCACGCCCCCCGCTGCATGCATGCATGCATGCATGCGTACGCCATGCGCAACACCTCGTCTGGGCGAGCGTGCACTCAAGCCAGCTTTTCCACACTTTTCACACTTCCGGACGGCCAGCCAGACGCCACCCCACGTCCGGCTTCCCGGACGTCAAACACCACCCCCTGTACGGCCCTGGTGTGTGTGTGTGTGTGTGTGCGCGCGAGTTAGGTAGTTTGTGTGTGTGCGCGTGCAGCATCACGGCGCCCGGCACAGCGTTATCGCCATGGGCATCCCCATCCTCATCCCATCCCATCTCCATCCCTATCCCCATCCCCATCCCACCCTTCCCCCTGCCCCTCGCCTCCCTCCCCCTCCCCCTTCCCCTCCCCTCCCCCCATCCATATCACCTTCAGCGTCAGCGTCAGCATCCTCGAAGAACCCCGCCTCCTCGCCCTCAACTCCAGCCTCAGCTGCTGCCTCGCGCCGGTAGCGCGCGACGTCCTCTGCCCCGATCACACGCTCCACCTGTGTGTGTGTGTTTGCGCGTGTGTGTGTGTGTGTGGGACCAGCCTCTGCTACTGCCTCGCGCCGGCATCGCGCGACATCCTCCGCCCCGATCACACGCTCCACCTGTGTGTGTGCGCGTGTTTGCGCGCGCGCGCGTGTGTGTTTGTGGGGGGGTGCACGCGCGGGTGTGTGTATGTGTGTGGGACCAGCCTCTGCTACTGCCTCGCGCCGGTATCGCGCGACGTCCTCTGCCCCGATCACAAGCTCCACCTGTGTGTGTGTGTGTTTGTGCGTGTGAATGTGTGTGTGTGTATGTTCGCACGCGTGTGTGTGTGTGTGTGTGTGAGAGACCAGCCTCTGTCGCCGCCTCGTGCCGGTATCGCGCGACGTGCTCTGTCCCGGTCACACGCTTCACCTGTGTGTGTGCGCGCGTGTGTGTGTGTGCATGTGTGTGTGTGTGTGCATGCATGTGTGTGTGTGTGTGTGTCTGTGACCAGCCTCTGCTGCCGCCTCGCGCCGGTAGCATGCGACATCCTCCGCCCCGATCACACGCTCCACCTGTGTGTGTGTGTGTGTGAGTTCGCGCACGTGTTTGTGTTGTGTGTGTGTGTGTGTGCGTGTGAGTTCGCGCACGTGTTTGTGTTGTGTGTGTGTGTGTGTGTGTGTGTGCGTGCGTGCGTGTGTGTGTGGCCTGCCTCCTAATGCCTGTCGCGCACGGCACGTCCTCCCCAACCCACACTTCCACACTTTCCCCACACCCGCCAGCTCCCTTCCAATCTCCACACCCCACACTTCCACACTTTGCCCACACCCACCAGCTCCTGCTCGTCCGCGCTGTTGTCGTACTCGAATCTGTACTCGGGCGTCAGGCGCAGCGGCACGCGCGACCCCATCTCGCGCCGCACATACGGCTCCAGGCGCTTCAGGTTTGCCATTGCGCGCTTGCGGCCCATGCCATCAGAGTAGATGGAAACGTACATTTTGACGACCTGTTTGTGCGTGTGTGTGTGTGGGTATGTGTGTGTGTGTGTGCGTGTGGGGGTCAGGTTTGCCATTGCGCGCTTGCGGCCCATGCCATCAGAGTAGATGGAAACGTACATTTTGACGACCTGTAGTGTGTGCACGGCGCATTTACTTACAGGCAAGGCTGGCTAGTAAGCGCTCCGGGGGGGGGGGGAAGCATCGTACGCCGGTTGGCGTAGACATGTAAATCCCAAACCCTGACCCTACCCGCAGGTCGTTTGACACGTACACGCGCGTGATCGACGGCACCACGCAGCTGACCTGCCGCCTGCCTGCTGCCCCTGCTCTCCTCACTAAACCCCTAGAACCTTGAGCACCCCTTTGAGCACACCCTTCAGCTCCTAGACCCCCAAGTTTGGAAGCCCCAAAGGAAGCAGCGCCCTGAATGTCGTTTGACACGTCCATGTTTTGTGACAGATGGCATGACAGAGATTACCTGGCCGAGACCAGTGGCCGCTGCCCCCTCCCCTGCCCCACCCAACACCATGACATGTTTAGGGCTAGGTGGCTCCTACATTCTTAGGGCGTGCGCACCCACAGGTCGTTTGACACGTACACGTGTGTGATCGAACGGCACAACAGAGATGTGGCCTGCCGCTTGGCCGCCGTCCGCTCCCCTGCCCCTCCCAGCACTACGATATGTCTAGGGTGTGGGGTGTGCGCACCTGGAGGTCGTTTGACTCGTACACGTGCGTGATGGACGGCACGACAGAGATGTGGCCTGCCGCCTGCCCGCTGCCCCTTGCTCTCCGCACTGAACCCTACTAGAACCTTGAAGCCCCCCTTTTCAAGAGCACCCCACTCAACCATAGACCCTTGAGCGCCCCCACGTTTGGAAGTTCCAAAGGCAGCGCCCTGAATGCCGTTTGTCACGTACATGTTTTGTGACAGACGGCACGACAGAGATTACCTGGTTGTGACCAGTGGCCGCTGCCCTGCCCCACCCAACACTACGATGTGTTTAGGGCTATGGTTTGAGGGCAGCCTTAGAGAGTGAGCACCTGCAGGTCGTTTGACACGTCGTCGTGCGTGATTAACGGCACGACAGAGATGACCTGGTCGAGACAAGTGGCCGCTGCCCCCTCCCCTGCCCCACCTAACACCCTGATATGTCCAGGGCTACGGTTATAGGGCAGTCTTAGGGAGTGCGCACCTGCAGGTCGTTTGACACGTACACATGCGTGATGGACGGTACGACAGAGATGACCTGGTCGAGACCCGTGGCGCGCTCAGGCGCGAGCGCGCTCTGGAGCACCTGTGGAACAACAGAGCACAGGGTCAAGGCGGGGCGTGAAGTTGGGCGCGCCCGCTCGCATGCACACGCGCACGCGTGTGCACACTGGCTCCAATCGCAGGTGGGCCGCCCTGCTTCGCGGCACAGCAGCCCCTTGAATCCATCCCGGCCTCCCGCCTGTCTCTCCTGCGCCCACCACGCAGCAGAGAGAGGCACCCGCACGCACCGAGTCGTAGTGCAGCATGTCGCTGATCTCGCGCTGCACCTGCGCGGCCACCTTGGCCACGCGCCGGGGGTGCGCCTGCAGTGCGTTCGCATAATTGGGTGGGCGTGCACGATGGCCACATGCATGGCGCCCATGCGGTGCGAGCGCCTGCCATGCAAGCAGCGTGCGTGGGCTGCCGCTCCTGCGCCCCCAGTTGGGGGCGGTGGGCCAACTGCTGTGCGCCCTATAGAGCGCACGCCTGCCTGTGCCGCACCATGCACACAACACTCAGGCGACTTCTTCCGCCGCCACCGCCAAGCGACCGTGCCATTGCTTGCCCCCGCACTGCCGATGTCGACGCGGTGCCGCATGCCAATGCCCTGGAGGGCTGACCCCTCGTCATGGACATCATGCTGGCTGCTGAGCGAGCGAGCAAGAGAGCGAGATGTGGTGGGTTTCGTTGTTGGGGCCAACTGGCAACTCGAGTCGTCACGAGTCCTCACGGGTCGTGTATATGGTCTGCTGAGCCTTGAGAAAAGGTAATGGGGCTAATATGTATTACCCCCCAGGCCTGTATCATCATCGTCATTTTGGACCAGGTGTGGACCACTTTTTTCCAATCCAGGGTGCTGACGTGATAAAGTGTACCACGACGATGCAGGCTCTGCGACAGGGTGGTTGGGTTGGAGGTGGAGCGTCGAGGTGGCAATGCGGCGTCGCGCCCATTGGGGCACCCCCAACCGGACGGTCTGCGCGGTCTACCTGCGCTGTCCGTAGCGCGCCATTCGCAGTCCACAGCGCCCTGCATGCGAGGGTGCCGACCTCCGTGCGCCTGTTCTCCCCCTCCAAGGTGCTGATCAGCTAGAGTAGAGATGGAGAGGGCGGGGGATTGCATGGGGGTGCATGGACGTTGCATGGGCCGATCTCTCTGCCTGCGCGCATGCCTGTTGATGCATCATCATCACTTAAGCATCAGCAGCGCATGGCACATGCCCTCCCTGCAGATCAACCTGTTCCTGCGCATTGTGCGGAAGCGTGAGGACGGGTACCACGACCTCGCCAGCCTCTTCCATGTGAGTTTCATCAGGCGCACCTGCAAGCAGGCATGCGCTACTCCCGGGGCACGCACACACGCACGCACGCACGCGCACACACACACACACAGACGCCCACACATGAACACACGCATACACACGTACACGCCAGTGTGTGAAGGGCGCGTGCGTGCGTGTGTGCGTATGTGCGTGTGTGCGTTTGTCACACACCCTTCCGCCCCTGCGTGTCAATGCACATCCATCCGGCACGAATTCCGTTCGTCCTTCCGATCCACAGGGCATCAAGCCCTGGCAGACGCAACCCTGCCCTCTCTCTCTCGTGTGCCCTCCATCTCTTTGCCTCTCTCCTCGTCTCTCTCGTGTGCGCGCTGTCTCTCTTTCTCTCGCTTTGCCTCTCTCACTCAAACACACGCATGCACAGTCACACAGACGCACACACACACAAGGCATCGAGGCCTCGGCAACGACCTGGAGTTCGAGGCGCTGAAAAGGAAACGACCGCAGACGCCCTGACCTCTTCCTCTTCTCTCTCTCACTCTCTCTCTTTCTCTCTCTCTTTGTCTCTCACTCGCTCTATCGTTTCCTCACACGCGGGCTTGCTCTCACGTTCTCTCTATTGCACGCATTTCTCGCTCTCGCTCTCTCTGTGTACTCGCTCGTCAATCTTTCTCTCCCGTCTCTCACGTTGCATCTTGCTCGCTCGCGCATCGTCTCTCTCTCCTCTCCCTCTGACACACGCACACACACACGCACACATTCCATTCCATTCCATAATGTTACACGACTGCAACAGCACTACCCGTACTTAATTACTGGCAATGTTCCAGAGGTCAAAAGGCACATGTGTGTCGTTCTACAGCGGGGGACCAATCAGCGCTTAGAGGGGTACATCACATGGCGGGGGGGGAGGGTTGCCACTCGGGCCAACCAACTTCAACTTTCAACTTCATTCAACCTCAATCGCGGCGTATCATCCCCCCATGGGCTGATTAATTCCATGGGGCGATAGTTGGGGGTAGGCAGGCCTAGAGGACGTCGGATCAGCTCCTCGATGGGGCGACGGGCGAGCGTAGGCGGGCCTGGGATAGGGGGCGGCGGCGGATCATCTCCATGAGCCAACGAACTCGATGGGGCGCACACACGCACACACGCACACACACACACACACACACGCACGCACGCACACATACACACAAACAGGTCATCGACCTAGGTGACGACATGACCTTCGAGGTTCTGCCGGAAGACGCAACCGTGGACGCCCTGAAGTGCTCCGATCCGACGATCCCGTCAGACGGGCGCAACCTGGTTATCAAGGTGTGCGCGTGTGTGCGTGTGTGTGTGTGCATGTGTGTGTGTAGGTGTGTATGTGACCATCCCGTCAGATGGACACAACCTGGTTATCAAGGTGTGCGCGCGTGTGTGTGTGTGTGTGTGTGTGTGTATGTGACGATCCCGTCAGATGGACGAAACCTGGTTATCAAGGTGCGTGTGTGTGCGCGCGCGTGTGTGTGTGTGTGTGTGCGTCTGTGTGTGTGTGTGTGTGTGTGTGTGTGCGTGACCATCCCGTCAGACGGACGCAACCTGGTCATCAAAATGTGTGCGTGCATGTGCGTGTGCACGTGTGTGTGTGTGTGTGTGTGTGTGTGTGTGTGTGCACATGTGTGTGTGTGCGTATGCGTGTGTGTGTGTGTGTGTGACAAACCCACCAGACGGGCATTTGTGTGTGTGTGTGTGTGTGGGATCTCCGTGCCGCTGACGAGCGGGGTAAAATACGACTGGCCCGGCTCCTGCTAGACTGCCCCTCGGTGGAACACTTCAGGAGCGGCTTGCCCGGCGCTGCCATGGCTTTGGCGAGTAGCCGCGGCGCTGCCGCGGCCCGTGCTGGGAGACGGCCCTTATCCTCCCCCCATGCAGGACGCCATGCGGCACCGATCTGGACGAGTTGATCGACGAGCGGAGGAGCTGGCGCCCGTCAATGCATGCTGGACATTGGTCAAGATGGCTGCCCGTGGAGGCGGGCTACCATCACGGCTTCAGCGGTGGCGACCGCCGAGGCAACACAGAGTAAATCCGCTTCACCAATCGCAGCGTTCGTCACCGCGCTCATCCTCGGGGTCGCTCGTCTGCCGGTGACTGGCGTTGGAAGGTCTTCAGGCAGCCTCCATGACAACTCTGTCGTCCATGCACCCCTGGAGGGTGGGACCTGGCCATGCATGAGGCATGGGGCGCCGGCTGAGCCCCATGCAAACGAGAGCTGGACAGCCATGCACTGCCAGGCGGGGACCGTTCCAGTCAGCGCCAGTCGGCTCTGCCGGCTTGACTGGCCACAAGGCCACTACTGTGACCCTGAGGAAGGTCCTCTCCTATATGCTCCTTGCCAGACATGTCTCTCAGAGACCGCTGTTTGGGGTAGTCTAGCCGGCGGCAGCGGTAGTCTATCGGCCGGGAGCCGGTGGTACTCTAGTACTTAAGTGTGCTGTAGTATCGGCGGGTGTCTCTAGTAGAAGAGTAGCCTGCTTGGCTGGCAACCCCGTGTTACTGTGTTACTGTGTGTGTGTGACCACCACCACCACCTTCACAACCACAACCACAATCACCACAGGCGT
>VFSX01000091.1:316649-336649 GCA_016618255.1 Chlamydomonas sp. UWO 241 | reverse complement strand
GGGACAGGGGGAGGGACAGGGGGAGGGAGGAGGGAGGAGCGAGGGGGAAGGGGAGAGGGGGGGAGACACACACACACACACAAACACGCACAGCCTGACGGAGATCCTTGCCCTCAAGATGCAGCTGCAGACGTGACACACACACACACACGCACACACACACGCGCAGCCTGCCCGAGCTCCTCGCCCTCAAGACGCAGCTGCACACGTGACACACACACAAACACACACACGCACGCAGCCTGCCCGAGCTGCTTGCCCTCAAGACGCAGCTGCAGACGTGACACACGCACACACACACACCCACACACAGCCTGCCCAAGCTTATTGCCCTCAAGACGCAGCTGCAGACGTGACACACACACACACAGCCTGCCCAAGCTCCTTGCCCTGAAGACGCAGCTGCACACGTGACACACACACACACACACACGCAGCCTGCACGAGCTCCTCGCCCTCATGACGCAGCTGCAGACGTGACACACTCACACACACACACACACACACGCAGCCTGTCCGAGCTCTTCGCCCTCAAGACGCAGCTGCAGATGTGACGCACACACACACACACGCACACACACACACGCAGCCTGCCCAAAATCCTCACCCTCAAGACGCAGCTGCAGACGTGACACACACACACACACACGCAGCCTGCCCGAGCTCCTCGCCCTCGAGACGAAGCTGCACACGTGTTTTTACACACACACACACACACACACACACACGCACACACACACACACACGCAGCCTGCCCGAGCTCCTCGCCCTCAAGACGCAGCTGCACACGTGACACACAAACACACACACACACACAGCCTGCCCAAGCTGCTCGCCCTCAAGACGCCTCTGCAGACGTGACACACACACACACACGCAGCCTGCCCGAGCTGTTCGCCCTCAAGATGCAGCTGCAGACGTGCGGCGCTCCGTTCTCTGCCGTTTTCATGACTGGCAGCGGATCGACGCTCGTGTGCGTGGGGTCGGATGTGGCGCCGGAGGTGTGTATGTGTGTGCGCGCGCGTGTGTGTGTGTGCGTGTGTTTGTGTGTGTGTTTGTGTGTGTGTGTCTTTCTCTGCCGTTTTCATGACTGGCTGCGGTTCGACGCTCGTGTGTGGGGGTCGGACGTGGCACCGGAGGTGTGTGTGCATGTGTGTGTGTGTGTGTGTGTGTGTGTCCACACGCACACAGGTGCTGGCCGTCAAGGCCCTGTTTGGGGTGCTTGCTCACTTGCGCAACCGCTTGTTACGTGTCCCCCCCCCCCTCAGCCCCTCCCCTCCCCTTCTCGCCCGATCGCCTCCCCGCCCTATCGCCTCCCTCACCCTCCCCACCCCTCCACGCCCCCTCAACCCCACAGATGCTGGCCGCCAAGGACCTATTTGTGTTGCTTGCGCACGTGCGCAAGCGCTATGTGCTACGAGTCCAACCCGCTCCCTCATCACCTCCCACCCCCACCCCACCCCCCCACACACCCCGGGGACCCTCACCCCACCCCTCCCCGCCCCATCGCATCCCTCACTCCCCCCCCCCCACCCACCCACCAAACACACAACTCCACAGATGCTGGCCGACAAGGACCTGTTTGTGTCGCCCGCGCGTCTCATCGTGCGCAAGCCGGGGCAGTGGTATGTGCCGAGCAGGGCCGGTGTTTGGAGCGCGTAGGGAGTGGAGGAAGCGGACAGATGCATGCCTGCGGTGGCATGTGCCGAGCAGGGCGGGTGTGTGGAGCGCGTAGAGAGTGGAGGAAGAGGGAGTTGCTGGCAGGCCGGCAGCCCTGGAGCAGTGGAACGTTGCAAGCAAATGTGGAGCGCGCAGATGTTCAAGGAACGAGGTTTTTGCAGTGCAGTGCGGCTGGTGAAACTTGGCCTGTTTAGGTCACAGGTTGGCTGTCAGTGACTGGGGCTGCTGAGACATTTGGCCGTTGAACCAGGGTGAACTGTGGGTGTTGAGGGCGCCATCTGCCAGCTGCTTCACACAATGCAGCAGAAGCAGCCCAGAAATGGTGTGATTCCCAGGGCGCCTTGCGCGTGGAAAGTGCTGGCGGCAAGAGAGGCGCGCTTGGCGTATGCTGTTTAAAGAGGCGGTGCTGTCGCTAGACGAGAGCCCCGCGTTCACAGTCCCATCTTTAACGACGAGCTGGGCGTATGGGAGTTACAGGCACTAGCTGGCCTCGCCGTGCACACAAACGCTCCTGCGCAAAACCTGTACCCATTCATTCGCCCAGAGCAAGACATGGCCCAACCCACGCACGGCGCGTGCACCCGCCACACTTCTCTCACCCGGCTCCCTACATACGCTCATCATTCAGCAAGCAGCGCCCCGTCAGCAGATGCGCCCCCCTCTGCGCACCGACGACCCCGCGTCCTCCTCTCTACACCCCTACTACATCCGCCCCCCGCGTCACTCAGCGGCAGCCCTCTCATGCGTCAGCGCCCTCGTCAGCAGGCGCGGTCTCAGCCCCAGCGGCCTCGCCACCCGCGATGCCGCCACTCAGCAGCGCCACCGCAGCGTCCTGGAGCTCAGCCTGTAGGACACAGAGGGCACGGTTCGAGCGTGTTCAGAATCGAGGAGGGTGGGTTGAGGGTTTGGGGCCGAGCGTTGTGTTTCAGGGTTTAGGGTTATGGTTACATGCTTCATCATCATTAACGGTCAAGCGTCGCTAGAAGCGGCAACGAAGCGACGGCAAGCGTTGCACCACACACACACACACATACACGCACAACACGCACGCAAACACGGCACACACAAACACGTTGCTCGTGCGCGACCCCGCCAGCTCTGCTCACACACGCAAGCGCCCGACACAACACGCACAAAGCACACACACACGCACTCCTACATACCACACTCCTACACTACCGGAACCCCCCTCGCCCCCCAGGCTAGACCCAATTTTTTAAATGTCAGCAAATACGCACCTCGCTCTTGCGCGCCTCCGCCAGCTCAGCGATCGTCTTGGAGAGCTCGCCCTCGAGGCGTGCCTAGGATGCGCGGTGGGCAGCAGTGTGTGCGTGTGTGTCGTGTGTTTGTGTCGTGTGTGTGTATGTTCGTTTACGTGTGTGTGTGGCATATGCCAGCTCAGCGATTGGCTGGGAGAGATCGCACTCAAAAGCGACTTTTCAGGTTTGGGCGATACAGGGCACACCCACCCACCCACCCACACCTACACACCTGCTCTGCGAGCGCGTCCTCCACCTCCTTCCGGATCGCCTTCTCCGTGGACATGCCCGCAGCCTTGGCGTCAGCGACTGCCGCCTCTGCAGCAGCAGCTGCCTTGCGGGCAGACGCGGCAGCAGCCTCGGCCTCGCGTGCAACAGCCTCGGCGGCAGCCTGCGCGCGTGTGTGTGTGTGTGTGTGTGTGTGTTTGAGAGAGAGAGGGCAGACGTGGCAGCATGCAGCAGCCTCGGCGGCAGCTTGCGTGAGAGAGTGTGCGGGTGTGTGTGGGGGTGCAGACGCGGCAGCAGCCTCGGCCTCGCGTGCAACAGCCTCGGCGGCAGCCTGCGTAAGAGAGTGTGCGTGTGTGTGTGGGGGGGGGCAGACGCGGCAGCAGCCTCGGCCTCGCGTGCAACAGCCTCGGCGGCAGCCTGCGCGTGTGTGTGTGTGTGTGTGTGTGTGTGTGTGTGTGAGAGCGGGCAGACGCGGCAGCGTGCAACAGCCTCGACATCAATCTGCGTGTGTGCGTGCGTGTGCTTGTGTGTGTGTGTGCATGTGTGTGTCTGGCGGGCTCGTCAGACTCACACTCCACAGGATGGGTTGAGCTGTGTTCAAGGTCGCAATACAGCCGGAATATGACCCAATGGCTGTGTAGAGCCGAACACAACATCACTTCACCCACCACTCTGCGCAGGAGCACCACGTCCGCCATCGCGCCGCCAGCGCCAACCGGCAGGGATGCGGCGCGCACACCACAATAGCAATCATGATGGCAGCCAGAAGTCGACGTTCGACAGCTCTTCTCTAGGGTGTGCAAGCACATTCCCACTAGAATGCCAACAATCCCGACAGACTGAATAATCGAACACCACCCACCACTCTGCGCAGGAGCACCACGTCCGCCATCGCGCCGCCAGCGCCAACCGACAGGGATGCGGCGCGCGCGGCGCCTGGCGTGACCTCCGATGGCGGCGGGGCGGGGCAGCGCATGGCGCCCATGTCGACGTAGCTGCGGAGCAGAGGGGAAGTCGCAGAGTCAGTGGGGTACACGCGTGTGTAGGAGCGCAAGGGGGGGAAGACGTGGGTGGTGGAGTCGGTTGGAGGCACCGGGCGAGGCGAGGGAGAGAAGCAAAGGAAGCAAGCGAGGTGTGTGTTGCATATGTTGCGTGTGTGTGTGTGCGTGTGTGTGTTTGTGCACGCGTGTGGTGGTGGGGCGGTTGTGTTTGCGTGTGTAACCGGGGCGGTGCGGCTGTCAAGAAAGAGGGGGCCCCTGCGCTGCTGCGTTCGTGGCGTCGCCGGCGTCCGCCGCAACAGCCCTGCAACAGCCATGACTCGCGCCACACACGCGCCGGACGGACGTCAGACCACCGGACGTCGCATGCTGGCTGACAGCTGCGCCCTGCCCTCGGGTGTGGCACGCGGGGTTAAGGCATGCACGCGTGCGCAAACCCGCTGGTGTGTTTGGATGGGTAGTCGATCGGTTATCGGATGCACCTGAGGCGCCCCTTCCTGTCGGCCGCGGCGTCGACCAGAGCCTGCATGTGGCGCTCTGCGGGTGGGGAGAGGGGGGGGGGGGGAGGGAGGGGGCATGGTGTTAGTATGAGGCACAGGGGTGAAGGAGAAGGCTTGCTTTGCTGTGTTTTGCCGTGAACGGGGGGGGGGGGGGGGACCAGAAGGGTTTGCTTTGCTGTGCTTTGCCATGGACGGGGGGACGGAGGAAGTTGCGTTGCTGTGTGCTGGTGGGGTGTTGGCGTCTGGGGGGGGCGGCCATATGCATGCAGTGGCTGTAGCCGCAACACCGGGTGGGGCGGGGGAGGGAGAGGGAAGTGTATGTGTGTATGTGTGTGTGTGGATACGAGAGCTGCGTAACAGGCGCCGAGTTTTGCGTGCGTGCAAGTGTGCCACAATGCTGCTCCCTGCCCCACTCACTCGACAGCTCCGGCGCGACCATTGAAAGCACGTCCTCCATGTCCTCCTGCGCAGAGAGTGTGGGAGGGAGGGGGAGTAGGAGGGAGGGTTTGTGCAACAGTGCAACGACAGTGCAACGAGCGAGCGTTCCCTCATGTAGTTTGCCATGGCCGTTGCCGCGTGGTGTCCATGTCTGCTGCCCCCCTCCTTGCTTCACCTGGCCTCCCCCATCCCCCCCACCCGCCCCAAACGCACGCACCGGCCCAAGTTTGACACCCCCCCCCCCCGCCACACCTGCTCAATGTACCCCACGCAGTTGGCGTCAAAGAAGCGGCACGCGAGGGACAGCGGGTCGCCTGTGCCCGCATCACCCCCCAGGGCCCCGCTCGGCTGCGCCAGCAGCGGTGCCGCACCACCGCTCGAGGCGGCATCGGTCCTTGCACGCTTGCGCTCTGCTAGCGACGAGCTGTCGGCGGCAGCGGCCGCGGCAGCGGACGCGTCGCCTGGCTGCGTCGATGCGCTGCGCTTCTTTCCGCCGCCGTGCGTGTCCGCGTCGGCCATGGGTGCGTCGCCGTCGCCGTCGCCCTCCGCCTTGGGCTCCACCTTGACCGCTGCCTTGCCCTGCTCCCCCTTGTCCTCGGTCTTCACCTCCGCCTTCACATCCGCCTTGTCATCCTTGTCCGTGTCCTTGTCGTCCCCGTCCTGGTCGCGCGACCGCTCCCGCGACTTGTCGCGCCCGACCTTGCCGTCGCGCGACTTGTCCCGGGCCGGAGAGCGATCCGGCGACTTGTCCCGGCCCTTGTCGTCCCTCGACTTGTCACCGCCGTCCTTGGACTTGTCGCGACCCTTGTCGGCCCTATCCTTTGAGCGGCCCCGCGACTTGTCCTTGTCCTTGAGGGGGGGCGGGGTGGGTGGGGTGGGGGGAGGCGAGTCAAACGCCTATGGCGCTTGTACGACCTTATTGGACCCCTCGGCGTGTGCGCGTATGGTGCTTGTCGGCACGCGCACACGTGGGTGTGTATGTGTGCTTGCCTATGACGGTCTGGTCAGTGTGTATGTATGTGCATGCCTATGACGATCCGCCTATTCAGGTGTGGCGATCAGAGTTCTCTGCAACGATCTTTCTCTATCATCTCTCTGATCTCTCTCTGTCATCTCTCTGTGCATGCCGCACGCCCACCTTGTCCCTGGAGCGCTCCCTCGACCGGTCGCGCCCCTTGTCGTCCCGGTCCCTGGAGCGGTCCCGTGACCGATCCCGTGACCGACCGCGCTCCTTGTCCTTCTCCCTCCGCCGCTCGCGCTCCTTCTCACGCTCGCGCTCCTTCTCGCGCTCGCGCTCCTTCTCGCGCTCGCGCTCCTGGGGTTTGCAGAGGTTCGCACGGGGAGTCGAACAGGTGTGTCGTAGTGCGTGTGTGGAAGTGTGTGTGTGTGGAAGTGAGTGTGTGAGTGTGTCCTTCTCCCTCCGCCGGTCACGCTGTTTCTCGCGCTCGCGCTCCTGGGTTTTGCATGGCGAGTCAAACAAGTGCGTGGAAGTGAGTGTGTGGAAGTGTGTGTGTGGAAGTGAGTGTGTGAGTGTGTCCTTCTCCCTCCGCCGCTCGCGCGCCTTCTCACGCTCGCGCTCCTGGGGTTTGCACGGGGAGTCGAACAAGAGTGTGGAAGTTGGTGTGTGGAAGTGTGTGTGAGCGTGAGTGTGTGAGTGTGTCCTTCTCCATCCGCCGCTCCCGTCGCGCTCCTTGTCGCGCTCCCACACCTGGTCAGAATTGTGTGATCCTGGTCAAAATAGTGTGATCCTGGTCAAAATGGTGCGGAAAGGTTCTGGGAGGTGAGAGAGTGCAAAACAGTGTTGTGCAGTGAGGTTGAGCAGCGTGTGCCCAGTGGCCCTGGAACACCAGGTTCAAAACGCCACGGTGACAGTGTGCGAGGAGGTTGGATGTATGTTCTGGTAGCCCGCCTCACGTGGGAGGGATCTATTCACTATTCTGCTTCCCCAATCCCACGCCCTGAGGGTACGCACTGTAGACTGTGTCGGCGAGCCTCCCAGCCCCCCTTTAGTTACCTCACGCACCCACCATCTCCTTCTCCCTTTCCTTGTCGCGCTTCACCTTGGCCGCCACCGCCATCGCAGGGAGCGACATAACAACTTCTTCCCACCCGGCATGCTGCCTCCCACCCACCACAGCCCTCCCTCCCACCCACCCGCCCACCTTCTCCCTCTCCTTGACGCGCTTGGCCGCCACCGCCATCGCAGGGAGCGAACACACAACTTCTTCCCACCCGGCATGCAGCCCCCCACCCACCACCACCCACCACAGCCCAGCCGCCTACCTTCTCCTTCTCCCTCTCCTTGTCGTGCTTCGCCTAGGCCGCCACCGTCATCGCAGGGAGGAGCGACCGAACAACTTCCTCCCACCCGGCATGCTGCCTCCCACCCACCACCACCCACCACAGCCCACCCGCCCACCTTCTCCTTCTCCTTGTCGCGCTTCGCCTTGGCCGCCACCGCCATCGCAGGGAGCGACCGAACGATGCCGCGCGCGAAGCGTGTTGCGAGGTACTCCTTCAGCATCTCTGCTCCCACTGACACTTCAAATGTGTACTCGCGCGAGTCGTCCTCTGAGTAGTCGAGCAGGCGGTCGAGGCTGACTGTTGACAGGGTCACCTGGGGTGGACGTGGACGTGTGTGTGTGTGGTGGTGGGGGGGTCGTGCGTGTGCTGTGTTCGGTGTAGCCGAGCAGCGCAAATGACACACACACATGCACACACACACACAGACATGCACACACACGCACACATGCGCACACACACACACACACCTTCCGTCCGACAGCTCCTTGCCGACCGAGAAAGCGACCGCGACCCCAACGTGTACATTACAAGGTTGAGGGTATCTAAACATTCAGGATTTGGGGGTTTTAAAACCGCAATAGTTTATTATTCAAGGGCTGTTCCTTTCATGGAATCCCCTCTCTATCTCACCTACTTGTCTGACAGCTCCTTGCTGACCGAGAGAGCAACCGCGACCCCAACGTGCACATCAAAATGTTGAGGGGTTTAAACCGCAATAAGGGCGTAGGGGGGGGAGGGGTAAAAGACCCCCCCTTTTAATTTTTTTAGGGATTGCTGCCTATGGAGCGTGTCTTCGTTTTACAATCTGCCCTCGCAGGTGGGGGTGCCCCTAACTGTGTTCTACCATCCTGCAAAGTTGCATTGTGTGAATCAAAGTGGGGGGGCTGTACTGTACAAGTAAGGCGCTTGCTGCTGCCTCGGCCCATAACGGCCTCCAGAGCAAAAAATCCCCCTAGTCAGATCCAGTGCCACTGGAGCTGCTGCTGGCCTGGGCCTGGTATTGCTTGGCCTTGGCATTGTTTCTACATACCTTGGGCGTGCCAGGGCCAAGCCGGGGGCCGCCAGGTGCCCCTGGGCAGCGTCAGGGGTGCATGGTGTGCATGCGTCTATGCACGCATGGGCGGCGCCATGCAACAACACCATGCACATGCGACAGGCCATGGTTTGGGGACCCTCTACTGGTCCAGCTGGTGTGGGCCAGCTTCATAACAAAATAGTGAATGTGTATGCCAAGTGGGGGCCCTTGGGGGGCCTTGCTGCCCCTGCAGGAGTCGATTTGGGGACCGATGGGGGTCCGATGCCTCAATAATGGGCCCCACGTCAGCATCGCGTGTGCATCGCGACAGCAGCCGACGCACGTCGCTAAGGCAGAAAAATGTTGAAGTAATTTCTAGTTCACATTTCGCTCGATTGCGGGCTGGCCGGAAGCTCGACTCGCGACGCCACGGACATCCCTAATTGTTGCAGGGAGATGGTGGGCTGATGCCCTGTTGCAGCACCCAAACACCAGCTGCTTCATGACCCACAGTAGTCCCCCCCTCGCCCCCCCACTTCTGGAGGCCTTCAAACATTTATGAACGATGTCCCCACCGGAGGGAGGGTGAGGGGACAGCCCCTAGCAGCGCATACAGTTACAGTTACATCGGCTTTCCAGCAAAGACTACCTCTAGTCCTAGTACCACCGCCTAGACCCAAGTCCAGTTCTGGCCCTAACAATTACTTGTGAGGGGCGGTAGCCACCAGCCGGCTGCCTGCCAACGTGTAGTCCCAGAGCAAAAAGGAGAGCTATTGTGCGACGCCTCCAAAATAGGTCCTAACTGCTTTAGGGGATAGGGGGTCAAGTGGCGCTTGCCAATCTACTTGACCGCCGTGGTGGAGGGGCCGGCGCCTGAGGGGCAGCCGGACCGTACACCACGGCTCTCCACCCGACCCTATCCTGAGCACGCTCAAACGCCGTGTCCGAAAAAGTCTTCCAATCAGCGCATAGCACAGAGGAACTGATCAGGAAGGATTTTTCTACCCGGGGGATCTTTTACCCCGCTCCCCCCTATTCTTTTAATGGAATCCCCTCTCTAGGAGAATCTCCTGTCTCTCTCGGAGGGTCTCCTACCTAATGGAATCCCCTCTCTAGGAGAATCTCCTATGTCATGGAATCCCCTCTCTAGGAGAATCCCCTCAATCTTACTTTCTTGTCTGACAGCTCCTTGCCCACAGAGAGAGCCACCGCGACCCCAACGTGCACATTAAAAGGTCGAGGGTTTTAAAACCGCAACAAGGACGTGGTATTTAAATGAAACCCCCTCTCTCGGAGAATCTCCTATCGCACCTTTTTGTCCGACAGCTCCTTGCCCACCGAGAGAGCCACCGCGTCCTGCGGCGGGGGGTCCCTCAGCGCTTTCTGCGCGTCACGGATTGCGCCCTGGGCAGCCTTGTGCGCGGCCTGTGTGTGTGCGTGTGTGTGTGTGCGTGCGTGTGCGTGTGTGTGCGTGTGTGTATGTGGGCGCGTATTCGTGTTTGTGCACGTGTGTGTGTGTGTGTGCGCGCGTGTATGACGTGAGGAGCACCCGGGGCAGAGCGAGCATGGTTTGTTTGGGGGGGAAGTGAGGCAAGTGCGCGTCGCATAATGCGACATGTGCAGCCGTGTGCAAGGCTGCGTGTGTGTGTGTGTGTGTGTGTTTGTGTGCGTGTGTGTGTGTGTGTGCCAAGAAGGGTTCATGGGGGGACATGGTTTGACAGAGGTCCCTCAGCGCTTTCTGCACGCCGCGAATCGCGCCCTGGGCAGTCCCCCCCCCCCTCCCGACACACACGCACACACACGCACACGCACCTTTGCCGCCGGCATCGCCTCAGCCGCTGCCACCGCCCGCGCGGCCGCCGCCGTGCGCGCCGCGAGCCCGGTGTCAGCCTTGCGCCTCTCCTCGAGCTTGCCGTCGATGCGTGCGCGCAGGCGCTCCTCGAGCACCTTCTTCCCGCCCTTGAGGGGGTCCCACTTTGTGTCGAGGCCGCGCTTGCCGCACTCCTCCTGTGTGTAGGGTTCAGGGTATTAAAATCGTGTGTGTGTGTGTGTGTGTTCTTTCCGCTGTTTTTTCGCCCTTGAGCGGGTCCCACTTTGTGTCGAGGCTGCGCTTGCCAAACTCCTCCTGCAATCAAGGGCCAACCATTGAGTACAACAAAAGAGATGTGATTCAGGCTACGTAGATGCGTCACGTCAATACACAGACGCACATACGGACACGCACCCACGCACTCACACACCAGCAGCTTCGCCACCGTCATCGTTTCTGGCACAATGTCCAGGTGCTCTTCCTACACACACACACACACACATGCATATACACACACACACACACACACGCACCTGCAGCTTCGCCACCGTCATCGTCTATGGCACAATATCAAGGTCCTCTCTCTCTACACGCACGCACACACACACACACACACATGCGTACACACCAAATGCACAAGCGCTCACACGCACACGCACATACACTTACCTGCAGCTTCGCCACCGTCATTGTCTTCGGCGCAATGTCGAGGTCCTCTCCCTCCACACACACACACACACACACACACACACACATGCGTACACACCAAATGCACAAGCGCTTACACACACACACACCTGCAGCTTTGCCACTGTCATCGTCTCCGGCACAATTTCCAGGTCCTCCCCATCATCATCGGGGAGCTTCACATCTGCCTCCGGGTGCTCCTCCGCGACTGCATGCGTGTGCGTGTGTGTGTGCGCGTGCATGTGTGTGCGTTAAGAGACGTTCCCAACACGACGCCCATGCACCCTCCATCATTAGAGATCCTCGCGTTGGGCTCGGGGTGCTCCTCCGCGCGCACACACAGGGTGGGTGGGTGGGTCGGGGTTTATGTGATGATCCAAACATTAGGCCGCTAAACGTAGTCCGTGGTCATGTGACTGTAATCAAACGAACACTACTGAACTGAGACAGAAAGTAGACGCTCGTACGCCACCAGAGGCGCCCAGCAAGCTGTCGTATCGTCGACACACACCTTTGGCCGCCGACAGTGCCAAGGCCGTCCACTCCAAAGACCTAGGGTAACCGCTAGTTGCTAGTCACGTCATACCCGGAAGAAACCGACACTCACTCATAGAGCTGCTCATGGAGAGTCACTGAAAGAAACCCTCATCTCTCGCCAGATCGCCCTCTGCAGCGTAGATCTGCGCCTCGGCTGCCGACAGCGCCGAGGCCAATCAACTCCAGAGAAAAAACATTCACTACATGAGGGGGGGCAGAAAAGAAAATCCTGGAACACATGATACCTTGATTCACTCCCAAAGAAGTAACCGAAAGCACCCCCACCTCTCGCCAGGTCGCCCTCCGCAGCGCGGATCTCCGCCTCAGCTGCCGACAGCGCTGATGAGGTTGACTCGGCGTCGGCCATGGCAGACTGGATGCGCGTGACGAGCGCCTGTGTGTGTGTGTGTATGTGTGTGTGTGTGCGAGGGAGAGGAACAGCAGAGTGAGAATGAGAGGGAGAGGGAGAGGAAAAGAAGATTGAGAATGAGAATGAGAGGGAGAGGGAGAGGGAGAGCGCCGATGAGGTGGACTCAAACTCGGCCATGGCAGACTGAATGCGCGTGACGAGCGCCTAAAGGGGGGAGTGTTGGGGTGTCCTTTTCGGCTGTCCACAGCCATTTGGCTGTACTTCGGCTGAACTTTGACCTTGCATACAGCTCAACCCATCCAGTGGATTGTTGGTCTGACAAGCTCAACAGACAGAGCACAAAAACAGCTTTCAAATTAACTATGTATGAGAACAAACGGTCAACAGGAGGTCAACGGTCAATGCGGTCAAAGCAAAATCTGGCTGCGAAGTTACAGTTACAGTTACATCGGCTTTCCAGCAAAGACTACCTCTAGTCCTAGTGCCACCGCCTAGACCCAAGTGCAGTTCTGGCCCTAACAATTACTTGTGAGGGGCGGTAGCCACCAGCCGGCTGCCTGCCAACGTGTAGGCTGCGAAGTAATTAATTAGAAATCCCGAATAGGAAAACACTGGGGGAGTGTTGGGGAGTGTGTGAGCGAGAGGGGTAGGGAGAGGGCAAGGGAGAGAAGAGAGAGAATGAGATCGCCTGTAGATATTTGGTGTTGTGTGAAGTGTGTGTGACTGCGCGTGTGTCGGAGAGGGAGAAGGAGAGAGAGACAAGGGAGAGAGAGAAAGGGAGAGAGGGGGAACGAGAGAGACAGAGAGAGAAGGAGAGAGAGGCGTTGCCCCTGATAACTACACCCTGGATCCTGCCTTGCCTACCCCAGGCAAAGAGCACTCGACCGGACCGTGGGTTTATCCGATCCGAATACTTGCCGCTTGTTTGAAACGCATTAACTCTCCCCAAAACACCACTGGCCTTGGCAGCCGGGTTGGGCGACGCGGCAGCGTAGGGGTCGGCCACAAAGAACTCACGACCGTCTCCGTGGTGGCCTCCGAGAGAGCATCCTCGACCCTTTCAAGTCTCTCGACCGGACCGTGGGTGTATCCGATCCGAATACTTGCCGCTAATTTGAAACGCATTGACTCCCCCCCTCGATTAACGGAGGCGCGTTCTCGTCGCCGAGCCCTGGACCCAGCAATGCGGCGCTGCTGGTGACGAGGATCTCCGTGCCGCTGACGAGCGGGGTAAAATACGACTGGCCCGGCTCCTGCTAGACTGCCCCTCGGTGGAACACTTCAGGAGCGGCTTGCCCGGCGCTGCCATGGCTTGGCGAGTAGCCGCGGCGCTGCCGCGGCCCGTGCTGGGAGACGGCCCTTATCCTCCCCCCATGCAGGACGCCATGCGGCACCGATCTCGACGAGTTGATCGACGAGCGGAGGAGCTGGCGCCCGTCAATGCATGCTGGACATTGGTCAAGATGGCTGCCCGTGGAGGCGGGCTACCATCACGGCTTCAGCGGTGGCGACCGCCGAGGCAACACAGAGTAAATCCGCTTCACCAATCGCAGCGTTCGTCACCGCGCTCATCCTCGGGGTCGCTCGTCTGCCGGTGACTGGCGTTGGAAGGTCTTCAGGCAGCCTCCATGACAACTCTGTCGTCCATGCACCCCTGGAGGGTGGGACCTGGCCATGCATGAGGCATGGGGCGTCGGCTGAGCCCCATGCAAACGAGAGCTGGACAGCCATGCACTGCCAGGCGGGGACCGTTCCAGTCAGCGCCAGTCGGCTCTGCCGGCTTGACTGGCCACAAGGCCACTACTGTGACCCTGAGGAAGGTCCTCTCCTATATGCTCCTTGCCAGACATGTCTCTCAGAGACCGCTGTTTGGGTAGTCTAGCCGGCGGCAGCGGTAGTCTATCGGCCGGGAGCCGGTGGTACTCTAGTACTTAAGTGTGCTGGAGTATCGGCGGGTGTCTCTAGTAGAAGAGTAGCCTGCTTGGCTGGAAACCCCGTGTTACTGTTACTGTTACTGACTCCCCCCAAGACACCACTCGCCTTGGCAGCCGGGTTGGGCGACGCGGCAGCGTAGGGGTCCGCCACAAAGAGCACGACCGTCTCCGTGGTGGCCTCCGACAGAGCGCCCTTGGCCGGCTGGCGCACGTAGCGGAAAGAGGCGAGGCGCGTGAATCCGCCGGACGCGGCAATGGCCGAGAGGTCGAGGCCGGTGGCGGACGCAAACGTGCGCACCTGTGGAGAGTGTGTGAGTGTGTGTGTGTGAGTGTGTGTGTGTGCATGTGCATGTGTGTGCGTGCGCGTGTGTGTGAATGTGTATGTGTGTGTGTGTGCGTGTGTTAATGTGCTGAATCCACCGGACGCGGCGACGGCCGAGAGGTCGAGGCCGGTTGCGGACGCAAACGTGCGCACCTACGTGTGTGTGCGTGTGTGTGTGCGTGTGCGTGTGGTAAGTTCGTGTGAATCCACCAAACGTGGGGACAACCGAGAGGCCGGTTGCGGACGCAAACGTGCGCACCTACGTGCGTATGCGTGTGTGTGTGTGTGTATTGGATCCGCCGGACGCGGCGACGGCCGAGCGGTCGAGGTTGGTGGCAGACGCAAACGTGCGGACGTGCGTGTGTGTGCGCGTGGGTGGAGCCCTGAAAACAGCCGAAAACGCCGTGAAAACAGCCTTGTACAGCAAAACACCACTACTTCGCATAGGTGGACTCCCCGACCCCCTGCACCCCCCCCCTGCACACGCGCCGCGGTCGACGCCGGGCAGGTAGAGTGTGCCACCGCCACGACCAAAACACCACAAATACGCCGTAAAGCGCCCTAGAACAGCAAGACAAAAAGGTGTACTCGGTGGACTCCCACACATGTCACACACCCACCGCAGTTGCCACCAGGTAGTTACGAATCCGCCTGCGGGGGCCCGCCATCGCATGACGACCACATGCCACAAACCGCCATGACCACGGCACCCCAGACAAGGGGCCCATAACCCCACAAAAACTGCAAAATAACAAGGAACTCCTACGCCAACCCCACCCGCCGCGGTCGCCACCAGGCAGCTAGGGTCGGCCTGCGGCGCCCCGCCATCGGACGGCTTCCACATCCCGCCGACCGCCACGACCAAGGCACACCAAGTAAAACACCACTACAAAACAGCAAAAGAACAAGGAAGAACTCCGATGCCTACCCCACCCACCGCAGTCGCCACCAGGCAGTTAGGGTCAGCCTGCGGCGGCCCGCCATCGGACGGCTGCCACGCGCCACCAACTGCCGGTGATGGAACACCCCAAGCACCCCCAAAACGCCCCCAAACAGAAAAAAACGGACGACTCCCACACCCCATTCACACCCACCGCGGTCGCCACAAGGCAGCTAGCGTCCGCCTGCGGCGGCCCACCGTCTGACGGCTGTCACGCGCCGCCGGCCGCCACGGCCAAAACGCCACAAAAACGTCACACAAACACCCTTAAACAGAAAAGAAACAGGAATGATCAAAAGACTCCCACAGCCTCCCTACACACCCACCGCAGTCGCCACCAGGCAGCTAGGGTCCGCCTGCGGCAGCCCGCCACCAGACGACCGCCACATGCCACCAACCGACCAAGACCCAACAAACACGTCGTAAAAAACGCACTAAAACAAGAAAAAATACTGACGCCCCCCTCACCGCAGTTGCTACCAGGCAGTTGAGAGTCAGCCTGCGGCAGCCCGCCATCAGACGGCTGCCACGCCCCACCGACGACCACGACCAAGGCACCCCACACCTTGCCCTAAAGCACGAGAGAAAAGCCCTCCAACAGGGGACAACGGTGACTCCCACACCCCGTGCACACCCACCGCAGTTGCCACCAAACAGTTAGCGTCTGCCTGCGGCAGCCCGCCATTGCATGACCGCCACATGCCGCCAAGCGCCACGACCAAGGCACCCCAGACACGCCCTGAAACCCCCACAAAAACTGCAAAATAACAAGCAACTCCTACGCCAACCCCACCCATCGCTGTCGCCACCAGGCAGTTAGGGTCCGCCTGCGGCGGCCCGCCATCAGACGGCTGCCACGCGCCACCAACCGCCACGGCCAAGACACAACACACAGCCTAAAAGCGCCCTTCAACGACCTAAAACAGCACAACAACCGACTCTCCCACACACCCACCGCAGTCGCCACCAGGCAGTAAGGGTCAGCCTGCGGGGGGCCGCCGTCGAACAGCTGCCATGCGCTGCCAACTTGGGCCCAAACGCCACAAAAAGCCACAAAAACGCCCTAGAACAGCAAAGAAACAGGAAGGATCAAAGGACTCCCACAGCCTCCCTACACACCCACCGCAGTCGTCACAAGGCAGTTAGGGTCAGCCTGCGGCGGCCCGCCGTCAGACGGCTGCCACGCGCCGCCGACCGCCATCAGGTCGCGCTTGCCCTTCCCGCCGACAAGAAACTTGAGGCGCTTGAGGGGGTGCTGTGTTGGAGAGGGGGGGGGGGCATGGTCAGAAATCCGGGTTTAGAAATCAGGGTTCAGAGTTCAGGGTTCAGAGCTCAGGGTTCAGAGTTCAGGTGCGCCGCCGACCGCTATCAGGTCGCGCTTGCCCTTGCCGCCGACGAGGAACTTGAGGCGCTTGAGGGGGTGCTGTGTTCGTTTGGGGGGGGGGGGGTTACAAGGTCAGACATCAGGGTTAAAACACACACACACATACACACACACACACACACACATGTGCACACGCACGCACACACACACACACCTGAAAACTGCGGTAGTCCTCCGAGTGCAGGCCTTTCTCCACGACACCGCTCATCAGGAGCAACCAGCCTCATCTCTACGGTGCCAACACACTGGTCCCACACGCCAACAGACGCGTCCGACTGCAACAGACAGCAACATCAGCCACACACACACGCTGCCTCGGTCCAGAACCAACCTGGAAGTTCCGGTAGTCCTCCGCGTGCAGGCCCTTCTCCACGACACCGCTCATCAGGAGCACCTTGGCAGTGAAGCGCCGGCCGGCGGTGACCTGCTCCAAACAAAATTGAGGGGGGCGGGAGGTGATCAGTATGTTGGGCAATCAGTATGTACGTATGTTGGGCGGCGGACACATGCGCACAGGGTTGAGGGTGTGCGTGTGTGTGTATGTGTGTGTATTGTGTGGTGTGGTGTGGTGTGTGTGTGTGTGTGTGTGTGGTGGTGGCACATTTTGGCCACAGGTTGGGTGGGGATGGCCGGTAGGGGGCGTTTGCTCATCATCAGCACCTTGGCGGTGACGCGCCGGCCGTCGGTGACCTGCTCCAAACAAAATGGAGGGGGGTCGGAGGTGATCAGTATGTACTTAGTGTGTACGTATGTTGGGCGACGGACACATGCACAGAGGGTCGAGGGTGAGCGTGTGTGTGTATGTGTGTGCGTGTGTGTGTGTGTGTGTGGTGTGTGTGGTGTGTGTGTGGTGTGTGTGTGGTGTGTGTGCGGGGTGTGGGGTGGGGGAGGCGGCACATCTTGGACGCGGGTTGGGTGGGGATGGCCGGTAGGGGCATTGGTTGAGCAGCAGCGCTGTGGCGGTGGAGCGCCGGCCGGCGGTAACCTGCTCAGAATATGAAGGGTTGGGGGTGGGGGGCGAGTTGGGTTTGGGGTGGGGGATGGGGTGGAGGGGGGGCACATTTTGGCCGCGGCTTGGGTGGGGATGGCCGGTAGGGAGCATTGATTAATTTGGCCGGTGACCTTTACACCGGGTGCAGCGTGTGTGTATGTGAGAGGGGGGAAGGGGGATGGGTGGCCACATTTTGGCCGCAGGTTGGGTGGGGACGGACGGTTTGGGGCATTGGTTGAGCAGCAGCGCCGTGGCGGTGAAGCGCCGGCCGGCGGTGACCTGCTCAAAACAAAAATGGAGGGGGGTCGGAGGTGATCAGTGTGTACTTAGTGTGTACGTATGTTGGGCGACGGACACATGCACAGAGGGTCGAGGGTGTGCGTATGTGTGTGCGTGTGTGTGTGTGTGGTTTGTGTGTGGTGTGTGTGTGGGGTGTGTGTGTGGGGTGGGGTGGGGGCATTGGGTGGGGATGGCCGGTAGGGGCATTGGTTGAGCAGCAGCGCCATGGCGGTGAAGCGCCGGCCGGCGTTGACCTGCTCAAAACAAACATGGAGGGGGATGGGGTTCAGTATGTTGGGCGATCAGTATGTACGTATGATGGGCGATGGACACATGCGCACAGGGTTGAGGGTGTGCGTGTGTGTATGTGTGTGTGTGTGTGTGTGCGTGCGTGTGTGTGTGGTGTGTGTGGGGGTGGGTGGGTGGATGGGTGGCCACATTTTTGCCGCGGGTTGGGATGTGGCCGGTAGTAGGGGGCATTGGCTCATCAGCAGCACCTTGGCGGTGGAACGCCGGCCGGCGGTGACTATTGCGCAGGGTGCAGGGTGTGTGCATGTGGTTGATTTTTCAGTCCTTCGGATGCCTTTCAGATGTTGTAGACGTGGTGCTATTGTGCACCCTAGGACAGAGGCACACACAAGTGCGTGTGGGTGTGGGTGTGGTGGTGGCGGTGTGCACGGGGGGGGAGGGGGGCACGGTTGAGCAGCACAACATGGTGAGAAAGCGCCGGCCGACGGTGACCTTAGCACAGGATTGAGCTTGTGCGCATTGTGAGAGGGGGGACGGTTGAGGACAACACCCCAAGCCCTCATGTGGGCACAACAAAACGAAAGTGGCCACCAAGACACGGGCATGTCCCCCCTTCCCCGACACACACACACACACACACACGCGTGCACACACACGGAGCATGCACACACACACAGCGCGCGCACCTGCTCCGGGGCGAGGCCACCATCGCCGTCACTAGCACCGGCAGCAGCAGCAGCAGCAGCAGCGGCGGCGGCAGCAGCAGCAGGCGGCTCAGCCGCGGCGCCATCGCCCGCATCCACCCATATTTCTATATGTATATAAGCGCCACTTGACCCCCTATCCCCTGGAAGCAGTAAGGGCATATTTTGGAGGCGTCGCACAACAGCTCTCATTTTTGCTCTGGGAATACACACTGGCAGGCAGCCGGCTGGTGGCTAACGCCCCTCGAAAGAAATTGTGAGGCCAGAACTGGACTTGGGTCTAGGCGGTGGTACCAGGACTAGAAGGCAGTCTTCGCTAGAAAGCCGATGTAACTGTAACTGTAACACGTGGTTAACACGACGCACACGTGCACCCACCTGCTCCGGGGCGAGGCCGCCATCGCCGCCACCAGCAGCAGCGGCAGCAGCAGGAGCAGCGGCAGCAGCAGCAGCTGCAGGAGGCTCGGCAGCGGCGTCCTTGTCGTCCTATATGGTGTGTGTGAGGTGTGGGGTATGGGGCGGTCACCTCCATGTGTGAATCCACACCCCACACTGTGCGCAGCAAGCTCACGGCCGACGTGTATGGGGTGTAAACGTGGCTGTGTGTGTGCTGTGGCCCTGTGTGTGCTGTGGCCGTGTGTGCTGTGGCTGTGTGTGTGCTGTGTGTGTGTGTGTGTGTGTGTGTGTGTGTGTGTGTGTGTGCCGCAGGGAGTTGAAACAACAGTTGAAACAACAGCAGTTGATTCCACTGGAGCAAAGGGTTCATGTTTCTGACAAGCCAACAGCCCCTGTTCAACAGGGGTGTCCTGTGGAATCAATCAGCATTTCAATCGAGGCTTTGCTATTGACGTGGGTGCGTTTGTGCGTGTGTGTGTGTGCGCGTTTGTGTGCGTGTGTGCGTGCGTGTGCGTGTGTGTGGTCGACTCTACAGGCAACCACCTTGGGCTCCTTTGTGTCCTTGTCGCCATCACCACCGTCCTTGTCCTTCTCCTTCTCGGCCTCCTTCTCAACGTTGAACGCGACGCAGTGCGTGAGCGGCAGCGGAGAGGACTCGGGCAGCGAGTCGAGCCACTCGGCCTCGCAGCACGCAAAGTCGCTGCGTGCGTGTGGGAGTGAGTGAGAGAGAGTGAGAGAGTGAGAGCGGGGCAGCATGACAGAAGTGAATCGAGCCACTCTGCCTCGCAGCACGCCAAGTCGCTGTGTGTGTGTGCGTGTGAGTGAGTGTGAGAGTGAATAAGAGGCAGCGACGAGGCGTCGGGGAGCGTGCCAAGCCACTCTGCCTCGCAGCACGCAAAGTCGCTGCGTGCGTGCGTGTAAGTGTGTGTGTGTGTGTTTGTGTGTGATATAGTGCGAGACAGTGCGTGAGCGGCG
>VFSX01000091.1:304149-311649 GCA_016618255.1 Chlamydomonas sp. UWO 241 | reverse complement strand
CGTGCGGAGTGCGTGTGTGTGCGTGCATGTGTGTGTGTGCGACTTCTATTACAGAACGTGAGAGGAAGCCACAGGACACACGACACACGAGAGCCTCGAGCGTGCCGGCCTGGCCAGCCTCCTCCGTTGCATGCGCACACACACCCGCCTCAGAGGATGAGGGGAAAAAGGGGAGATAAACAGTGACAGCGAGGGGAAAAGACTCACCGCGCCTGGGCGCTTTGACAGCCCACTCGCAGCCAGCGCCGCCTCGAGCGTGAACCGACTTCCACCTACAACCACCCATGCACACATGCACGCCCCCACACCCACACCCACACCCTCACATGCACCCTCACATGCACACACACACACACACACACACGCACACACACACACGCACACACACACACACGCGCACACGCACACACGACCCACCGCGCCCGGGCGATTTTGACAGCCCACTCGCAGCCAGCACAGCCTCGAGCGTGCCCGCCTGGCCAGCCCCCTCGGCCGCATGCGCACATGCCCCCCGAAGATGACAGAAACAGATGACAGAGTCAGAAAGGGAGATACAGGGCTAAAGAGAGGGGAAAAGACCCACCGCACCCGGGCGCTTTGACAGCCCACTCGCAGCGAGCGCCGCCTCGAGCGTGAACCGACATCCACACCCACTCGCACCCACACATACATGCACACACACACATGCACAAACACACATGCACACACACAAGCACCCTCACATGCACACCCTCACGCACCCTCACACACACACACACGCACACACGCACACACGCACACACTAATGCGCCATCAAAGGCGTCCAACGGACCGTATAATCGACTACACACACACACACACACACACAAACACAACCCACCGCGCCCGGGCGCTTGGACAGCCCACTCGCAGCCAGCGCCGCCTCGAGCGTGCCCGCCTGGCCGGCCTCCTCCGCGGCCTTGTCAAAAGCAGCTGCGTGGTCGATCACTGGAACGCTGCCGCCCTCAAGCTCCACCTGTGTGTGTTTGTGTGTGTGTGTGTGTGTGTGCGTGTGTGTCAACAGAGCCGCCGCTGACGCCGCCACCACCACCACCGCCGCCCTCAAGCTCCACCCGTGTGTGTGTGCGTGTGTATTTGTGTGTGTATTTGTGTGTGTGTGTGTGTGTGCATGTGTGTGTGTGTGCATGCGTGTGTGTGTGCACAGTGCTGGGCGAGGTTGGCGCTTGGTGTGTGTGTGCATGTGTGCATGTGTGTGTGTGTGTGCGTGCGACAACAGAACCGCCACTGCAGCTACCCTTGAGCTCAACCTGTGTGTGTGTGTGTGTGTCTGTGAATGTGTGTGTGTGTGTTTGCGTGTGTCAGTGTGTGTGTGTGTGTGTGTATCAGTGTGCACGTGCGTGTGAATGTGTGGACCACTGCACCTGTCGACTGTATTTGCAAAGGCTCCACAACCTCACCTAAAGTGCAGCTTGTCTGTTCCACACTTACCCCTCGACGCTTGGGCGTTCCTTCATGCAACGCCAGGCACACTGCCCACCGTCCGTGTTGGGCACAGCATCGACCAAGCAACACCTGAAGAGCACCTTGCCTGTTACAACCCTTCTCGTACACACACACACACACACGCACGCACACACACATATACACACACGCACACACACACACACACAGATCTCTGTGTTAGAACCCCTGGAGCGCACCTTCATGCAGCGCCACGCGTACTGCCCGCCGTCCGTGTTTGGAAGAGCATCAACAGTCACGCGGTCTCCGACGTTGGGGAGACGGGGGCCAGAGCAGACTGCAGCGGGACGTGAGCGTGGGTGTAGGTTTGTGTGAGCCATTTGGGGGGTGAGAGGGGGAGGGGGGCCTGACAGAGAGGTCTGAGAGAGGTCTGAAAGAGGCCTGAGGGAAGACTGAGAGAGACGGTCGACGGCCACGGCTACAGAGAGAGAGAGAGAGAGAGAGAGAGAGCAATATCGCAGTCCCCGACGTTGGGGAGACGGGGGCCGGAGCAGACAGGCGTGGAGTGTGCGTGTGGGTGTGTGGGTTTGTCGGTGTGTGAGCATGGAAAGGGTTGCCGGTCATGACCAGAGAGAGAACAAGAGAGGGGAAGAGAGAGATAATGAGAAAAAGGGATAAGGAGAGAAAGAGAGAGAGAGAGAGGGAGACGGGGATAAAAGGAGAGAGAGAGAAAGAGAGAGCAAGATCGCGCTCCCCAATGTTGGGGAGGTGTGGGCCGGAGCAGACTGCAGTGGGGTGAGCTGCGTGTGGGTGTGTTAAGGTGGGTGGGTGGGTGTTGATGGGGGAGGGTGCTGGGTCGGAGTCTGTGTTGGTGAGAATATTGGCAATCATGCGGTCTTTGATACCTAGTCCGGGGGGGAGGGGGAGGGGGGGCGGAGAAGACTGTGGCAGTCCAGGGTGTGTGTGTGCATTTGTGTGAGCCATTTGGGAGGGAGGGGGGAAGAAGGGGCTGTGTTGGAGAGAGGCCCGACGGCCACGGCCACAGAGAGAGAGATATAGAGAGAGAAACAGAGAGAAACAGACAGAGAGAGAGAGCGTTTACACAGCCTCTGAGGGTGGGGAGACGGGGGCCAGGAGGCTCTTCGGCAGTCCAGTGGGCGTGTGTGTGTGGGGGGGAGGGGAGGGGGTCAACGCAGGCGAGTCCCCTAAGAAGGGCACGCACCTTTCTGTCTCTCTTTCTCTCTCTCTCTGGCTCTCTCTCAGAATCTCTCTCTCTCTGTGTTACTCTCTCACACAAACAATAATGGGGTCTAATGCGCCATCAAAGGCATCCGACGGACTGCAAAATCGACCACCACACACCTGCAGTCACGTAGAACGCAACACCGTCAATGATCCCGTAGTTGGGCGGGATCAGCTGTGTGACCGAGCCGCTCCAACGCCTGGGCTGCCCTGACGCTTGTGCGGGCGCAGGGGCAGGCGCGGGCGGTGGGGGTTGCTGCTGCTGCTGCTGCACCGGCTGCTGCTGCGTGTAGTATGCCTGCTGCTGCTGCTGTTGCTGCGTGTGTGTGTGTGTGTGTGTGTGTGTGTGTGTGTGCGTGGAGAGGGGGTCATAAGGGTGTTTCAAAGCCATAATAAAGGACCCGACCCGATGCCAGCCTGAAGGACCCGCGCGCGACGCTTGCGGGGACAAAAACCCACACCCACACACCTGCTGCTGCTGCGCCTGCTGCTGCTGCTGCTGCGATGGGTCGGCGGCTGCGGGCGCAGCAGCACCGTACAACGAGCCGTAGGGCGATGGCTGTGCGGGCGGGTGCGGCTGCTGCTGCTGCTGTGGCTGCTGCTGCTGCTGTGCCACAGGTGCCGGCTGCTGCTGCTGCTGCTGTGCTGCTGCGGCCCATGGTGCCACACCAGCCGCAGCGCCCACAGCCAGCGCGGCGGCCCAGGGCGCCTGCGTGAGCGACGGGGGAGGGGGGTGGGGCGAGGGTGTGAGGGCAGGGGTCGTGCGCATGGTGCCCTGTCGCATGACGCTCGGCAGATGGGCTCGCATGGCGCGCACGCATGCATGCACCCTCCAGAGCATCGAGCATGGGGGCGGTGCACCCTGTGGGTGATTGCGTGCGGCACCCTGGAAGTGCATGGCTGCTGCAATGGTGCAAAGGGTGGCCACGATCGCCCCATGCGGGGCCACGGCCCGGTTTTGCATGGCGTCCCATGCATGCGTGCCCCCCCGTTGTCTCACCTGCGCGCTTGCCGGCGCCGGCTGTGCCGGCTGAGCCGGCTGAGCTCCATAGTAGTACTGCGGCTGCGCCTGCGGCTGAGCCTGTGGCTGCGCCTGCGGCTGCGGCTGCCAGCCGCCTGGCTGGGGCTGCGGCTCTGGGGAGTGCCCCTGCGGAGCGGCGCTGTACGCCGGCTGCTGCCCCCACGGCTGCTGCGGGTAGCTCATGATGCTGCGGCTACCGCGATCCTCACTGATTCACCACGAGGGGCGCTCTCTCGCGTGCGCCGAGAGAGCCAGATCACAGCCGATGATGGCCAAAGGTGGCTCAAACAATCACGGACCACCTCCCTCGGTGTCCCGTGCGCTGTTGATGAAGCGCGTAGTGGGGTGGACCACTGCGTGCGTGTCATGAAGGCGCATGGGCTGGTGTGGGCAAAAATAATGTGCCGTACGTGCCGCTGGTCAGTCAAAGTCTGCCTCGCTGTTTCATCTGAGTAAACGCCGCACCGCTGGGGCACGGTTATAAGGCGGCGTGTAGACTTAGACTAGACATGCACATACTCGTGCTCATGCACATGCGCCCGTGAGCTGGGTTGCCACCACTATCACGGCAATGGGGCCATCAAAGCTCAAGTGGAGCAGCCTGGACCATAGAGGCGGATCCACCGGTGGTGCGTTAGAGGGGGGCCGCCCGCACAAGAAGCAGAAGCAGAAGCAGGTGCGGCGTAGTGAGCATGCGTGTGTCGCATGCACGCCCCCAGGAACACACGGCTCCCGGGGCTGCTCCATTAAACATGCATGCGTATGAGCGTGCCACAACCCTTTCCCCCGCAGCAGCAGGCAGCGGAGCATGTCAACAATGTCATCACCAGCACCCGCAAGCGTGCCCCCTCCACCACCCCCACCACCACCACCACCCTGCCACCCGCAGCAGCAGGCGGAGCAGGAAGGCGACAACGGTGATGACGCGCAAGAGGAGCTGCTGATGAGGGTGCAGTTCTCGCTCGCTCGCGTGCTTACCTGCTGTCGCACATGCGTGCACACACACACACACACACGCGCGCACGCACACACACACACACACACACGCTGCCAACACACGCCCGTACGCACACACACACACACACGCCTGCACACAATCAGAGCATGGGTCGACTGGACACATAGTGTGGGTAGATCTGATGCGGTGATCGCGAAGGGTGTTGGGGTTTAGGGTTTAGGGCGTATCTGATGGAGGCACGGGTCCCGCTCACTTGCTCGCGCGCTTGCCTGCTGTCGCACATGCGTGCACACACACACACACACACACACACACACACACACTGCCAACACACGCACAGACACACGTGCATACAGGCATAGACACACACACACGCACGTGCACTGCAACACAAACACACACACACGCACACACACACACTGCCAACACATGCACACACACACACACACACACAAGCACACACACACACACACACGCACACACACACACACTGCAAACACACACACACACACTGCACAGACACACACTTCAAATCACACACACACACACACACTGCAAATACAGACACATACACACACACACAAACACACACACAACACACACACACACACACTGCAAACATACACACACACACACACGCACACTGCAAACACACACACACTCACACACACACACGCACACGCACACGAGCAGATCATGGGTCGGCTGGACAAGACCAAGGATGCAGCCAAGCGTGCGAAGCTGGAAACAAAGGCAAGATGGCGCACACGCACAAGTGTGCACCGAAAGCACGCGAACACGCACGTGTGTGCACACACACGCACGCTGGCCTCTCATTATTCTCTGTATCTCGCTCTCTTGCTCTCGCTCTCTTGCTCTGTCAAGCAAAACATGCATGCGCGGAGATGCAACGCATTGCGTCGCTGCGTCAGGAGCCCTCTCCCACTCTGCCCTGACCACACACACACACACGCACGCACACACGCACGCACGCACAGATGCAGCGCCGCATTAGCAGCATTGCAGCGTCGGGAGCCGCAGGAAGGACACACACACACACAACACACAGACACACACACACACACACACAACTGCCCTTATGTTGCACACGCACACCCACACATGCAAACACACACACACACACACGCACACACAGATGCAGCGCCTCATGGGCAGCATCGCTGCATCGGGGGCCGCAGCGGGAGCGACAGCCTCTAAGGCAAAGGCCGGAAGGCAGTCGATGTTTTGGTCAAAGGTGTGTCCTGTGATGAGTGATGGATGCCACAGTCTGCGTGACACCACTCATGATGCATGACACTGATGTCCCATGAAGGATGTAACCCACATACGGGCGAAAGAGGCAGAAAAAATAGGTCATACAGATAGGAGACCGCCGCCAAGCCAGAGGCCGGCCGGCGGTCTATGTTTGGTTCCAAGGTGCGGCCTATGACGAGTTACTGTGCAGCCCATGTGACATGCAACACGACACCTATGATGCATGGCGCCAGAAAATGGTGTCCCGGAGAGACCCACCTGCGGGAAAATGAGGCAAAAATAAGTCGCAGCGGGAGCGGCAGCCGATGTTCGGGTCAAAGGTGTATCCTATGATGAGTGATTGTGCATCCCCTGCGACATGCAACATGACCTATGATGCATGGCGCCAGAAAATGATGTCCCTAAGAAACCCGCCTACGGGCGAATGAGGCAAGAAAAAAGGCACAGCGGGAGCGACCACCGCTAAGTCAAAGGCCGGACGACAGTCGATTTTTGGTTCCAAGGCAATCGCGATGCAAAGCCAGGGCGCCAGCTGAGGGTGATATATTTTCTGCAGAAGTTGTCAGCCCAAGAGTGATAAATGTACGAGAGGGGAGCAGTGATTCCCCCGCTGGCAGTACACCGCTCGGGGCCAATCCAGCAGAACATCACCCCACACTTGGTGGGAGGGGGCATGGAGGAGTGCGCTGGGAAGCTCCTGCCGAGATTGACGCAACAGCATACGGTGTGTGACCACCCGCTTTGAATTGTACCTGTTATGAACGGTCGAAGTTGCTCGAGCCGGGAGAAGCTTTTTACCAAAAGCCTTCCCAGGCCCTGAGGGGTCACGGGGGGGGGGGCACTGTGAAAGCATGTTGGGTATAGACACCGGTATCCCTTGTAAAAAAGGATAGCGGGGGCAAACACCAGCTGGGGGCTATCCTTTGTGGGCCCGCTATCCCCCGCGGGGCGCTATCCTTTTGCCACGGTATGTCCGCGCGTGTTGGCGAGTCGCGGTGGGAGGGCGGTGCGTCGTAGGCGGAGAACAAGTTTTGGGCACTGGGGGCCCAATTTCTGGCTTGTGCTCATTTGCCTCGTGACCTCCAACAGCGTGGCATCTCCGTGCCTTTGACCTTCGACTGCCACCCGTTTACCTTTCGCTTGCACTCTCTCCCCCTCCCCCTCTCTCTATCTCTCTCTCTCTTCCTCTCTCTCTCTCTCTCACTGTCTCGGTCTCACTCTCTCTCCCCCCCCTCTCTCCGTTCTCCCCCCCTCTCTCCCTCTCCCCCCCCTGTCTCTTCCTCTCTTTCTGTTTCTTTCCCTCACTCTGAAACCCACGTTTTCATCCCATGCAGGGCGGCATGCCGGCCTCAACGCCCAACCACGCGGGATCGATCGGGAAGGGCCTTAGGCTCACACCGGCTGAGCTGCGGAAGCGGGAGCAGCGCGCGCTGCGGTTCGAGGGAGAGGAGGAGGTGGAGGAGGGTGGGGAGCAGGTGTGTGTGTGTGTGTGCGTGCGCGTGTGTGTGTGTGTGTGTGTGTGTGTGTGTGTGTTTGTGTGCTGAGGGGGAGGGGTATGGGGTGC
>VFSX01000091.1:244149-299149 GCA_016618255.1 Chlamydomonas sp. UWO 241 | reverse complement strand
CTTTCTGGATTCCTGTCGAAACCGCAGGCAGGGCGACTACGCTGCGTTTGGTGAGCTCTACGCGTCTGCGCCACGCATGGCGCCCTACCTCATGGACCGGCTACTGCCGCGGCTTCGCGCGTTCACGATGCAGGTGCGTGGCTGGTGTGTGTGTGTGTGTGGACATGGAGCTTACCTCGAAGGCTTTCCAGGGTGCCCGGTCTCGTCAAAATCCGTGCAGATTCGAGGGAGCTGTAGCGGGGGGCTGCTACCACGCATGGCACCCTATCTATGATGGACCGGCTGCTGCCGCGGCTGCGCGCGTTCACGATGCAGGTGTGTGGATGGTGTCTGGGTGTGGACATGGAACATGGAACATGTTTCTCTCTTCATGGTCTTTCCAGGGGCCCCGGTCTCGCCAAAATCCATGCTGGTGTGAGAGACTTGCTGTGGGTTGGTGCCACGAATGGCGCCCTACCTCATGGACCGGCTGCTGCCGCGGCTGCGCACGTTCACGATGCAGGTGCGTGGATCGTGTGGGGTGTGAACATGGAACGTGTTTCTCTCTTCAAGGGCTTTCCAGGGGGCCCGGCCTCGTCAACATCCATGCAGGTTTGAGGGAGTTGTGGTGGGGGTCGTTGTGGCGCCCTACCTGACGCGCGCACACACACACACACACTCATACACACACACACACACACGTGCGCGTTCACGCACACACACACGCACACACGTGCACGCGCACACAACGGCATTTGATGACCGCGCGCGCACGCACACACACACACATACACATACGCCAACAAAGGCGTCCGCCGGACCGTAAAATCGACCACCACACGGACACATTCATCGGCGATAATGACTGCGTACCGCTCATCATCGGTGCTGTGTATTCGTTTTCTTCACATGCCGTCGGCCACACACGCACACACACACACACACACACACCGACACACACACACATACACACACAGACACGTGCACTCACACACACACATGCACACGCGCGCGCACACGCACGCACACACACACACACACAGGCGATGATGACCGCGTACTGACCATCACCCGTGTCGCTCTCATACGTTCTGTCACACACACACACACACACTCACACGCACGCACACACACACACACGTGCGCACACACAGGCGATGATAACCGCGTACCGACCCTCACCGGTGCCGCTGTCATACCTTGGCGCCAGCCTGGTGGTCGAGCAGGACGGAGCAGATGTGGTGAGTCTGTTTAGGGATACACACACACACACACACAGACACACACACACCGTTCTCATATTTGGGCGCCAGCCTGGTGGTCGAGCAGGACGGAGTAGATGTGGTGAGTCTGTTTAGGGACACACACGCGCACACACACACACACACATACACACACATACACATGCACACACACACACACCGCTCTCATATTTGGGCGCCAGCCTGGTGGCTGAGCAGGACGGAGCAGACGTGGTGGGTGCGTTTGGGGACACACACACAAACACACACCGCTCTCATACCTCGGATGCCAGCCTGGTGGTTGAGCAGATGTGGCGGGTGTGTTTGGCATGCCAAGAACCCCTAGTGTGCGTGCCAGGAAACCCTGGGTAGCAGTTACAGTTGCATCGGCTTTCCAGCGAAGACTACCTTCTAGTCCTAGTACCGCCGCCTAGACCCAAGTCCAGTTCTGGCCCTCACAATTACGTGTGAGGGGCGGTAGCCACCAGCCGGCTGCCTGCCAACGTGTAGTCCCAGAGCAAAAAGGAGAGCTATTGTGCGACGCCTCCAAAATAGGTCCTAACTGCTTCCTTGGTAGCAAACAGACTGAATACAATCGATCACCACTGTGCCCTAGCTGGTGTGCTGCTGGCTCCCACTGGGCGCTAGCCTGGTGGTCGGGCAGGACGTGGTGAGTTGTGTTTAGGTACACACAGGATTTAGTACATACAAACACACACACGCGCACACACACAAAATGGTCCCTAGCATAACTGTTGTGCTAACAAAAACATGCCCAGAGCTGCGCCTCCGTGCCCTGCCACCGCGTCCCCTTCAAAGGGTAGCCCTAACTTTCTGTAGCGCACACACACACACACACACTGCCTTCCTCTGACATCCCCTCCTCCCCCTCTTCCTCTCCCCACACGCACGCATACGCACACACGCACGCACACGCATATGCACACACACAAACACACCGCCCCACCCACCAAACAACCACAGATCAAGATCGCACTCGAGCAGGGCGGCGTCATCGACACCGACGAGGGCGTGCTCAACAACCAACAACCAACACCCACCCTCCAACCGCCTCTTCTCACCCACCCACCCACCCGCCCACCACAGATCAAGATCGCACTCGAGCAGGGCGGCGTCATCGACACAGAGGAGGGCGTGCTCGACACCAAGTCCTGCCGGCCGCGGCCAATGACTGGGCACAAGCACGCGCAGCCAAGCCTGGTGGTCAAGTTCTAGCGGGGCGTGTAGAGGGTCTCATTTCGAGGCCTGTGGGAGCACGCTGCGCGCAGCATGCGGTCCCCCGAGCCCCTGCGCGATGACAGGTTTTACAGTTTTTTCATGTACGCGCCCGGAAGACCCCAGGGCGTGAGATAAGGCCTAGACTACACGTCAAAGGGAGCTCTACTAGGAGAGCCCGCAAGGACACGCAGTGCGCCAGTGTAACAGCCACGCGCATGTCAAGTAAGGAGTTCGCACGAAGGGTGCTTATGTCAAACCAGGGAGTGGTTCAGCTGAGCTGAGCTGGCCAGCTTCCAGTCCTGTAGGGGCCTGCGTGTGCACATGCACAGCAACGCCCCCTCGATGCCAACGCCGTCGATGTAACATGCAGCTGCACCACCGCCGGCAGCGCGGGACCGGCCGACTCATACTCCCTCAACAGTAGATCCCTGATCGGTGCAAGTAGTGAATTTCGATAGGGATTATCCAGATGTCCATGTGCATGCAGTTTGAGGAGGAGCTGGCTAGCAGCTATAGCAGCTGGTGGTGTTGAGGTACTTTCTCATTTCGCCATAGCCGACCATACACAGCGAATGCAATAAATCCCCGCTGCGCAGCGCCCCTTGGGGCACCAGCTGCCGTGTAGTGAGCGCGAAGTGGTCTTTCAGCAACGGCCGTCCCTCAGTTCGCCATCGTCGCCCCGATCTCCGGCGCATAGACACAGCAACGAGTCTCCGCTACCTAGGCCCCTCGGCGCACCTGCTGCGGTGCAGTGTGCGCGATATGGTACCAGGTGCACGACAGTCTGCATCCACAGCCGCTCGTGTGCGCAACTGGAGCATGCCGTGCTGTACCGTGCTCAGACTCTGAGAGAGCCGCGATCAACACCCTCGTGTTACAACGACGCCATTCTCCAAGCAACCACCACATATACCGCAGGGTTAAATCCTCTTGCCAGAGATGCAGAGCAACACAGAGTGGGGGGAGGGAGCTCCTCGACATATGGAGTATTGAGCAAACAAAAGAACGCGTGGGCATTTAGATGCGCCACACATAACCGTAAAATCCATCATCAGAAAGGAAGCGAGTTTGAGGAGTGGGAGGGACTTCACCCACCTATGGCGTTTATGGCAAATAAAAAAAACAATGTGAGAGCATACAGACACCACTACAGAAATTTCTGTCTAGAGGGGAACAGGGTTGAGTATGCTGCTCTGCTGCGGGCGCTCTGATGGCCCCGGGTGGAGCATCTCTGATGTCGGGAGGCGCCCGGAGTCGAGCAACTCTGCGCATGGCAGGCGAGGCTGCTGGCAGAGTCTACTGCATGTGCTGGGCCGCCATCACATCGGCGTCCCGCGCCTGGCACACGCCCTCTGGCATACACGACCGCTGTGTGGAACTCATGGAGAGAGTGGGGTAGAACGCGCCTTAAAAGTCGGGAAGCCTGACTTCACGGGCCGTTTGACTGACTGAACGGAGCAACGCACGGCTAGATGTGCGCAGTCGATGGAAGGAAGCTGGGATAGCCGCGCAACTGTGGGTGTTGAGATGGCCCAGTTTGAAATGGCTGTGCTGGCACCACGAGAGCGACTCTGAGGGCAGGCAGTGCCAAGATTCAATCAAAGCGAGGCGAGGCTGCCTGTGGGGTCATCACCGCCTACTGCGCGCGCAGGTCTGACATCCCCTGAGCGTACTCCGTCTCAAAGACGGCCTGCGTGATGCCGCCCATGTCGACCGCCGTTTTCAGCTCGCACAGGTACTGAAGCACTTGCTTCATTGTGCGGTAGTCGCGGGGAAGGCCCAGTGCTGGCAGCACCCCGTGCGCTGGCAGTGCCGGCGGCGGCGGCGGCGGCGGTGCCTGCTGTGGCGGGGGCACCTGCGGCAGTGGCTGCTGCTGCGCTGCGGGTGGTGGCGATGCAGGAGGCACCTGCTGCGCCTTATGCGCCTACTGCGTCTGCTGCGCCTGCTGCGCCTGCTGCGCCTGCTGCACCTGCTGCGCCTGCTGCACGTGAGGCAGCGGTGGCTGTGGCTGGTGTGGTGGCTGTGGTGGTGCAGGAGGCTGCTGCTGCTGCTGCCGCGCCTGCCGCCGCGCCTGCCGCTGCACCTTCTGCTGCGTCTGCTGCATCAACAGCTGCTGCTGCTGCTGCTGCTGCTGCTGCTGCTGTTGCTGCTGCTGTCCCGCGCAGCCACCGTAGCCTCTGTTGTCGCCCTCACCCTCGGCCGCGCCCTCTGCTGCACAAGTGCAGCGAGAGCAGCTGCAAGCTTGACGCGTATAAATGAGTAGCTGCCCTGCCCCGTGGCTGGCAGCCCCGGCAGCGCAGCCTCCAACGCCAGCAGATCGCTGTCGGCGCCGAGGTACTCGCTCACTGGAAAGTTGGTGTTGACAGGCTGCTCAAGCTGCTCAACGCCGTGCAGGTACAGCTGAGCATAATCGCTCGCGCGCGCTGCAACCACGTCGCGGCCGTCGCTGCCGTTGCTCTTGAATGACGCCACGTACGTGTCGGCCAGTCCTGGGATGCCCAGAACCGCATGCAAACAGATATCAACGTGTGTGAGTGAGTGTGTGTGTGTGTGTGTGTGTGTGTGCGCGCGTGTGTGCGAGTGCGCATGTGGGGGCAAGCCTACGAGGATCAACTAACCTCGCGCCTCCCACGCGACGGACTTCCTGTTGTAGGTTGCGCCCCTGTACTTGATCTTCTCTGCTGGCAGCGGCTTGTTGGACACCTTGTTGGGTGCCTTGTGCTTCTTGGTTGGCAGCCCGTCGGCAGCGGCGCCAGCGTCGTTGACGACAGTGCCTGCAGCGGAGCGCTGGCGATGGTGCATGCCTGCAGCTGGCGCTCGAGGGTCGCCGCCAGTGCCGCCGCCGCTGTCAAAGGAGCCGGGCGGGCCGTAGGAGCTAAGGCCGGCCTCGCGGGCAGCGCGCGTGCTCGGAGGGGGCGTAGAGCGGTCACTCGGACCGTAGTAGTCGCCGAAATCAATCTCCAGCACTGGCAGCGAGCCCCGGGATGCGGGTGAAAAGGCGTACGATAGCTTGGAGCGACCTGTCACGAGAGAGCGCATCGGCTGCTTGACCTTGAGTGCCACGCCCGGGCCCCACTCTACGAGGTCCACCTGCAGATTGAAGGGTGAAGAGGAGGGGCACGAGTTGTTAGGTGGTTGTTAGGTGGTTGTCAACGTGCGGGCCAATCTGCATGTCAGCACTAACAACTTGGTAACAAGCAGACTGATTTTTCCTCCAGCACGCGCCTCGGGCTGCGCGTCACCATCGCCAGTGGCGCGGGACTTCCGCAGGTCTGCCGACTCATGCCCAGAAACTCCTGGTGTCGCGCATGCGCAGCAGCTGGGTGCGCATGACCAGCTGAGGAAGGCCCCGGCGTGTTGGCAGGCACACGCGCGGAGGCTGCTGGTGCCGGCTTGAGTACGGCTGCAGGCCTGTGCCCAACGGCGCCACCCTGGCCACCCGCCACGCCTGCGGGCAGCACCCTGGCGTTCATGCCGGGCGCGCAGCTGCTCGGCATGGCCTGCGTGCTGCCGCCCACCCCATGCACCGCGCCGCGAGCTGAGGCACCGTGCGCCGCGTCCACATCATTCTCACGCCTGAGGGCTAGCCCCGCTGCTCTCACAGCTTGGTGCTGCACCATCGTCATCGTCGTCGCCCTCGACGGCGAGCTCGTGGATGATCTTGTCAACTTCATCATCATCGCGAACGTGGCCCATCATCATCGCAAACGCGTCCGAGAATTCTCCATACGGCCTGTCGTGGGCGCGCTGCTCGGCAGCCCCTTGCGCCGGGTCTCCGAAACGCGGCTGCGACATCACCGACCCGAGGGCAGATGCCATTGCCCTCTCTGATCGTGAAATTTGAACGGGCGACCCAGAACGTGTAGAGAGGCATGTGTTGGTGGTTGATGGGTGCCTAGGTATGGGGAAGTTGGGGAGCATGCACTCCTGCGCTCGCAGCCCACCTGTGAGCCTTGTACAGCTGTGCATTGCCTGTGCATTGGAGATAACTGATTAATGCTGCTCCCTGGAAGGAGCAGAAGTGGCAGAGACAGGCGTCACACATGTGCACGTGCGCCTGGGCGGGCCGTAAACTGGGCCATGCCTGGGGTGGCAAAAGGGCGGTGGTGAAGGAGGCAGTGATCCCCGGGAAGGATCTAGGGGTTGTTTGTTCTAACCCAGACCCCCAAATGCACGCAAAACGGTCTGTAGAGAGCTGTCAACGCACGATGTCGGCGACATCTTTTGCATTGGAAAGCTGTTGTCAAGGGCTTTCCAACAGTATGCTGCACACCTCGTGAGCCCGAGTCTTAGGGGAGATACGCGCCGTAGAGTGCGCCCTGAATGGTTATTTTCTCCCCTGAGCCGGAAGCCGGAAAGCCGGCGCCCCCGAAAAACAATTAATTAAAATACGGCTCAAATACGGCTCCGGGCCGTGTACGGCTCCCAGGGGAATCACTGGGAGGAGGGCGGTAGCAAACTTTGAATGCACCCGACTGCACACAGACACACTCACAAACACACTCAAAACACACAAATACGAGAAACGCCCCCTCCCCACCTGTGCAGTTAGGCAGGCCTGCGACCACGCCGAGATAATTCAGGCACACACGGCCACGCACCGCCACGACTTGACGCCCACAGGCCTGCCAGTGCCAGGTTGTGGTTCCGCCAAGGTACTCTGCCTAATCAAATTGAGCAGGATTCTGCATTGGCCAAACCCCACACCCCACACCCCACACTCCACACCCCACACCCCACAGGTGACCATTGAGCATACTCAAGTGAGCGCAAGTGGGACGAGGCACTCTCTTGGAGCTGCCACAATGGGATACGTGCCTGCTGCGCTACCTGCTGTCCTTTCCGTCGAGTGAAAGGACCGTACCACGTGCCAAATGCCAGGGAAGCGAGTGGGTGCGTTGGCATTTTCTGTGTTGTTCTATAGATCTTCATGCTGCACTGCGCTGCCCGCCTCCCCTAATGCTCTCTCCCCTCTCAACCGCTGTCCACCCACAGCCTCTCGTGTGTGCAGGTGGAGCATGTTGTGCTGTGTTACCCTCCAGCCACCGGAGGGGCTTTGGTGCGGTGGCCTCGGTCTGCTTGGCGCCCACCACCTAGTGTGGGTGGCGCTACCGCGGGCTACTTTTGTAGCTGGACCTTTTTGGTTGGCCTTGTGCCTGCTGTCTAGTAGTCCCGCTGGAACTTTGGAACTGATTGTGACCGCCGGCAGTGGATTTGTAACACTACTCTCTCTGCGTTGCACTGTGCTCTGCTGCCCGCACCCAATCCTCTCTGAACTTGAAAAACAGTCCGCATCCACAGCCACTCGTGTGCGCAACTGGAGTATGCCGTGCTGTACCGTGCTCAGACTCTGAGAGATCAGGTGCCTACAAGTGCTATGGAAAGGTCTTGACGCGTAGATGAGAGAGCCGCGATCAACACCCTCGTGTTTCAACGACATCATTCTCCACGCAACCGCCACATGCACCATAGGGTTAAATCTTCTTGCCAGAGATGCAGAGCAACACAGAGTGGGGGGAGGGAGCTTCCCGACGTATGGAGTTTTGAGCAAACAAAAGAACGTGTGAGCATTTAGATGCGCCACACACAACTGCAAAATCCATCGTCAGAAAGGGAGCAAGTTTGGGAAGTTGGAGGGACTTCAACCACCTAAGGCGTTTGGAGCAAACAAAGAAACAATGCGTGAGCATCATGCAGGCAGCACTACAGAAAGGGACAATATTGGTGAGTGTGGGAGGGGCCGTTCCCAATCCATACCCACATCTGCGCTTGATGAGGAGACAAAGGAGCAACGTACGAGCGTGCACGGAGTAGGGGGAGCAGGGTTGAGTATGCAGCTCTGCTACTAGTAGAGCTCCCCTACACGTGTAGTCTAGGCCTTAACTCACGCCCTGGGGTCCTCCGGGCAAGAACATGTAAAAGCTGTAAAAACTGCAGCTCTGTTGCGGGCGCTCTGATGGCCCCGGGTGGAGCATCTCTGATGACGGGAGGCGCCCGGAGTCGAGCAACTCTGCGCATGGCAGGCGAGGCTGCTGACAGAGTCTACTGCATGTGCAGGGCCGCCGTCACATCGGCGTCCCGCGCCTGGCACACGCCCTCTGGCATACATGACCGCTGTGTGGAACTCATGGAGAGAGTGGGGTAGAACGCGCCTTAAAAGTCGGGAAGCCTGACTTCACGGGCCGTTTGACTGACTGAACGGAGCAACGCACGGCTAGATGTGCGCAGTCGATGGAAGGAAGCTGGGATAGCCGCGCAACTGTGGGTGTTGAGATGGCCCAGTTTGAAATGGCTGTGCTGGCACCACGAGAGCGACTCTGAGGGCAGGCAGTGCCAAGATTCAATCAAAGCGAGGCGAGGCTGCCTGTGTGCTCGTCACCGCCTACCGCGCGCGCAGGTCTGACATCCCCTGAGCGTACTCCGTCTCAAACACGGCCTGCGTGATGCCGCCCATGTCGACCGCCGTTTTCAGCTCGCACAGGTACTGAAGCACTTCCTTTTTTGTGCGGTAGTTGCGGGGGAGGCCCAGCGCTGGCAGCACCCCGTGCGCTGGCGGTGCCGGCGGCGGCGGCGGCGGCGGTGTCTGCTGTGGCAGGGGCACCTGCGGCAGTGGCTGCTGCTGCGCTGCGGGGGGTGGTGGTGCAGGAGGCTGCTGCTGCGCCTGCTGCGCCTGCTGCACCTGAGGCAGCGGTGGCTGGTGCGGTGGCTGTGGTGGTGCAGGAGGCTGCTGCTGCTGCACCGGCTGCGGCTGGTGCGGCGGTGGAGGTGATGCCGTGTGCTGCTGCGACTGCTGCTGATGCTGCTGTTGCCGCGCCTGCCGCTTTGCCTGCCGCAGCCCCTGCTGCTGTTGCTGTTGCTGCTGCTTCTGCTGCTGCTGCTGCTGCTGCACCTGCGTCTGCCGCTGCGCCTGCTGCTGCACCTGCTGCTGCTGCTGCTGCTGCTGCTGCTCCTGCTGCTGCTGCTGCACCTGCGTCTGCCGCTGCGCCTGCTGCTGCACCTGCTGCTGCTGCTGCTGCTGCACCTGAGTCTGCCGCTGCGCCTGCTGCTGCACCTGCTGCTGCTGCTGCTGCTGCTGCTGCTGCTGCTGCTGCTGCTGCTGCTGCTGCTGCTGCTGCTGCTGCTGCTGCTGCTGCTGCGCCTGCTGCTGCTGCTTCTGCTTCTGTTTCTGTTTCTGCTGCTTCTGCTGCTGCTGCGCCTGCCGCTGCGCCTGCTGCTTCAGCAGCTGCTGCTTCTGCTGCTGCTGCTGCAGTGCCTGTCCCGCGCAGCCACTGTCGCCTCGGCTGTCGCCTCGGCTGTCGCTCTCGCTGTCGCCCTCGTTGCTGCTGCCACCCTCGGCCGCGCCCTCTGCTGCGCCAAGTGCAGCGAGAGCAGCTGCAACCTTGTCGCGTATAAATGAGTAGCTGCCCTGCCCCGTAGCTGGCAGCCCCGGCAGCGCAGTGTCCATCGCCAGCAGAGGGCCGTCGGCGCCGAGGTACTCGCCCACCAGGAAGTTGGTGTTGACAGGCTGGTCAACGCCGCGCAGGTACAGCTGAGCAAAATTGCTCGAGCGCGCTGCAACCACATCGCGGTCGTCGCTGCCGTTGCTCTTGAATGACGCCGCGTACTTGTCGGCCAGTCCTGGGATGCCCAGAACTGCATGCAAACAAATAACAGCGTGTGTGCGTGTGTGCGTGTGTGTGTGTGTGCGCGTGTGCGAATGCGCATGTGAGGGCAAGCCATCGGGGATCAACTAACCTCGCGCCTCCCACGCGCCGTTGTAGGTTGTGCCCCTGTACTTGATTTTCTTTGCCGACTGCGGCTCGTCCGACACCTTGTTCGGCGCCTTGCGCTTCTTGGTTGGCAGCCCGTCAGCAGCGGCGTCAGCGGCGTTGACGGCAGCGCCTGCAGCGGAGCGCTGGCGAATGCTCAGGTATGGCCCGTGAGGGTCGCCGCCAGCGTCGCCGCCACCGTCAAAGGAGCCAGGCAGGCCGTAGGAACACAGGCCGGCCTCTTGGGCAGCGCGCTTGCTCGGAGGGGGCGTAGAGCGGTCAATCGGGCGGTAGTGGGTGCCGAAATCAATCTCCAGCAGTGGCAGCGAGCCCCGGGATGCGGGTGAAAAGGAGAATGACAGCTTGGAGCGACCTGTCACGAGCGAGGACATCGGCTGCTTGACCTTGAGTTTCACGTCCTGGCCCCACATTATGAGGTCCACCTGCAGATTGAAGGGTGAAGGGGAGGGACACGAGTTGTTAGGTGGTGGTTAGGTGGTTGTCAACGTGCGGGCCAATCTGCACGTCAGCACTACCAAGCAGACTGATTTATCCTACCTTCTGTGTGTCTGGCAGCTCGACGCCCTTGATGCTGCATTGCAGCTGCACTCGCACCGGCAGCTCGACGTGCTGGTCTCCAAAGAGGCTGGCTAGCTGCTGTTCCCTGAACACAACATTCCCTCGTGTGTCATCGCCGCCCATCTCATCTTGTAGGTCGCCACCTCCCGCACGCGCCTCGGGCTGTGCGTCACCATCGCCAGTGGCGCGAGACTTCCGCAGGTCTGCCGGCTCATGCGCAGAAACCCCGCGCGCCTCTTGCTGTCGCACATGCACACCAGCTGAGGAAGGCCCCGGCGTGCTGGCAGGCACACGCGCGGAGGCTGCTTGTGACGGCGTAAGTGCGGCTGCAGGCCTCGACAGGGGAGCCTGTGGTGGTGATGCCGTGTGGCTCGACTTCTTCACCAGCACCACCGTGAGCACTGGCAGGTCGGTCATGTCTGTGTCCAGTGTGATCGTGTGAAGCGTGTGGCTCTTGATGAGCGACTGCGGCGGCTCCATGAGCGCCACCTCCAGCCCACCGCAAAACGACGCGTCGGGGCGCACAACAGTGGCCTGCGGGTGTAGGTGAGAGCGCGGCACACATGCATGAGGCCACGCGTGCACACACATTCCAACCATGCATGCATTCAGCCTCACAAAGCTTTGTGTACCTTAAGGTACAACGCGGCCTCACAGCGAGAGCTTAAGCTTGTGGCCATGCACATTGCATGCACCCTCCCTCCCCCCACCTTCTGCGTGCCCAGCTGCAGCTTCCCGTCCACGGTGCACTGAACTAGCACCGGCAGCGGGATCTTCATGCCGCGCAGCAGCTCCTCGTGCATGGGGACGGTAATACGACTCAGCGGCGCCACCCTCGTCACCCGCCACGCCTGCTGCCCCAGCTGTCACCCTAGGCCTGGCGTTCATGCCGGGCGCGCAGCTGCTCCGCATGGCCTGCGTGCTGCCACCCACCCCATGCACCGTGCCGCGAGCTGAGGCGCCGTGCGCCGCGTCCACATCCATCTCACGGCGCCCCTGGGCTAGCCCCCCCGTGCCCTCACAGCTTGGTGCTGCACCATCGTCATCGTCGTCGCCCTCGACGGCGAGCTCGTGGATGATCTTGTCAACCTGATCCTGCGTTCTTTGGCCCATCATCATCGCAAACGCGTCCGAGAATCCTCCAAACGGCGTGTCGTGGGCGCGCTGCTCGGCAGCCCCTGGCGCCGAAACGCGGCTGCGAAATCACCGACCCGAGGGCAGATGCCATTGCCCTCTCTGATCGTGAAATTTGAACGGGCGCCCCAGAACGCGTACAGACGTACAGAGGCATGTGTTGGTGGTTGATGGGTGTAGGTATGGGGAAGTTGGGGAACATGAAAAGAGGCGCTCGCAGCCCACCTGTGAGCCCTGCACAGCTGTGCATTGCATGTGCATTGGAGAGAAATGATTAATGCTGCTCCCTGGAAGGAGCAGAGGTGGCAGAGACAGGCGTCACACATGTGCACGTGCGCCTGGGCGGGCCATAAACTGGGCCATGCCTGGGGTGGCAAAAGGACAGTGGCGAAGGAGGGGTGTGTGTGGCAAACGTTGAATACACCCGACTGCACACAACCAAAAGAAAGGGTGTGGGACCCACACCCTTTCTGCTTTCAGCCGTTCTACCAAGGCTCACTGAGTCGGAGTAGGACGAGACGAAGAGACGAAGAGGCAAAATGGCAGCAGTTTCACTTCTCTGTTCATTAGTCTCTCGCTCGCTCGCCGACAGGGCGAGTACGCTAGCCGGGATGCTCAATGACGGCCAGAGACGGCCAGTGACCTACAACTTGCAGGCACTCCAGCCCGCAACGGCCACGCGTGCGCGTGACCAAGTCCTCTCCGCCGGGCCTCCCCTCTCCCTTTGCTAGCCTTGCTTGTCCCGTAAACGCCACAGCTGCCGCGTGGCACCTCAAAGCAGCCTCCTGGCGCTAGCAGCTGTCTTGCGGCGCCTCTCGGCGCCGAAGGCGAGGGTGGGTGGGGAGAGATAGATAGGTAGCGCCCCACAGCCCACAGCCCACAGCCCACAGCCCACAGCCCACAGCCCACAGCCCACAGCCCACAGCCCACAGCCCACAGCCCACAGCCCACAGCCCACAGCCCACAGCCAACAGCCCACAGCCCACAGCCCACAGCCCACAGCCCACCAGCCCACAGCCCACAGCCCACAGCCCACAGCCCACAGCCCACAGCCCACAGCACAGCCACAGCCCACAGCCACACAGCCCACAGCCCACAGCCCACAGCCCACAGCCCACAGCCCACAGCCCACAGCCCACAGCCCACAGCCCACACAGCCCACAGCCCAGCCCACAGCCCACAGCCCACAGCCCACAGCCCACAGCCCACAGCCCACAGCCACAGCCCACACCCCACAGCCCAGCCCACAGCCCACACCCCACACCCCACCCCCACACCCCCACCCACACCCCACACCCCACACCCACACACACCCCACACCCCACACCCCACACCCCACACCACACACACCACACCCCACACCCACAGCCCACAGCCACAGCCCAGCCCACAGCCACAGCCCACAGCCCACAGCCCACAGCCCACAGCCCACAGCCACACCACAGCCCACAGCCCACACAGCCCACAGCCCACAGCCACAGCCCACAGCCCACAGCCCACACAGCCCACAGCCCACAGCCACAGCCCACACCCCACACACAGCCCACAGCCCCACCCACACCCACAGCCCACAGCCCACAGCCCACACCCCACCCCACACCCACACCCACACCCCCACACCCCACACACACCCCCACACCCACACCCCACAGCCCACAGCCCACAGCCCACACAGCCACACCCCACCCACACCCCACACCCCACACCCCACACCCCACACCCCACACCCCACACCCCACACCCCAGAGGTGACCATCGAGCATACCCAAGTGAGCGCAAGTGGGAGGAGGCAGTCTCTTGAAGCTGCCACAATGGGATACGTGCCTGCTGCGCGACCTGCTGTCTCTTCCGCCGAGTGAAAAGACACTACCACGTGCGAGATGCCAGGGAAGCGAGTGGGTGCGTGGCATTTCCTGTGGTGTCCTATAGTTCTTCGTGCTGCAGTGCGCTGCCCGCCTCCCCCCCGATGCTCTCTCCCATCCCAACTGCTGTCCACTTGTAGCCACTGGAGGGGTTGGGTGTGGAGCCTGCACTGTGGTGCTGCTTGCTTGGCGCCCGCCACTACGTGGTTGGCGCCAGTGTGGCTACTTTTGTAGCTAGACCTTTTTGGTGGGCCTCGTGCCTGCTCTCTGAAGTCTTGCTGGAGCTTTGGAACCGAACGCGTGACCGCCGGCAGTGGATTGTAAAACAACTTCATCATTACAGCCTCTCGCGTGTGCAGGTGGAGCGTGCTGTGCTGTGCTGCATTACAGTGTGCTCTGCTGCCCACACCCAATCCTCTCTGACCTTGCACGACATTCCGCATCCACAGCCGCTCGTGTACGCAACTGCAGCATGCCGTGCTGTACCGTGCTCAGACTCTGAGGGAGCCGCGAACAACGACCTCGTGTGACAACGACGTCATTCTCCACGCAACCGTCGCATGCACCATAGGGTGAAATCCTCTTGCCAGGGATGTAGAGCAACACGGGGTGGGGTGAGGGAGCTTGCCGACGTATGGAGTATTGAGCAAACAAGAGAACAATGCGTGAGCATTTAGATGCGTCACACGCAACTGTAAAATCCATCATCGGAAAGGAAGCAAGTTTGGTAAGTGGGAGGGACTTCATCCACCTATGGCGTTTGGAGTAAACAAAAGAACAATACGTGAGCATACAGACAGCACTACAGAAAGGGATAATTTTTGGTGAGTGTGGGAGGGGCCGTTCCCAGGCCACACCCACATCTGCGCTTGATGAGAAGACAAAGGAGCAACGTGCGAGCGAGCATGCTGTAGGGGGAACAGGGTTGAGTATGCTGCTCTGCTGCGGGCGCTCTGATGGCCCCGGGTGGAGCATCTCTGATGACGGGAGGCGCCCGGAGTCAAGCAAATCTGGGCATGGTAGGCAAGGCTGCTGGCAGAGTCTACTGCATATGCAGGGCCGCCATCACATCCGCGTCCTGCGCCTGGGACACGCCCTCTGGGATACACGACCGCTGTGTGGAACTCAGGGAGAGGGGAGGGTGAAACACACCCTTATAAATCGGGCCGTTTGAACAGACAATGGAGCAGTTGATGGACGAAAGCTGGGATAGCAACTGTGGGTGTTAAGATGGCCCAGTTTGAAATAGCTGTGCTGGCGCCACGAGAGCGACTCGGATGGCAGGCAGTGCCAAGATTCAATCAAGGCGAGGCGAGACTGCCTGTGTGCTCGTCACCGCCTACCGCGCGCGCAGGTCTGACATCCCCTGAGCGTACTCCGTCTCAAACACGGCCTGCGTGACGCCGCCCATGTCGACCGCCGTCTTCAGCTCGCACAGGTACTGAAGCACTTCCTTCTTTGTGCGGTAGTCGCGGGGAAGGCCCAGTGCTGGCAGCACCCCGTGCGCTGGCGGTGCTGGCGGCGGCAGCGGCGGCGGTACCTGCTGTGGCGGGGGCACCTGCGGCAGTGGCTGCTGCTGCGCTGCGGGTGGTGGCGGTGCAGGAGGCGCCTGCTGCGCCTGCTGCGCCTGCTGCGCCTGCTGCACGTGAGGCAGCGGTGGCTGTGGCTGGTGTGGTGGCTGTGGTGGTGCAGGAGGCTGCTGCTGCTGCTGCCGCGCCTGCCGCCGTGCCTGCCGCTGTACCTTCTGCTGCGTCTGCTGCATCAACAACTGCTGCTGCTGCTGCTGCTGCTGCCGCGCCTGCCGCTTGGCTTGCTGCTGCTGCTGCTGCTGCTGCAGTGCCTGTCCCGCGCAGCCACTGTCGCCTCCGCTGTTGCCTCTGCTGTTGCCTCCGCTGTCGCCTCCACTGTCGCTCTCGCTGCCGCTGCCGCTGTTGCTCTCGCTGTCGCTCTCGCTGCTGCTGCCACTGTCAGCCGCGCTGTATGCAGCACGAAGTGCAGCGATCGCTGTCGCAAGCCTGTCGCGCACTCTCTGGTACATATCCTCCTGCAGTCCCGGCAGCACAGCCTCCAGCGGCCGCAGCGCGCCGTCGGCGCCGTAGTACGCGCTCGCGTTGAAGTTGGTGGCAGCGTGCGGGACGGTCGGGAGGCCCTCCACTGCCCTGAGGGTGAGCTCTGCAAAGTCACTCGCGCGCGCTGCTTCCTCCTTGCTTGCAAACAAACCCAGGTAATTGTATGTGTACCCTGAGATTGTGCGATAGACTGCATGCAAACAAACGACACAGTGAGTGCATGCATAGCCGTGTTATATAAGGATTATCAAGCGGGGGAGGTGGGAGCAAGGGGGGGGGGTCTAGCGTTGGGGCGTTGGGGCGTGGGGACGTGGGGGTGGATGGTTTGGATGCAGGCTTGTACATTGGACAGTGTGTGCGCGTGTTTGTTTGAACTTGTGTGAGGGTGGGGGGGCCAGTGGGGGCGCGTGTGGTTTGCGTGGGAGAGCAGGGTTTGGTATGAAGGGAGGGAGTGGTGGTTTCCTATTGAACCGCTAGGTGATTAGAAAACTGGAGTTTCTGTCGAAGAGACTTTCCGAGTGTGAAGTGAGATTACTAAGCGTGCTAGCGCCCCAAGTTTCCTATCCGTCTTCTTGCAAAAATTGGGTCGCTAGCACCGCTCCCTTTTGCGGCTTCCCGTTCCTTCAGCCTTTTGGAACTCACCCGCCCACCCTGTTGAATCGTGGTGACCCACTGACTTTTAAGCTGGAGCGAGTTAGGGAGAGTGGTGCTTAGCTGCAGAGTCCGGCCGCCCGACATTGGTCGTGGGTGGTGACTGCCATGCCTTACGGCGGGTCACCATCTGCGGCCGGTGGAGGTCTGGCTCTGCCTCAAGCCGTGACCTCCGTGGTCACGCGTGACTGTAATCAAATGAACACTACTGAAAGTCTGAGACAGAAACCGCCCATAACACCCGTACGTCTCATGCATGCCGGATGCAGGCGCACCGCCGCGTCGCACGCGATGCCTGCCCCTCCCGCCCTCCCCGATGACGCAGTTCTCACCTCTCCCCTCCCACTTGTCCTTGTTCTGTACTACTCCAAGCTGCTCCACTGCGGGGCGCTTGAGGCCTCGGTAACCATCGCCTCCACTGCGCGCTGCGGGAACCCGCAGTGCCATGTAGTATGGTCTGGTCTGCGCGCAGTCTGGTCCAAGATGACTCTGCAGGCAGGCCGGGATCCCTGCTAGTCGTGCTAGTCGTGCGTGAATGGGCGCTTGTGACTTCAGTATGTCGAATTGTGATGGGTGTGGACGCTGTGCAGAAGCTGTGTGGACGTACTAGGGGCAGGGACGTACCGTACCGATGTTTCACGAACAGGTTCTGGGCAGGTGCCGTGGACACCTGGAGTCCAGTCGGAAACTTGTGAAGTGTGGAGTCCTCCCGTACCACACCCCGCACCTCAAGAAGGATCCCCATCCACTCACACCCACAGCTACAGTTGGATTCTGCGCTGCGCTGTTCTTCGCTGTGCTGCGCTGCCCCTTGTCCTCCCCAGGGGTGGGGAGCTCCCCCAACCCCCGCAGGCGCTCTTGCACGCAGCTGGATTGTGCTGGTCTGCGCTGCACGGTTCTTCACGGTTCCCGCACTCCCCTTATCCTGTCTCCTCCCAGCCACACCCAAAGGTGCTTGTGCGCGTGGTGTTTGTGCTTGTGCGCGTGGTACACCTGCTGGAATTCCCAGAGGACCCGCCAACTGCCGGTCAGCCAGGCCAGGGATGGTGGCCGCACAGGCAGGGCACGCGCATCCGTCGAGGCCCCGCTGCTCGGGTGGTTGGCGATGCGCCACGGTGGGGCTCGCATATGGCGCCCGCGCGCTCCCTGCTGCACGTGCACGCGCACACACACACACACACTCCCAATGGAATCAAGGCCCACCACAGCGACACACACAAACACACACACACACTGCGGTCGCGGGTCATGCTGACGAAACGGGTCTTACACCGAGTCGAGTAACTGGTCAGCGTCGTGTAATGTGGGTCAAGTTTGTGTGTAAGGGAGGGGTGGGTGAAGTAGTTAAGTTGCATGTGCTGCAGGCTGCATGAAATAGTCATCGTCAAAAGAGGTGGAGCACGTGTGCGCATTCTGGAATCAGGTCTGCACGTGGCAGGGGTCAACAGTGTGTGTGTGTGTGGGGGTGGGTGGTGGGTGGGTGGGTGGGGGGGGGGTAGGCCCGTCAGGGGTATGTCACGGTCAAACGAAATACGGTGCTACGGAAAGCGGTTACTGATTCTGTACAAGCTCGCGCGGCAGGGGCGCGTGCACCCCAACGGGCCTGGTCATCGACCTCTCCAGTTTTGTTCACTCCAGGTCACATCTTCTCGGTCAGCCCTGGTGCCCGAGGCAGCACCCTCGCCCTAACACCTCTTCAGGCCGTCGTTTGGGTGGGGCGTTTGGCCGTCACGCCCGCGCGTCAGTCATTCGCTCCATTCGGAGCCCCTCGGATCGGATCAGGCTTGGTTGCTCACGACCTCTTCTTGGACGATGGTGTCGGGGGCGGCGCCTCCTCCTCCTCGCCCTCGCCGTGCAGGCGGAACCACGCGGTTTGTCCCATTTCGTCGATCGCCATGGCGCGCATAATGCCATCCTGCGGGGAGAGAGAGGAAGAGGGGCAAGAGGGGGCGTCAGAGGGAGGCAGCGTGTGTGTGCGTGTGTGTGAATGTGTGTGCATGTGTGTGTGTGCGGCGCGTTCTGTCTCATCTCGTCGATTGCCATGCCGCGTGATGCCGTTCTGCTGACGGGGGAGTGGAAGAGGGGAGGAGGATGCGCGGGCGTCAGAGGAAGGCAGCGGGGGATGGGGGGGCGAGGGGTGGGGCACAAAGAACATGGAACGAGGAACAACACAGCTCGCCAGCGATGCACAGCGTCGCATAGAGCGCTGCAGGCGTTGCAGCCATGAACACAGCCTGTACTCCATGGTCAGTGACCCCTTGCCGATGAGAACGAAGAGTGCGACGATGCCACTGACCCTAGGGCTTCCTACTAGCTAGTACTAGGGGCTTCCAGCTCAAGAGCCCAAGACTTCCCAAGAAGCACACACCCCACGCACCTTGGTCAGCACCCCCTTGTCGAGCAGTGCGGAGAGGATGTCGTCGAGCGTCACCTCCTTGGGTTCTGGCGCAACGACAGACTCGACGGCGGCAGCGACCTGACATCCGGGGGGGGGGAGGGGGGGATTTGATTGGATTAGCGGATTGGCAGGGTGATTTGGATTTGATTCGATTAGCGGATCGAGGTGACTTGAATTAGCGGATTGGCAAGGGGTGATTGGGATTGGTTTGGATTGGATTAGATTCGTGGACAGCGGGCCAAGGGTGGGTTGGATTGGATTGGACTGGACTTGATTACGGGGCAGGTCACCAACTTGTCTGTGTGCCTCTGTGCCTGTGTGCGCATATGAGCCAGCATGCTTGTGCTTGTGCGCCTGCGTGCCTGCCTGTCTGTGCGCAGTGATTTCGTTTTCAGGATGTCAAAATGTTGAACTAATTCTCTGGGTCCATTCGACTGAGAATCCGGCTCCATGGCTCTACTCTCCAATCCGGCTCCGAACGCCGGAAAAAAACTGCCTGTGCTTGTACGTTATTGTGCATGCATAGACACCCCTACAACATTCACAACGCCTGAGGCGGCGCCTCAGCTCAGGCGTCCCATTCACTGGCGCGGATCAGGCGGCGCCTCAGGCGCGCCGACCGCCTGAGGCGCCGCCTGAGGCGCACCCACGATCGCCTCAGGCGGCGCCTTAAACGTTACCCAGACCGCCCCAGGTGCCACACCGACTGCCTTAGGCGCCCACCACCGCCTGCGGCGCACCCCGGACCGTCTCAGACGTTGTGACCGCATTCACTGGCGAGGATCAGACGTTGGGATTTTTGGTAGGGCACGCACCTCTGCATCGACATCGACCGCCTCTGGCACCTCCCCTTGTGCGGGTGCCCAGTCCTCTGCCAGCCCGTCCTCCCCGGCCTCCTCTGTTGCAGCTGCCCTGAGCTCCTCGAGCTTTGCCGCGTTCTCTGCAATCGTCGCTTCTGCGGCGGCCTTGGCGTCCTCGCTCGCCTGCGTTTCCGTTGTGTTGGGTGAGGGATCAGAGGGCACTGAGGGTGCGTGCATGAGAGAGAGAGAGAGAGAGAGGTGGAGAGGTAGAGAGAGGTCGAGGTCGAGGTAGAGAGAGAGGTAGAGGTAGAGGTAGAGGTAGAGGTAGAGAGAGGTAGAGAGAGAAGTAGAGAGGTAGAGAGAGAAGTAGAGAGGTAGAGAGAGAGGTAGAGAGGTAGAGAGAGAGCACGACAGCAAGGGAGAGAGGTTGAGAGTTAGAGAGAGACAACAATCAGCCACAACCTACCTTCAGCTTTTCTGCCTCAAACTCTGCCTCGACCTTTGCGCTCGCAGCCGCCTCGAGCTCAGCCCGTACCTCGCTAACAGTCTCCTCTGGTACCAGGCGAGGCTGTGTGTGTGTGTGTGTGTGTGTGTGTGTGTGCATGAGTCGCTGGCATGAGGCTGCACCCATGCGTGACCCGTCTCTCTGTGTGTGTGTCTGTGTGTCTGTGTGTTCATGAGCAGTTGGCGCGCAGCCGCACCCATGCACGACTCACCTGCAGCTCATTGAGCAGGAATGACCCGTGCTCTCACTCACTCTATCTCTCTCTCTGTGCATGAGCAGCTGGCACGAAGCTGCACCCATGCGCACGCAATCTCCCTGTGTCTGCATGAGCAGCTGGCACGCAGCCGCACCTACGCACGACCCACCTGCAGCTCACTGAGCATGAATGACCCATGCTCTCACTTACACTCTCACTCTCTCTCTGTGTGTGCATGAGCAGCTGGCACGCAGACGCACCTGTAGCTCATTGAGCAGGAATGACCCCAGCGCGTTCTGGCGCCCAGTCTCCATGTCTGCGAGCGCGTGTGCGACCTGCAGCAGGGAGGGTTTCAGGTTTCCAGGTTTCCAGGGCTTAAGACTTAGTTCATTCGCAGAGAGCTGCGTGTGGCGGATGGATGGGCGAGCAGTTCTAGCGCGCAGTCTCCATGTCTGCTAGCGCGTGTGCGACCTTCGACAGCAGAGGTTGGGTTTTCAGGGGTTAAGACCTAGTGCATTCGTAGAGAGTGTGCGGGATGGATGGGCGGGCAGTTCGGGCGCCCAGTCTCCATGCCTGCGAGCGCGCGTGCGACCTGCGGCAGGGAGGGTTTCAGGGTTACAGGTCGGGTCGGTTACAAGGGCCGGACACGTCTAGTCAGGCGCCAAACAGATGCCAAAAACAGATGCCCAACTTTAGCAACGCACACCGACCAGCGACTGCTTGCCCTTGCAGGCCAGCATTGCGGCACGCTCTGTGCACAGAGCGCAGGCACACGCACATGCACATTCTTAAACACACACACACACATGCACATGCACACACACACACACACACACACATACACGCACACAGGCACACACAAACATGCCCCCCCCCCCACACACATGCACGCACCTGCGACTACTTGCTCTTCCACGCCAGCATCGCGGCGCGCTCCATGTGCAGCGTGCATGCACACGCACGCACGCACGCACGCACACACACACACACACGCACGCACCTGCGACTGTTTGCTCTTCCACGCCAGCATCGCGGCACGCTCCATGCGCAACGCGCACACCGCGCCCGCGCGCTGGTCGTTGACCTTCTCTGCTGCTGACTGGATGAGGCGGCGGACGACGCCACGCGCAGTCACGCCCTGGGTGAGGTAGTTTGCTGCCTGCTCCTTGAGCCAGGGCATGAACGAGTTCTCGACCTGCAGGTGGCAACCAAAGCCAATCAGTCAGCAGGGTGCTTCGATTGTGGGAGACTCAGAGGGTTCGTTGGGTAGCTGGTAGGGTGCGGTCACGCCCTGGGCGAGGTAGTTTGCTGCCTGCTCCTTGAGCCAGGGCATGAACAAGGTCGTGACCTGCGGTAATGAACGGCAACCAAAGGCAATACGTCAGCAGAGTGTTTCGATTGTGGGAGATTCAGAGGGTGTGTTGGGTAGCTGGTAGGGTGCGGCCGCGCCCTGGGCGAGATAGTTTGTTGCCTGATGCCTGAGCCACGGCATGAACGACATCTCGACCTGTGGTGTTCAAGCGGAGGTGCGGGGTGTGCGTAGTTAGCATTGGGTTCAGGCAGGCCGCTGACCTACTGATGATGATGGACGTCACAGTCAGGGACACCTCTGAAGGCGTATAAGACCGTGCTTGGCGCGTATGGCTCGAGCACTTTCATGAGATAGCTGGCTGTTGGTGGTAGAACTACTAGGCTGGTGTATGGTCTCCTTCCACTGCCACTAAATGCGCTCATTCCCAAGCCACCTCAATGTATACCTCCCGTTATAGCGCAGCAGCCAGGGCAGATTACCTGCTTTATAGCCCTCCCTCTCGCTCTCCCTCTCCCTCGCCGCCCCCTCCCTCTCTCCCACTCTCCCTCTCTGCCCCTCTCTCTTTCCCTCTCTTCCTCTCTCCTGACGCAGCACTGGATCGTAGAACACGCCCTGCTCCACAAGCGAGTCAAAACACCCACCCACCCACACACACACGCACGCAAACGCACCCACACACAAACACGCACCTCGTGCAGCACTGGGTCATAGAACACGCCCTGCTCCACCAACGAGCCAAAACACCCCCACCCACACCCACACACGCGCACCCACACCCGCACACCCACATGCAAACACACCAACACGCACCTCGTGCAGCACTGGGTCATAGAACACGCCCTGCTCCACAAGCGAGTCAAACACCGACGACACGATGCCAGAGAGGTAGCCGCGAGAGAAGTGGGTCGCCGCGACCTTCTCGCGCACCACGCGCTCGCGCTGCACGCGCTCGCGCTCCTGGGCGAGTCGCCGGTCCTTCTCCTCGCCTGCGTGTGTGTGTGTGTGTGTGTGTGTGTGCATGTGTATTCGCGTGTGCATGTGCATGCTGCACGCGACCCCTCCCCCTGCTCCTTACCCTTGCGAGACTCTGCAGCTTCCATGCGCTGTGTCGCGACGAGCTCAGCGTTGCGGATCTGCGCGAACAGCAGGGTTCAGGGTTCAGGGGCTGGCCTAGGCCGACATGCATGCGTCGAGTCGCGGATCTGCATGTGGTGGAAGCAGCGGCTGCGCATCGTAGCACCCAGCTGTCCTGGGGTGCTGTGCATTGCTGCCCGCCACCTGCCCTCCACCTGCTACCAGCCCCCCACCTGCTCAAAGTGCTCCTGGTGTGCGCGCATCGCAGCGAGCTCCTCCTCCTCCAGCACCTCCATCAGGCCCTGCTCCAGCACCTTGCCAACAAGCACCTCGAGGATGGGCTCGACCTGCGTGTGTGCGGGTGTGGTTGCGTGAGTGGGGTTCATTGTGGCAGAGGGATGTAGTAGCCATCCGGGACGCCAACACGGGCCTCCAGGATGGGCTCGACCTGTGTGTGTGCGAGTATGGGTGCGCGAGCGCGGTTCATCGTGGAGAGTGGCAGCCGTCCTTTCTGGGTGTTGCCGTCTGCGCAGCCATCAGAGCACCAGAGGGTCCAGCAGACTTGGACACACTGCACCCCATCAGCACCACCCCCGCCACCCCCGCTCACGCACAAACGCCGCCTCCGCCACCGCCGCCGCACCTCAAAGTCAAAGTCGAACAGGTCCCCGTCCGCAATCTGCGTCGTCGCGTCGAGGCCCGCCTTGACCGGCACAAACAGCGGCGTGGGCGGGCGGTCGAGGAACGTGTCTGTCTGCGTGCCGTTGTCGGCCTCGGGCACCGTGTCAGTCAGCTCCTCCAGGTACGCGTCTGTCTGAATGTCGGTGTGCTTACGGCCCTCAACGGGCTCGGGCGTGCGCGGTGGCGCGCGGCTCACGCGGGTGCCCCTGGGGAGAAGGGGGGGGGGGGGGGGGGGGATGGGGCGTGTGTGCGTGTGTGTGTGTGTGTGTGCTTGTGTGTCTGTGCATGCGTGCGCGTGCGTGTGTGCGCATGTGCGTGTGTGCATGCGTGCGCGCGCGTGTGTGCGTGTGGCGCCATGCAACACCTGGTGTCGTGCTCAGCCCCATGCACATGGAGTGCGCACCCAGCTCTGGCTGCCCCACCCACCCACCCTCTGAAGGGCATTGCCCCGCACTCACCCTCCCGAGGACTTCATGGTGCTGGTGGTGGCGCCCAGGCCGATGTCCGCGGGCAGGATGCGTGCGGCGTAGGTGTTGCCGCGCACCACGCGCTTGTCGAACATGATGTTGGACACCGTGCCGGTAATGGACAGTTCCTCGGTGGCATCGCGGTACTGTGAGCGGGGTGGTGCGAGGAGGAGGAGCTCGTTGGGTGCCAAATTGCGTGTTGCTAAAGCCTACTTCGAACGGTCCGCCCGCCCCACGCCACGGCTACACATGGGTTGGTGCGAAGTCTACGCAAACTTCTATCGTCCATCGACGGGGCCAGGGGCCGCAGGCAAAACTGCCGCAGGGGTGTAGCGCACCTTGGGCCGCTGCTTCACGGGCTTGGGCTCCGCCGCATGCGTGTAGAGCTGCTGCTCCTGCTGCGACTGCATGGCTGCGACTTCTCTTAGAGTCTCTCTCAGAAGAGGAGGGACTGCTGGCTGCTGCGACTGTGCAAAGCCTGGTTCGGCCTGCCTGGGGAGGTGCCTGGGTGTAGCTCCAGGTGGGTGTGACAAATATGACAGTCAATGGGTGTAGTCTTGGTTGTGAAGGCGCCGCGCGGTCACGCCGAATCAGGGCAGGCAGAAAGTGTGTAACAAAATCGCACAACAAATCGCACATAAACCGCGCCCTTGCTTAGCAATCCTTAAACCACTACATCCATGCGCTCGATTTCGTGCAGTTTGACGTGAGTCGCAGGGTGTACGCTGCAGTGTCCATGACCACCCATGCCCATGCAGTGCCCATCCAGTGCAATGCATGCGCACCTGCCTGCCTGGCTGCAGCACGCATGCCATGCCATGCATCCATCCTATGCAAGCATTCATCAGTGGAGCTGCGAGGCTGGCATGCGCGCTTGTGACCCATGCGCCCGCACCCTCCCATGCGCTCCAACCTGAGGCTGCTGATCAGGCACACCGTCACCACGCCCGCTGCCCAACACGATGCGTCCCGGGGGGCCCCTCCCGATTCCACAGCCTCCTCCGACCCCGCCTGCTCACCTCCACCACCATACATGCCCCCCGACCGACCCCTGCTGCGCGCGTGTGTGCCATTTGCAGCCTGGCGAGCTCCAGCTGCAGGGCTGCGCCCACCAGGCTGGTTGGCGCGCCCCGCACGGCGCCACCAGCACGCCCCCGCCCTTGCGTGGCCCCGTCGGCCGCGCCGACGGGGACGTCCGGTGGCGCTGCCGCCGCCCAACCCACCGAGGCGGCGGGGGAGCCGATGGTGACCGTGATGCTCGAGACCCCGGCCGGTGCAGTCAGCAAATGGGAGATTGAGAGCGACGTGAACCTGCGGCAGATGATCAAGGACACGGGAGAGGTGTGAGTCGACTACAGTAGACGCACCCCTACCACATTCCCAACGCCTGAGGTCACGCCTCAGTTGGCGCCTTCACTTGCGTGGATCAGGCGGCGCCTCTGGCGTTGCCCCTGACCGCCTCAGGTGCCACCCCGGTCGCCGTAGGCGCCCACCACCGCCTCAGGCGCACCCTCGACCACCTCGGGGCTATGACCGCCTGCACTTGCGCGTCTCAGACGTTGGAAGTGTGGTAGAGCTAGGGGTCTCTGTGCCTCTAGGCCGCGTAGTAAGTTCAGCGTGTGTGGGGCAGGCAGGCCGAAAGGAGCAGGCCGAGAAGAGCAGGCCTCAGGTGTCAGCCTCGGGCACTGACGTACTGTAGTAACGCTTTGCCTTGCCGATTAAATAATTCAGAGGACGTGCCAGCAAGGTCGATTTCTAAAAATATTGCCAAAAAAGAAGAAAAACGCCCAAAGTTACGTCAAAACGGGGAAAAAATCCAGAAAACCCCACGGCAAGGCACCCAAATTCTAAACAATGACACCCTTTAAAAAAGTGGCGGCAAGGCAAAGCGGTACTACGGTAGGGGTGTGTGAGTTTGAGAGCGACGTGAATATGCGGCAGATGCTCAGGGACACGGGAGAGGTGCGAGTCTTCTGTAGTAGACGCACCCCCACCACATTCCCAACGCCTGAGGCGACGCCTCGGGCGGCGCCTTCACTTTCGCGAATCAGGCGGCGCCTCAGGGGCTACCCCCGACCACCTCAAGCGCCACCCTGACCGCCGTAGGTGCCAACCATCGCCTGTGGCGCACCCCCGACTGCCTCGGGCGCTATGACCGCCTTCACTTGCGCGTCTCAACGCCTTTGGGACTGTGGTAGAACTAGGGGTCTCTGGGCCTCGAGGCCGCGTACTAAGTTCAGCGTATGGAGGGCAGGCAGGATGCCTGGTGAGCGGGGCAGGCCGAAACAAGCAGTTTTTTTTTACAGATTCTACATGTTTTACATGTACGCGCCCGGAGGACCTCGGGGCGGGGGCAGGCCGAAACGAGCAGGCCTCAGGTGTCGCGGGCCTCGGGCTTCGGCGTATTTTGAGGTGTAGAGTGACACCAAAATCCGTGGCGGGTGATCCAGCACACGGGATGTGTGGCCAAGAGTATGAACTGCCTCAGTTTGGCTCCAATAAGCCTGATCCTGATGTCCTTATGTCCAGACGAGTATCTGGATCCTCATCAAGCCTGATCGGATGCCTGTGCATTGGCGGGTGGCTGATCAGTGCCACTGCTGTGCCCCACAGGTCGAGATGTACCACGGGATGTGGGCCAAGAGCATGAACTGTGGAGGGGGCGGCTCGTGCGGGACGTGCGTCGTACAGGTGGGCCTCCTCCTCCCCTTCACCGCATGCGTGCAGGTGCAGGTGCATGGGCGGCGAGCTCGCATGCACACACACACACACACACACACACCATGCACAGGTGCTGGAGGACAAGGACGGGCTGCTGTCTGAGCGCAACGAAATCGAGGGCAAGAAGCTCAAGGGGGTGAGGCGCATTGATCATGCTGATCCACAATGCCGCACGCCCCCAGCGTTGCTACTCTGTCCGTGCCTCTAGATCACGCGATTCGTGAAGGAATCAGCAACTGACGTGCGTGTGCACCTGCGTGTGCGTGCGTGCGTGCGCAGAAGCCCGACTCATTCCGCCTGGCGTGCCAGACGTGGGTCGGTGACGGCACCAACAGCGGGACGTGCAAGGTCAGGGTTGGACCCAAGGCGTGACGCGTACGGTGGCGGCGGAGAGCTGCGCAGAAGCTGGGCACGGCACGCGGCAGTTACCTGGAGTGTGCGGTCATTTGGGCGCCTCGACTCAAATTGAGGCCGAGTCTGTGACCAGTGTGAATCGATGTGTGCCCCGACTGTGTTTCTTTTTTTTGCTGCGAGGCCATCGCAGGTATCTAGCATGATGATGTTTGGTTACAATCCACTTCTGGCGGTCACACGTACGGTTCCAAAGCTCCAGTGGGACTTAGAGAAACAAGGCTCAAGGCCCACAAAAGGTCAAGCTACAAGTAGCCCACGGTAACGCCATCCACACTTGGTGGCGGGCGCCAAGCAAGCAGCACCACTGTGCAGGCTGCACACCCAGCCCCTCAAATGGCCAGAGGGCGGACCCAAGGTATAAAACCATGAAGGGACCAAAAAGCCCTCCCCCAGACCACCGGAAGCGGGGCTAGTAGCACACCCGCCGCAGCACTCTACTCAGCGACCACACCGCACCCGCCACCGCACGCGTGTGGCGCCACCTCCCCTTCAAAAACACCCCCAGAGGGAATGCCATCTAGCAAGCAGGTGCAGGCACCCGCTCGCCGTCAACGACGAGGCGCGCGCGGTGGAACTGCGCCCGCTTCCCCGCAACCTTGGCGGCGAGGAAAGCGGGCCACAGCGCCTGGTGCTGCGCCTCCTCGCGGTCACTGAGGACGTCGAAGACTGCAGTCGAGTCCACGCAGCGGCGCAGCTCGTGGCGCCAGCGCACGACAGTGTCGGCCACGGCGTCAGACGCCACGGCGTCAGCGCCTCTCGGCTCGCCCGGGCGGCGCACTGCCTGTTGTAACAAGCGGTTTATTTCAACAACGCAATTACCTAGCTGTTGCAACAGCTGGTGTGTTCCACAGCTGTTGAGGGCAAGCTTGTGCACATCCCACACAGTGTGGGGTGTGTTGCACGCGCGGTCACTGATGAACCTGATGAACCTCGTTATCAACGCCAAGAACGCTGCCGCCATCGTTTCTGCTGGTGCCATCCCTCTTCTGAAGCACCTACTGCGGCCTGGCTCCCAAGCGGAGGTGCAGGAGAGTGCGGCAGGGGCTCTTTGGGCTCTCGCTAAGTATGCTGAGGTTGCGGTCGCCATTGACGCTGCTGGAATCGACCCCCTGCTGGAGCAGCTGAAGGGTCCTGATTCTCCAGCCAAGTTGAACGAGTATGCGGCAGACGCTGTGAAGGCACTCCGTGTCAGCAATGCTGAGTTCCGCGCTGCCAATTCCTAGCTGGAGCACCAGTGGTTCCGTCAAGGATCTTGGAAAAATGATGGCTCAACCCGGGCCTCACGCTCATTTCGACAATCTCAACCTGACCCGAGGCGAATTCTGGCGAAAAAGTGTGAAAATGCAAATTTCACACGTTGGGAAAAAGAGTTTTTCCCGAGGTAGGTTAGGGTACAATACACACTCTTTGGGCAGTGCAAAGGTGTGCCCAAACACATCTTTGGGCAGTGTGACCAAGTCCCATGGGCCGTAATGTGCTGAAGCTTTTGTTGACGACGACTGTAGCAAGCTTTCGTTGACTCCAACTGTAGCAAAATTTCGTTGACCCTGATGTCCGCCCGCGGCAAGCGAGCGCGCAGCGCTAGCCCTAGCGTTGGCATGACATGGGAGCAGGTCCCCAACTGCGAGCTGATTCAGTGCCCCGCCCGCCGGACCCGGGGCCGTTCGGTTGGCCCGCCAGCCGGTGGCCAGAGGGAGCGCGGAGTGGGGGGTGGCGTGGAGGCCGAGCAACTGTTGCTCCGCCAACGGGCGCCTTTGCGGCGGCGTTTGCTGCCCAGGCTAGGCGAGATCCCGCCGTGGCAGCGCAGCGCATGGAGCAGCTGCTGGAGGAATGGCGCGAGCCTGCTGGAGATGAGCCCGCCACAACTACTGGAGGTGGCGTTCCTGTTGGAGCTGAGCCAGCCACTGCTACTGGCCGGCAGCTGCTGGAGCATTGGGACAAGCGAGGGGGCGTGCCTGCTGGAGATGAGCCCGCCACCACAACTGGCCGGCATGGGCCGCATGGGCATCAGCAGCATGGGCGCATGCCTAGTGCGCATGCGCAGGCTCGCAACACCGCCTTTGCGGCCAAAGCTCACATGCAAGCCATGGCCAGGCAAGCCTGGGCTGTTGACAAGTCCAGCTACCTGGAGAGGCTGCGGATCAACTCTGCAGATCACGTGTGGGCTGTTGAGCTGGAGGGTACCGCCATGGCATGCTATGCCGTGTGCGACTGCGAGCGTCACAACGGAGCTGTGTGGCTAAAGGTGGGTCCACTTTGCTTGCTGTGATTGGTGGAACGGTGGGCGCTGTGCTCTGATCTGCGGGCCTTGCGCGCGTGCTGCCACTTGCTGTGTTGTTGCCCCCCCCCCCACACACACATGCACGCACCTCCCTCGCCCCCCTCACCCCCCGTGCATGTGTTTGTGGGCACTGGTCGCTGACTTGCATCCACCTCGGCATGTGCCTTGCAGAGGGACAAGATTGTCCACGTGTACGCCTGCCCCCTCAAGTTTGCGCCACAGCCCTCTGCCGACAACACCGCCGCTGTGCCCGCCAACGGCCCTGCCGCCGCTCCACCCGCTGCCGACCACACCGCCGCTGTGCCCGCCGACGACCCTGCCGCCGCTCTGCCCGCTGCCGATGACACCGCCGCTCTGCCCGCCGCCGCCGACGACGACGCTGACGCCGCGCAGTCAGCAGCTTCTCAGTATCTGTACATTTGCGACTGCGATGGCATGTCGCGAGTGGGGGAGAAGCTGGCCCACCTGGGAGGCGTGTCAAGCATGACGCGCTCTGAGTGCATTGACGAGCTGGGCGGCGAGGGTGCCTTCTGCCAGCACAGTGTGGCGCTGGCGACGCTGATCGCGGAGCGACGTGTTCCCGACCCTGGGTTCACGGGTTCAATTTTGCCCGTTGCAGACCTGATCGCAGTTCCATGCGACGTGCCTGTCACTGTCCTGGAATCGTCGCCGTCCCCGCTGCTGTCCTGCGCTTTCACAGAGGAAGGCCCGACTGTGCCCGCCACCCGCGTCGTCATTGGCGTCAAGAAACACACGTTTGTGTGCTTCACGTGCCCGGAGCATTTACAGGCGAGGTGTGACCGCGTGCGAATGCTGCACGAGCTGACAACGAACTTGAAAGCCGACGTCGGCGTCGGCGTTCTCGACGACCATCACTTCGCCTTCGACCCCCCGCAGCGGGACGGCGTCGATTCTGACGGCCTGATTGACAGCGTCTCATACGAGACTATCCCCGAGCTCATCGTCAACCAGGTGTTCAAGGACCGCGTGGGCGCATCGGACGCGCCAGCCAGCCTGCCAAAGGCGTGCATCCCTCCAGCTGAGGGGTCCCCAAGCCGTCCAACATGCGAATGCGGCGCGCCATGGGGCAACGAGACCGTCGAGGTGTCGCCTAGCGGTGGCGCCGCCATCACACACGAGTGGACCACGAAACGCGTCAAAGTGTGCGATCGCTGCTGCTCCTCGTACCCAAGCTGCCCGGGGCGACTGCCATATGATGGCCAGCCCGACGCCGTGTTCAACCTGAGCAACCACTCTCTGTTTGCGTACGAGGTCATGCACAGCTACTTCAGCTCTTTGGGCACCGATGCGTCCAGTTTTGCTTGCCACTACCACAGGGTGCAGATGTACCACCGACAAGTCAACGGCGTGCACAGTTTGCTGCCCTCGCGCAAGACGTTCCGGCGTGCGCTGAAGGCGTTCATGCGCCTGCTGCGTGTGGAGCACGTCTTTGAGTGCCCGTGCTGCAAGCAGCTGCCTCACTCAAAGCGCATCATCATCATGGACGGGACCTGCCTCGGCGTCCGTCGGGACCTGTTCCGCTTTCTGGGACTGCCGACGGCACACGGTGGTGTCGTGCCTATCTGGTGAGCGCGCACGTGATGTGTTAGCATGCATGCCTTGCTCGCCTGCCTCTGCATGCCTGCCTGCCTGCTTGTCTGCCTCTGGCTGGCTCTGGTTGGCTGCCTCTGGCTGCCTGCCTCTGCCTGCCTATAGCTGGTTAGCTGGCTGCCTCTGGCTGCTGCCTGCCTGCCTCTGCCTGCCTGCCTCTGCCTGCCTGCCTGTCGGCCTCTGCCTGCCTCTGCCTGCCTGCTTGCATGTCTGCCTGCCTGCATGCTTGTCTGCCTCTGGCTGGCTCTGGTTGGCTGCCTCTAGCTGCCTGTCTCTGCCTGCCTCTAGCTGGTTGGCTGGCTGCCTCTGCCTGCCTCCCTGCCTGTGCCTGCCTCTGCCTGCCTCTGCCTGCCTCTGTCTGCATCTGCCTGCCTCTGACGGGTTGGCTGGCTGCATGTGGCTCGCTGCCTCTGCCTACTGTCTGCCTCCTCTGTCTACCTCTGCCTGCCTCTGCCTGTCTGCCTGCCTGCCTGTCTGCTTGTCTGCCTCTGGCTGGCTCTGGTTGGCTGCCTCTGGCTGCCTGCCTCTGCGTGCCTCGAGCTGGTTAGCTGGCTGCCTCTGGCTGCTGCCTGCTTGCCTCTGCCTGCCTGCCTGTCTGCCTCTGCCTGCCTCTGCCTGCCTCTGCCTGCCTCTGCCCGCCTCTGCCTGCCTCTGCCTGCCTCTGCCTGCCTGCTTGCATGTCTGCCTGCCTGCCTGCTTGTCTGCCTCTGGCTGGCTCTGGTTGGCTGCCTCTGGCTGCCTGCCTCTGCCTGCCTCTGCCTGCCTCTGGCTGGTTGGCCGTCCGCCTCTGGCTCGCTGCCTCTGGCTGCTGCCTGCCTCTGGCTGGTTGGCTGGCTTCTCCCTGCTCCTCCCCTCCCGCACCCCTCCCCCCTGCTCATCCCCTCCCGCCCCCCGCTCATCCCCCCGCTCCTCTCCTCCCCCTCCGCCCTGCTTCTCTCCCCCCCCCCAGCTCCTCCCCTCCCGCCCTCCCCCCCGCCCGCTGGTGCCCCCCTCCCCCTCCCCCCCCCACACCAGCGCTATCCAGACCTCCCATCAGGGGCACCTCCTTGTGCGTGGTGTGTATGTCGAGTGTACATAACCCAACCAGACGCGCTGACAAAATGTTTGCCGTGATGCTCGCAGGCGCCTCCTGCACAACGCGTACTTTCATCGCCAGCGGGCCACTGAGGAAGGCGAGGCTGCAGTACTGTGCGTCGGGCACGGTGGGCGATCTGACTGCGGCCATCAAGCTTGCGCGCTGCCCTGGCAACCCTCGCGCTCTGCCGCTTTTCCTGGAGCGCATCAAGGCTGAGGGAGCTGCCAAGTATGATCCGTACCGCCGACTGCTCAAGGCCGTGTCCATCGACTACCCGCTGCTTTTTGTACCACCTTGATTAAGATTTCCTCTGCCAATAGATTCATGCCCCGAAAACATGAGTCACAGTTTATTCATGACAGTGCTAGTTGCAAGTGCGAGAGAAATTCAGCCAACACACCGAATTGGCAGTTTCTCCAACAATTCTCTCGAAACACCAATCTTCAAATGTACTACAACCCTTTGAGGTATAATAGTTTATCGTCTGTAAGATTTGGCTTATCTGCTGAACTGCTTTGGCACGATCCAATGGTTCACTCAAGACAGCTAATCCGCACTGCCAGGAGAACCTCTAGAGTCAAATGGCGTCAGATTCGTCTGTATGCTGCACTGGGGTTCTTGGTGTTGAGTGGATCTGGCTGGGACTCACTAACAGCTCTTGGGCATCCTCTCTTCCCCGCCAGAGAAACTCACACAGCCAACAACGACCACCTCATATGCCGCCCAGCGTCATATACGCTGTTGTATGAGAACAGCTGTTGCCCACTGGCTATTGCCTCAACAGCGTCACTGTGGGGTGGGCGGGTGAGTGGGGCAGGGTTTCAATAGACAGCCTGGGGCATCTGTGCTGCGAAGGCCGTCTTTCGAGCTTGATGCACCCCTAAGCTTCGCGGCGTGCTTGCTAAAGGCGCCTGGTGGCAAGTGCATCAGAGCCATCAGAGGCGGGCTGGTTGTCACGGTTGTCGCTGCCTTTCGCCATGCACATGCACAGCAGTCTCCGTACTTGTAATGGCTGGGCAGCTGTGGATCCTGTGAAGGAACAGTGGTTGCATGCGCTTACAGGGGAAGGATATAGTGTTGTGTGGCGCCCCGCGCATGTGCCCACCACCTGTAAGTTGCAGCAGTAGTGCCTCCCCACGTATTCCCAAACCGCAAAATAAGCACGGATGCATGTTGGAGAGGCTACAAACCGGCCATACACGAAATTTCAGACGGATTGGTGGATTTTTTTATTTCTGGGTGAAAAACACGCTCAACGCCCCCTCTATACCCCCGAAGCAACCCCCCGGGCAACACACCTCAAAATCCAACCTTAATCAATGTGTCTGGAATATTCACCATCCCTTTGAATGGCATTGTGGACCAATGAAAATCAATCCTCATGCCAAAATTCAACGCCCAGGTCACGCCTCCCACACCTGAGGTCCACACTTGAAACACGCGTGTCACCGCAAAGCAAATGGGCGCCCCCCAAAAAATAAAGCTGTGCTGATGTTCCATAAACTCCGCCTACCCTTCTGCTGCCCTGCCCAACAAGTGGCATGCCAAAATTCCAAGCATGGTTCATATCTCCCAAGGTCCACAGCTTTGGTGTACACACACCCGTGCCGCGAACCGCGTGTGCTTGGGGCACAGCCTACTGGCTTCCCCACAGCCTCCAACCCACACAGATGCTTGTGCTGCACAACTGGCTAGGACCAGGGTCGCTCTGCACAGGCACGTGGCGCTCCCTCTTGCGCGCGCCACCCCGCACGCGCCGCCACGCGCGGCTGTGCACCGCTCCGTGCGTGTGTGCACAGACGCAGGCCACACCTGATGTGTGTAGACCCAGGCCGTGAGACCAAAATCTTCTCCTCAATGGCACCCTGCGGGCATGTATGCACACACGTGTCAGCATCATGGGGCAGCAAGGCCAGGTGCAGCACGTGTATGAAAGGGCAGCGTGGCAGGGTACAGCGTGGTGGTGGTGATTTTGGTGTCAGGGGAGCGACGCGCGCAGGCACACTCAACACCGCACCTTGGCAACGCCAATCCCCGGCTTGCACAGTGTCCACGCCTGCGCAATCGCCGCACCACCACAGGAGGCAACCGGAGCAAACGGTCCTGACCCCATTGAGGGAACCTCCGGCACACACCGTGCAGTTACAGTTACAGTTACATCGGCTTTCCAGCAAAGACTACCTCTAGTCCTAGTACCACCGCCTAGACCCAAGTCCAGTTCTGGCCCTAACAATTACTTGTGAGGGGCGGTAGCCACCAGCCGGCTGCCTGCCAACGTGTAGTCCCAGAGCAAAAAGGAGAGCTATTGTGCGACGCCTCCAAAATAGGTCCTAACTGCTTCTAGGGGATAGGGGGTCAAGTGGCGCTTGCCAATCTACTTGACCGCCGTGGTGGAGGGGCCGGCGCCTGAGGGGCAGCCGGACCGTACACCACGGCTCTCCACCCGACCCTATCCTGAGCACGCTCAAACGCCGTGTCCGAAAAAGTCTTCCAATCAGAACGAGTGCCACTAGTTTCGCCTAGCTGCTGAATCAGTAGCTTAAGAAAATAGTGTCGGGAGGAGGCTGGAGGCCGGCCTTGCTGCCGAGCCACATCCATTGTGCAGTCAAAAGTCGTACGAGGAAGACGAGAAGCCGGCATGCGCATCACATGGCCTAGCCACTGCATTGATCGCTTTGCCACAAGGCTCTCAATTGGCTCAGTGTCGCACGCCTGCCGAATATAAGTTAATCTGTGCCGGTCGACCAGGCGCACACCCAGAATGCGACGAAGGCAGTTAGAGTGGGCAACCTCCAATCGAGTCAGTTGTGTTTTAGTAGGGGCCCATGTTTCGCAGCCGTACAGAAAGTGGGGCAGCACGAAAGTGTTGTAAACCCGCATCTTAGACTGCACTTGCATCTTCTTGCTGGCCCAAATCTTATCAAAAGACGCAAACACGCCCAGCGCGCGACCGACACGCACACCGATCTCCTTTTCCACACCACCACTCTGGGTTATCCAACTCCCTAGATACTTAAATGCAGAGACGGTCTTCACTTCACCACCAGTCAGCGCAAACGTGGGCAGATCCGCGTCAAAATCTGCTGGCAAAATCATCACTTCTGTCTTGGCGGCGTTGATTTGCATGCCAAAGCTAGAGGACACTTTGTCAAGGATTTTCAGCATAAGCGCCAACTGAGCTGGGTCATGCGAGAACAAACATAAATCGTCGGCATACATCAGCATTACTATGCGCTCAACCGACGACGACAACACAGAGCCGCCGGCTCGGGTCACGACTGACACGCCAGCCCCCTCTGGCATCATGTCAAGCGCCTTTTTCACTATGTGGTCAATAAAAACATTGAAAAACACAGGAGCAATGACGCACCCCTGTCGCACACCAGACGACACGGGGAATTCGTGCCCGATTTTCCCAGCCAGCCGCACGGCAGCTGCGGTGTTGGTGTGAAGATCCTCCAACAGATCAATAATGTGCGGATGAACACTATATAATCTAAGGACTCTCCACAGTGCCGCACGGTTTATGCAATCGTAAGCTTTAGAATAGTCGACAAATGCCACAGCCATGCATTGTTTGTACTCGGCATGTGCCGCGCTCAGCGAGCGCAGAGTAAAAATCGCATCAACAGTGCCTCTGCTTTTTCTGAAACCACACTGAGCCTCATGCAACTGACCATCAACCTGCGTGGAGACGCGGTGCAGAAGTATGGCAGCGTACACTTTCCCGGCAATAGAGAGAAGGCTTATACCGCGGTAGTTACCAGGGGAGTCACGCGGACCCTTCCCCTTATATAACGGTGTGATAATAGCAGTTTTCCATTCCCTCGGGGCTCTCCCCGACCGCCATACGGCGATGATGACCCGGTGGAGCCATGCGATGGCAGGTGGGCACCGCAACAGCATGGCGTCCAGCTGGTCACCGCCGGAGCGGCGGCCGAGCGCAACGCTCGCACACACGCCTCCGTCTCAGCCAGGTCAGGGGGGCGCCGTGCGCCTCGTCCACCTCTGTGGCGCGTGTGAGCTCAAACGCCGCTACATCGTTCTCCAGCTGGTTCAGGGTCTCGTCGCTGAGCTTGGTCTCCCCGCCATATAGCTTGTCGAATGACTCTGTCATGGCCTTCAGCACCCCGTCTGGACCGCTGTGCAGCGCGCCCGAGACGTCCCGCATGGCAGGTGGGATCTGATGGCTGCGGCTGCGGCCCGCCAGCCTGTCGCACGCGCGCGCAAACTGGCGCAGATTCTTCTTGCGTAGCATGTCTTGCGCCTCCGCCACCTGCTGGCCGATCCACCTCTCCCTGTCTCTCTGCACAGCTGCGTCGGCCGCGCGGTTGGCGCGGTTGCGCTCTCGTTTGGCAGCAGCAGACTTGCTCCTGAGCCATGCCGTGTGCGCGCGCTGCCGGGCGTCCATGAGCCGGAGGGTGCGCTGCGACAGAGTGAACTGCCAGCCGCGCCGCCGGCGGCTGCCGCGTGGAGCGAGGTGGTTGGTGGCCACCTCGCGAATGGCAGCAGCCATCGCGTCGTACTCCGCCTGGGCATCAGCGTCCTCGGGCGGCACGGCCTCCAGCAGCCCAAAGCGATCGGACAGCTGGAGGTTGAACTCACGACGGACAGCCGGGCGCCGCAGTTGTGAAGAGTCCCATGCGCGCCACTGAGAGCCGCCTGCATGGCGGCTGGTCAAAGGCCACGCCGCCCCCCACCGCACCGCCCTCCTCCTGCCCAACGTCGTTCTGCTGGCCGGGCCCCCGGTGCTGCCTGCGCTTTGCCGCTGGCTGTGCCTCGCCGCCGGCCGCACCACCTGAGGTCCCTGCTGTGTGCTTCTCCGCAGCCTGCCTGCGCTTCCTCGGCGCGTCAAGGCCAGTGCGCGCTGCAGCGACAACGCCGCCGACGGGGCCAGGCCTGTGGTGTACCGGGAGCTTGGCGCCACCGCCAGACTGCTGCGCCCGCCCTCGCTTGTCCTCCTCCGCTTGTGCAGGCAATTGCCGTAGCTGCTGCTCCTGCTGCTGCTGCGCCTGCAGTTGCTGCGCCGCGTCCGACTGCCGCTTGTGTTGCACCATTTGTGCGAGCGCCGGCAGTCGCTGAGCCGTCGGCAGCCGCATGAGCTGCTGCTGCTGCTGCTCCGTCAGCGTCGCAAGCAGCTGCTGCGGCTCGCGAGCAGCGGCCGCGGCGGCGATCGCGGCGGGCGCAGCAGCAGCAGCAGCCTGCCACGGCTGTGCTGTCGCGTGCGCAGCGGGCGTGGGAGCAGCAACCGTGTGCCCCAGCTGCGCGGCCGCGGCGAGCACGGGAGCATCAACCGTGAGACCCAGCTGCGCGGCCACGGCGGTGAGAGCGGCTGGCGCACCAGCAGCAGCCGCCTGCACCAGCTGTGCGGTCGCGCGTGTAGCGGGTGCGGGAGCAGCAATAGGGTGCGTGGTCGCGGTGTGCGCGGGAGCAGCAGCCGGGTGCGCGGCCACTGCAGTGAGTGCGGTGGGCGCACCAGCAGCAGCAGCCTGCGCTGGCTGTGCGGTCGCGCGCGCGGCGGGCGCGGGAGCAGCAGTCGGGTGCGTGGCCGCGGCGGCGCGCGGGGCGGGCGCAGCAGCCTGGCGCGGCGGCGGAGCGGCCGCGCGTGCAGCAGGCTTGGCGGCCTCGTCGCTGCACTTCTCCACTTCGTCGTCATACGCCTGAAGAAGTAGGCACACCATACATCGTGATGAGGCTAGGACCCAGGCATGATCGCAAGAGACCCAGCACGCCATCAGATAAGCAATGTGCCGCACCTTCTTCTCCACCTCGTAGCACGCCTCAGCCAGCCTCTTGAAGATTGTGTACTGGAACTGCCGGCCGCTCGTGCGCTGCTGGCCCTCGTCGTCGGTGTACGGCCTGGGGTCAAACTTCTCCACCACCTCGGACCCAAAGCTCCAGCTCAGGGCGTCGAGCTCCTCCTGTAGCCAGTCAAATAGCGGGAAGATCGGCTGGTCGGACGGGTCCCTCTTGCTCGCGAGGTTGTAGATGTTGTGCTGGCGGCCCAGACCTGCGGCCAGATTGTGAGACAACACATGAAAGCATCAGCATGCACACATATGCATGGACGCATGGACGCATGCATGCATGCATGCACGCATGGACGCATGCAAGCATGCACACACGCATGCATGCACGCATTCATCAGGCGATTTGCATGATCTCACCCCAGTGCACGGTCAGCGCGATCCTCAGCATCTCCCGCACCGTTGCTCGATCATCTTTCTGCTTGTTGGCTGGCACGCGCATCTGCGGAGGCACCAGCTCACGCCCTTCCTCCATGTCGTCTTGGTGGCGGTGCGCTTGGCGAAGGCACTCAAGAAAGGTGGCCAGGCACTTGATTTGCTGGGGGCCCATGAGGACCTGCCCGCTGGCACCTTCAGGTGGGTTTGGCATGAGGTGCTGCATGTGCTCCGGGCACAAGATCTTGATGCCCTCCTGGATCGTCAGCCCGTCGCCTCCGTGGCCATTCCTGCTGACAACCAGCGCAGAAAACAAACTTGCTGTGCAGCCTGGGGATGCCTGCTTCTGCCAGCCATCGATTTTGGCTTGGAGTTGGGCCATGCCGCTCGTGCACTTCTTCAAAAACTGATCAGCAGTCAGCAGTTTGCCAGCGCCTTCATCGTCGTTGTCGCCAGCAGCAGCAGCAGCAGCAGCAGCAGCAGCGGCAGCAACCGCAGCAGGGAGGGCCATCTGCCGCGACAAATGTTGCAACAGGGGGGCTGTCGCTCTCGTCAAACAGCTCTCGTTGAACAATTCAAAGCAACGGGCCTCGGGGTGTGGTGGAGTGCTGCGGCGTCTCGCGTCCCATGGGACGGCTCTCGACTGCCCAAAGACTCATTTGGGCTCGAAAGTGTGCGCCCAAAGACGCACATTTTGCTCCTACCCTACGTGGGGAAAAAATCGCGCAATCCCGAATCGGCAAATCTCAATCCAAAAGTGCACTTTGTCGGGTTGTGGGTTGGCTAACGGAAACACTGTGAAGCACCGCAGGAGATGAACGGGCTGGGCGTTGACTCTGTGCGGCCGACGTGCCACATTAATTGACTTTCTTGCAATTTACTTGCTGACATTGTTGGAATGACGTGGTGGTGCACACGCGCTTGCAGCGTGCCTGGCAACCATTAATTGACTTTCTAACTTGTTAGTTAGTTAGTTTGTTAGCAGGTCCATTGTAATGGACCTGCTAACATTGTTGGAATGTGGTGATGCTCACGCGCTTGCAGCGTGCCCGGCAACCACCGGGCGCAACCTATATATCAGGGTAGAGAAGCATATTGGTGAGAGACAGCGCGTGTGTCGAGCCCTGGGGCCCCCTGGGCGCGTGTGTGTAAAACCATTAAAATACTCAAGGTGGGCGCGTACGTATAAAACCTTTAAAATCAGAGCGTGTGTAGAGCGTGTGTGCCCATAGTGGGGAGCAGGCCTTGTGCCTGGCCTTGTCTGTCAAGGTATGTGACGTGCAGAGCACGATCACATCCCTGGCTCCCAGGTGTGGGTGTCCTAGTCAGTGACTAGTCACGCGGACAGAAGTGTGTCGGGAGATCACACGCACAGAAATGTGTCGGGAGATCATGCTGCCAGCGCCCTGTCCTCGTCCCACAGCGCTGCGCCGCCCCCCGCTGCGTCCAGCCGTGCCAGCGCCGCCTGCGCACTCTGCATGACCTCCAACATCCCGTCCACGCCCCTGACAGCCTTCTTCATCCTCGCGCGCTTGGCGACCATCTGCGTGCGCGTGGAGGGGTGGGTGGGGGAGGGGTGGTGGTGGGGGGGCGCTTTGCAACCATCGGCGTGCGCGAGGAGGGGTGGGTGTGGGAGGGGTGGTGTGGTGTGGGGGGCGCTTTGCAATCATCTGCACGCGCGCGCAGGGGTGGGTGGGGGAGGGGTGGGGGTGGGGGTGCTTGGCGACCATCTGCATGCGCGTGGAAGGGTGGGGTGGGGAGGGTGGGGGGGGGGGCGCTTTGCAACCATCTGCGTGCGCGCGGAGGGGTGGGAGGGGGTGGGGGTGGTGGGGGGGCGCTGGGGGGTGACGGGCTAAGTCAGGCCAGGCCCCAGCACAACTGGCTGTCACAGGAGGAGGGAAGGTGGCGCGTACATCGAGCAGCATGCACAACAACCGTCTTGGGCATGCTGGCATACACTCTACAACCACGAAGCCAACACACGCACGCCAGACCCCACAAACCAAAGGCATTTTCTCATAGCCTCCCAGGCTCACAGCCCCCCAGGCTCTGAACCCCCCATCAGCCTCACCATGATGACGCCGAGGTGAGGGACACCAATGGAAGCGACGCCGTTGATCGCCTAAGAGGTTTGGGGGTGTGTGGTGATGATGTAATCGTTAGCCGTATGCGCTGGGGTGCAGGGGTGGGGAATGAAGGGGGCAGCCCTGACTCAGCTCAGGGGGCCATGCAGCCAGAGCTTCTTGGATGGATTCTGGTGAATTACTTTCTTACCGCCTGAGGCAGGGCCTGAGGCAGCGTTATTTTGCCAAGGGAGAGCGTGGAAATTGTCAATTTCACACGTTTCAGGGAAAAAAACAGGCGGCAGACCGCCCGAGTCTTTCATTATTTACCGCCTCCATGCCACCGACGGCGGTATACCGCCACTCCGAGGCAGCACTGCATGCAGCCTCCCCCTCTCCCTCTCCTCCCCTCTCCCCCTCTCCCCCTCCCCCTTTCTCCCCCTCTCCCCTCTCCCTCTCCCCCCTCTCCCCCTCTCCCCTCCTCCCCTCTCCTCTCCCCCTCCCCCTCTCCCCCTCTCCCCCCTCTCACCCCCTCATCACCCCCTCTCTCCCTCTCTCCCCCTATCCCCCCCTCTCCCCCCTCCTCTCTCCCCCTCCCGCCTCTCCCCTCCCTCTCCCCCCCCTCTCCACCTCTCCACCTCTGCACCTCTCCACCTCTCCACCTCTCCACCTCTCCACCTCTCCACCTCTCCACCTCTCCCTCTCCACCTCTCCACCTCTCCACCTCTCCACCTCTCCACCTCTTCACCTCTCCACCTACCCTCCTCTCCACCTACCCCCCTGTTCCCCCCCCCATCTTTCCCCCTCTGTCCCCTCCCCTCCCCCACTGCTGCGTGGCACGCACCTCCCTCTCCCCCCTCCTCCCCCCCTCCCCCCACACTCACGTTTGCCGTGCCAGCCCCATACTCTGGCGACAGGTCATCGAGCCTCTCCTTGAGCTTGCCCGGCTTCACCACCGCCTCAAAGATGACGGGCAGGTCTACCAGCACAGCAGCCTCCTCCCACTTCTGGTGCCCAGCGGCCACAAGCTTCTTCGCGTCAAGGCGCCCGTCGTGGGGCTTCAGCGCGTGACCGACGCCGCTTCAGTTAGCGTCCTCCTTGCCCTAGGGTGTGTGTGGGGGGTTGGGCTTGGGGTGGGGTGGGGTGGCTTGGGGGTTAGGGTCTGGGTCAAGGGTAACTCAACTCAAGCACGTTTTGTTAAGGTTTAGGGTTTAGGGGTTCGGGGTTTGGGGGAAGGGGTTTAGCGTTTGCCACACGCCGAGGCCGGGTGAGTAGTCGGGCACGGGCACGCTTGTGCGCGACCCACTTGTGTGCGGTGTATGTGCTTGTTTGTGTGTGTATATATGTGTATGTGTGCGTGTGTGTGTGTTCCGTTCCAGACTACGCCCCAACCACGCTCCCCGCCCCCCCACCCCGCCCATTACCGCCTGCGCTACATAAAGTTAGGGATTCCCTCTGAAGGGGACGCGGTGGCAGGGCACGGAGGCGCTGCTCTGGGCCTGTTTTTTTTGTTAGCATCAAAGTTATGGAGCGGTAGTCTATCGGCCGGGAGCCGGCGGTACTCTAGAACTTGAGTGTGCTGGAGTATCGGCGGGTGTCTCTAGTAGAAGAGTGGCCTGCTTAGCTGGAAACCCCGTGTTACTGTTACTTAAAGTTATGCCAGGGACCATTTTGTGTGTGTGTGTGTGTGTGTGCGTGTGTGCGTGCGTGTGCGTGCGTGCGCGTGTTCGTGTCACCCCCTGTGTGTGTTTGTGTGTTCCCAGCAGAACTTGAGAGCAGGGGGCCCCTGCTAGAGGCACTAGAGAGGCCATCCCCTCATAGGGTGGCTAACAAACTGGGTGGTAGTGTGGGGGTAGGTTGTCGCGCGCGCACAGTGCAACACCACCACCTCTCCACCACCTCTCCACCCACCATCATGGTGGAGATACCTTGCCTGATGCCAGCGAACAGGCCACCCTTTTGTGCCAGCTGTGCCGAAGCCTCTCCCACGAGCTCCACGGCCTCAGACACCAACGCGAGTGCCTGGTGAACATCCGCAGGAGAGGCGTGGCCGACCTGGATGAGGCGTGCGGCTGTGACCTGCTGCTGCTGCGCGCCCTCGCGCCTCGCAAGCCTCTCGTCGCGGTGTCGGCCCATGGTGAGCAACACCAGCAACACCAGCAACACTAGCAACACCAGCAACACCAGCAACACAAGTGCACAGAGGCAGAGAAAAAGATCGGAGTGCGACGAAGACAACGACGACGACTCACTCATGATGTCTCACACCCAGTCGCACACCTGGATTTGAAACCATGCAAGGAGAGCTCAATACGGTTGATTGAGCCAAGAGGCTGGGAATTGAAGCTGAAAACCTCATGATGCGCGCTACAAACTTGATCCTGGTGCACGAATTCAGCATGATCGGATTGATTGCCGAAGTTCTGCCAGAACTACCGGTGGCTGGTTTAAGGGCCACGGAGTGCATGCGCATGTACAGCGGCAGCTACAGAACGCCGCGATGGAGTTCTTCGTCAGCGTTCGAGTCCCAAAGCGCCACAGAGTCTAAGAAGTGCCTCAGGCACGGAAGCCTGCGGGGCCTACCCCATCCCCCCCACCCCTCGCCCGCGCACAGCCCATGGCTGCCGCACCCGCTGCTTGTGCGGCACCACACAGGAGCGCCTAGGTGAGGACAGCAGCCATGGCTGCCAGTTCAAGCCTGACGTGGTCAATGGCAGCAGTGGCCGTGGTAGCCGCGACGTGTTTGAGATAGTGGAGGTCGTGGAGGAGTAGGAAGACGTGGAGGCGATGTCAGAGCTGCTGTGGAGCGAGCTGCTGCCCACACTCCTGCGCGCGGTCCGCCGCGGCCATCCCACTGCTGCTGGCTTCACACTCCTGCCCGCGTGTGCCATGGCGCCTCGGTTTCTTTCAAAGAGAGGAGTTACAAAACGTTCGCCTGTGCCACTTGGCTTAGCCTCTACTGCGCTGTCTGTACGGGGAGTGAGGGCGCTGCACATATAGCGGCGCCCAAACGCACGAGCAACCGATACAGATCACTGCGGAAATACCTGGCGCAAACCTAGCCCAAACAAAAAGTGGCCGCTGTTGCAGCTAGGAAAGTTGCAGGCATGGCTCAGCGACAGCCCCCGGGCTGCCGGCCTGCAATTATTACGAGCCAAAAACGCGGATCACCCTGGAAAATCTTCGGGGGAACAGACGGGCCCTGCTCGTGCCTGCCTAGGCCAAGGGAGGCCTCCCAGTAACCACCTCCCATGAACATATTTGCCACCGTCATCACTGTGCGCGCACTGAAGTACAAGTGTACTACAGTTCGCCTGCAGCCCGGGTGTACATGAGAAACCGTAGTGCGTCTTCGCACTGAATCGTCACAGCGCCACCAAATAACGTGATGCGCGTGGGCACGCCCGCAGGATGGCCAGCTAGCTAGCTATTGTCGAGGGACCACACCAACTGATGGGTAGTGAGTACTATGCTAGCATCTAGCAGGTTCTACGCGCACAGCTGTTGCACACTCTAAGAAGTTCTGACCATGGTCCCTAGGTTCCCTCCGGAAGCCCCATTAGTCAAACGCTTTGGTGTGTGTTATGTGCACAGTGTGTGTGTGTGTGTGTGTTTGTGTGAATGTGTGTGTGAGTGTGTGCGTGCGTGTGTACACAGACGCATAACGGCCAGCCGGGTGCACGCAGCAGCCCCCGCAACAGCTCGAAGAGCTTGGCATCGCCACCTCGCGCGGAGGCCACCACCAAGAGGCCAATCCTACCCAAAACCCAACGTCTGATCCGCGCCATGGAATGCGGTCATAACGTCTGAGACGGTCCGGGGTGTGCCTCAGGCGGTCGGTGTGGCGCCTGAGGCGGTCGGTGTGGCGTATAAGGTGGTTTGGATAACGCCTAAGGCGACGCCTGAGGCGATCGTGGGTGCGCATCAGGCGGCGCCTCAGGCGGCGCCTCATACGGTCGGAGCGCTTGAGGCGCCGCCTGATCCGCGTCATGGAATGGGACGCCTCAGGCGTTGTGAATGTGGTAGGGAGGCCACCATCAAGAGGCCAAGCAGCCAAGCAGCCAAGGTGCCAAGGCAGCCACTCGCACGGGCGTGTACGGCGACTACGCACGCAGCTGGTAGTACTTGTTGGCCTTGGCATCGTAGTAGCAGTTGAGCACGGGGTCGTACACTAGGTCGACCATCTCGTCGGCGTCATAACATTGGCTGGGGGGAGGTGCTCCTGCGCCACCGTCGAGCGCAAGGGCTGCTGCCGCTGCTGTTAGAACGTCAAGGCCAGCGAGCACCTGCGTGTGCGTGCGTGTGTGTGTGCGTGCGTGTGTGTATGTGTGTAACAACCTGCTTTGTGTGTGTGTGTGCATGTGTGTGCGTTGTGCTGTGTTGCTGCAGCCCCCATGAGCACGTCGATGCCGGCGAGCACCTGTGTGTGTGTGTGTGTGTGTGTGCGCATGCGCGTGTCGGTGTGTGAGTTTTGATGAAATCCCTCTCTCTCCCCGCCGATCGTTAGGGCATAGCTGGAATTGGGGTTAAGGCGGTGGTACTAGGACTAGAAGGTAGTCTTCGTTGGAACGCCGGTGTTACTGTTGCTGTTACGGTAACTGCTCTGCCGCACCCACCTGGCTCGGCGTCACGATTGGCGGTGTGAAGCACCGCGCGTGGTCTGCGTACGCGGCGTCAACCGACATCGGAGGTGGCCCCACGTCCAGCTTCGTGCCCGAGTCCTCCCCGGCCAAACAGCCGCCCACACCGCCCAAAACACGGCCGTTGAACGACGGCGCGCGCGGCTGGTGTGTATGCGCCCCGCCCGACATCCTGTGTGTGGGGGAGGTTGTAAAGTGTGTGTTGGTGTGCCTCCGGCTCGTCTCCCACCCTCGACCCTTAGTCACCCCCCCTCCCCCCCCCAATAACCTGCACGTGCCCCCCAGTGCTTCCTCAATGAGGCGGCCTTCGACAACGGCGGTAAACCGACGCTATTTAAGAGCACCCGTGGGCGGTTGACTGCCCGTTCCTTTCATCAAGGGCTTTCTTTCCATTGAGCCTGTAATCAAATTCGAAATCTGTGTGCCCCAGCCCACCCCACCTCAGCGCCGCGGTCGCCCCCATCAGCAACGACTCCTCGTCATCATCCGCCAGCGGCACGGCGCACGCGCGCCCCCTGTTCGTCCCGGCCGACGCGCGCACGCGCCGCGCACCGCCGCCACCGCCGCCCGGCAGCATGTCCGGGAAGCCGTCGTCTCCGATAGCGCCGTTTAGTGCGCGGCTGTCTGGCCCTCCAACGAGGTGGAAGCCCATGGGCCCGCCCTCGTCGCCGTCCCCTCCCCCCATGTCGTGCCCGTAGCCTCCGACGTCGAGCGCGAGGAGGAGGTCGATGCGTCCCGCGGTGTGCGATGCGCGCCCCTGCGCCAATGGTGGCACGCGCGTATGTGTGTGTGTGTTTGTGTGTGTGTGTGGGAGGTGGTGTTGGCAGCGTGCATGCGTGTGTGTGTGTGCGTGCGTTACGAGGCGCGGGGGATGTCAAACACACCTGCATGCACACGGGGCGACACACTCCCTCCCTCCCTCCCTCACCCACCACCACCCACCCACCCACCTTCATGCGCGAGGGGTCCCGCATCCGTGGGGAAACGGGGTTAGGGCCAAGTCCGGGGCCGGGCGGGGGCACGCCGTCAAAGTCGACCGGCGCAACGCGCAGCTGGGGTCGGGATGCAGATGCAGCCGCGGGGCTGAAGAGCGAGGAGCCAGTGGTGGAAAAGTACGGGAGCGGCGGTACGATGTCGGCGTCGCCTGAAGCGGAGCTTGCGGGGAGCAACAACAGCCCAGGAAGCAGCGACACGTGGGCAGCTGCAGCCGCAACTGCTGGCCCAACCACCCCGCGCGTCAGCAGCGGCGCGAGAGGCTCGTTGTGCTGCGCGTTGTGCATGCCGCTGCCGCCTAAGCCGAAACCGCTGCCAAACCCTCCGCCGTCTGCTGCCGCCGCTACAGCCGCAGCGGCTGCTGCTGCTGTGGCGGATACGTGGTGGAATGTTGGTGTTCCGCGCGGCGACCCCGCATCCGGCAGGCACAACATCAGACCCCCTGTGTGCGTGTGCGCGTGTGCGTGCGCACGCGTGTGTGCGTGTGTGTGTGTGTGCGTGTGTGTGTGCAAAGAGGGCGAGGACGTGGACGCCAACTCAGGCATGTTTGTGTGTGTGTGTGCATGTGTGTGTGTGCGTGCGTGCGTGTGTGTGTGTGTGTGTGTGTAAGTGTATCGTACCCAACCGCGCCGCCATTGCCGACACCTCCAACCTTGGCACAACAGGCAACAGAGCAAACCAACCAAAGTGTTGCTGTTGCGCCGCCCATGCCGAGCGCGTACACACACACGCGCGCACACACACACACACACGCACACCTGCCGCTGATGCGCCGTCTGTTCCGCGCCCACGCGTGCGCACGGAGAGCGGTGCACATGGTCCCGTGAATAGGGGGTCCTGGATGGGCTCAGGCCACTGGGGCTTGGTAGGGCTCTCGCGTGGGGGCTCCCCGGCCTTCTCTCGTGGGGGATCTGATGTTGCTGACGGTGCACCACCGCGGTCTGCACCCGCGATCGGGGGAAACATCGACGCGGCGTGTGCCTGCTGCGCCTGCTGCGACGCCAAAGCTTGCGGCTGCGCCAGGGTTGGTGGCGCCGATGGCGTGTGCGGACCGCCGCCGTGCGCACCGCCACCAAAGCTCGCCGCGCCCGCGCCGCTCCCGCTGGATAGGCGCGCGCGCAGTGGGAGCACCGCACGGGGGGAGCTGCTGGGGGAGTCAGCCACGGCCGCGAGGAGGTGAACCAGCTGCGGGTGCGCGTGCGCGTGCGGAAGCTGCACAGCGTGCGGCCCCCCTCCTCCTGCTCCGCCCCCGGCTGCCCCTTGACCCAAGCCACCGCAGCGCAACCGCGCGGGTTGTGCGTGTTGCGTGGACGGCGACGCGTGCGTGGACCCCGCGTCCCGTGCGAGCCTCTGTTGCGCCGGTGTGCCACCGGTGTTGTTGGCGTTGGTGGTGCGGGCGAAGGGCTGCAGGCTGTTGAGCGCTGCGGCTGCTGCGGGCGACGACTGTCCGGTGTGTGCGTTGCTCGCGGGGCGCGCAAAGGGCTGTTGCTGCTGGTGGAGTGCTGCCGCTGCGACTGAGGGCGACGACGGTGCGGGGCTGCCCACGAGCAGCTGCCTCGCAGCCATTGGAAGCGGGGCGCCACCAACCCCTGCACCGCCACCACCACCACCGTCTCTACCCCCTGCGCTCGGACGCCGCCCCATGCGCGCCCCCCCAGAAGAGCTTGGCACTGGTAGCGGGGCACTGCCGGCACAGTCAGCAGCCCCGATGCTCGGACGCCGACCCATGCGTGCACCCCCGGGGGAGGAAGGCGTCGGCAGCGCACTGGGGGTAGCGCCACTGGGGGCGCCACTAGGGGGATACCCGTCTGCACCTGTGTGTGTGTGTGTGTACACATTTGGGATGCGAGGGAGCGGGCAGACAACACTTCAATGCGCGCGGTGCGTGGCCAAGGGCGGCGAGGCGAGCGTCCCCTCGTTAGGAGGCGAGGCGAGCAGTGATTCCCCTTCGAGCCGTATACCGCTCGGGGCCGGATCTCCCATTTCCCACAAAACCACCCCATACTTGGTGGGAGAGGGCGTGGATGGGGGCGTTGGAAAGCTCTCGCCGAGAGCAGCACAGCGGCACGTGTTGCGTGCACACCTACTTTGTATTGCGCCTGGTATGAGCGGTCAAAGTTGCTCGAGCCGGGGAAAAACTTATTACTAAAATCCTTCCCAGGGACCACTGGAGGCGAGAGTCCCCTCGATCCGTACCCGGGCGCTGCTAAGGCACCCTACCTATATACAAGGGATAATATTAAGCCTTGCTTATATGGACACGAGGAATTCGTATTAAGTCGCATACAGGAGGTCCCCTACGCAGGTTGCCTGAGCGGAACCAGTGATCCTCACCTGCGAAGCTCGGGCGCCGCGATCTTCGCGGCCCTGGGGAGCCGGGCACGTGGGGCGGCTGCTGCGGGTGGTGCTGGAGCGGCTGGCCATGCGTTGTCTGTTGTGCGGTCTGTTGTTGCGCATGTTGTTGTGCTGACGACGGTTGTGAGGAGGACGGCGCGCCGCTGTCGGGTGCGTTGGCGTAGCGGTCGCGGGGGAAGGACGTGGACCTCATCATGGCCTGCGTCGGTGGTGGTCGTGAGGGAGGCGGAGTGAAGAAATGCAATGCCTTTCGTGAGATTGACGGGGTGTGCGTTGGAGTGGAAATGTGTGTGTCGAGTAGCAGTGTGTGTGTGGGGAGGGTAGCGGTGTGTGAGGCGGAGCGAAGAGACGCAATGCCTTTGGTGAGAATAGCGGTGTGTGTGTGTGTGTGTTGGAGTAGAAATGTGTGTGTGGAGTAGCAGTGTATGTGTGTGGGGGGTAGCGGTGTGTGAGGCGGAGCGAAGAGACGCAATGCCTTTGGTGGGAGTAGCGGTGTGTGTGTGTGTGTTGGAGTAGAAATGTGTGTGTGGAGTAGCAGTGTGTGTGTGGGGGGGGCAGCGGTGTGTGAGGCGGAGCGAAGAGACGCAAAGCCTTTGGTGGGAGTAGCGGTGTGTGTGTGTGTGTTGGAGTAGAAATGTGTGTGTGGAGTAGCAGTGTGTGTGTGTGTGGGGGGGGTAGCGGTGTGTGAGGCGGAGCGAAGAGACGCAATGCCTTTGGTGGGAGTAGCGGTGTGTGTGTGTGTTGGAGTAGAAATGTGTGTGTGGAGTAGCAGTGTGTGTGTGGGGGGGGTAGCGGTGTGTGAGGCGGAGCGAAGAGACGCAATGCCTTTGGTGGGAGTAGCGGTGTGTGTGTGTGTTAATGTAGAAATGTGTGTGTGGAGTAGCAGTGTGTGTGTGGGGGGTAGTGGTGTGTCAGGCGGAGTGAAGAGACGCAATGCCTTTGGTGGGAGTGACGGGGTGTGTTTTAGTGAGTAGAGATGTGTGTGTGTAGTGAGTAAAATGTGTGTGCGGAGAAGCAGTGTGTGTGGGGGTGGCGGTGTGTGTGGGGGTAGCGGTGTGTGTGGAGTAGCAATGTGTGTGCGCCTTGCTTGGGGGAGATGGAGTGACTGTGGGCAGAGTTATGATACTGCTGCCGCAAGCAGCACCGGCTGCTCAAACACTCTCACTTGTATGTCTGAGACCACGACCGACCCAAGCGGCCCCGGCGCGTGGTTGAGGCCGCCCGGGAGCGGCAACGAGCGCTCGCCCAACCCGCTGACGTCGGCCGCCGCCGCTGCCCGGTCCATCATCGACGACTGGCCCTGCAATCACACACGTCGATCAGTCAATCAATCGAATCAATCAATCAGTCATTTCAACAGCCAGTCATTCAGTCGGTCAGCCAACCAGCCAAGCAGTCGGTCCGAAAGTAAGCCAGCCAGCCAGCCAGCCAGCAAGTAAGTCAATTAGTCAACCAATTGGTAAATCGATGCATACATATATATCTATCAATAATCAACGCCTGGCCATGAGCACGTACAGACGTGGGTGCAACTTGAAGGGAGCGTCGACCACCGATTTGCACTCACGCACATGCACACACACACACACGTACAACACACAACACTATCAGACACACACCTGGAGCATGAGGGACGGCCGTCGCCCGGACGATGCCGACGCAACGCCTGCCCCCCCTGGGGACACAGGGAGGCCCACCCCCACGGAGGATGTGCCGCTAGTGGCTATTGTCACGGTGGTTGGCGTCACGCGAGCCGAGGGCTTCCGGGAGTCGGGCCCGAGGCGGGATCGGCCGGGCCCGGGGGACGGCGGCGGGGCGGCGGCAGCGCCGGATGCGGACGAGGAGGACGAGGGATCCCGTCCGCCGGCGCCGCCGCTGCTTGCGCCTCCAACCCCTGGTCCGCGCTCCGTTCCCCCTCCTGCACCCACACCGCTCGAGTTGCTCGCGTGTCCGCCGAAGGCCGTCACGACCAGGGGCGTGAGCGCAGGCCCGCCAAGGTAGTCAGGCGGGAATGCCAGGGCGCCCGGCGCCGGAGACCCTTTCCCGCTGCTCAGCGCGCCGCTCCCGGTCGATACCACCCCCGCGTTGTGCGGCGCGTGCGCGCTGCCGGCGCTGCCGGCGCTCGAGGGGTGTGACCCGTGTGCGTGGTGGTGGTGGTGGTGGATGCGGCGCGCTCCTGCTGTTGCTGCATGGGTGCGGGGCGTGCCGCTGGGGCTGCACGGCTGCAGTTGTGCGACGTCCCATGCGCACAGGCCGGTGCCTGTGAGGGTGCGTGTGTGTGTGTGTGTGTGTGAGTGTGTGTGTGTGAGTGAGTGAGTGTGTGTGTGTGTGTGCGTGTGTGCCGCCGGGCTGCACAGCTGCAGCTGCGCAACACCCCATGCGCACAAGCCGATGCATGCAAGTGGAGGGAGGGAGTGGGAGTGGGGGGAGGGAGTGGGAGTGGGGGGCCACAGCACCCCCCCGCACAGCCCCCTAGGCGCACTACCCTGTTCACAACGCACCCCCCCAAACACACACACGAAGACGCGCACCCGTCAGCGAGCCAGCCGTCTCCAACGGCATTTCTCCGCCGCCGTTCACACCTCCGTGCACTCCCCCTGCGACGCCCCCGGAGCTGACGCGCCGCGCGTCGCCGATCGGCCGCGGCGCGCTCGGCGGGTGTGGTCCCTCTTGCGGTGTCGATGCCGGCGCGTGCGCGTGCGCAGCCGCCTTGAACGGCGACGACCCGGACAGGTGCTGGTTCCGGTTCTGGGACGGGAGCAGCGCCGCGGTAGCTGCTTCTGTGGCGGCCGCGGCGAAGCTGCTGTGGTGGCAGGGGGAGACGGCGGCAGACGGCTTGCATGGGGACGCGCCAAACCCAGGCGCCCCGCCGGCGTGCCCCCCCGGCGTCGACGTCGGCGTGGCAGCCCCTCCGCTCGAGTCGCTCATACGGCGACTCTGGTTTAAGTGTAGGTTCACACCCCCGCCTGCTCCGCTGGAGTTCGCCCCCCCTCCGCCCCCGCCGGAGTAGTAGTTCACAGCGCCGTGGTTCACACCGCTGGAGTTCACACCTCCGGAGTTCACACCGCCGGTCACACCGCTTACGATGAGCACGGGGCCGAGCTCGTGTGCAGAGATCGCATGCCGGGTGGGGGCTGCGATGTGTGTGTGTGTGTGTGTTGCGTATTGTGTGTGGGACTACGGAGATCGCACAGCGGGTGTGGACAGAAAGAAGCGGAGAGAGAGGCAGCAGTGTGTGTGTGTGTGTGTGTGTTTGACTCACCGTCAGGCCCCCCACTGCCGCCTGACACCCCCACCGCCGCGAGCGCATGCTGCGCCGCCCCCGAGGGCGACGCGCGCGCGTGCTCGCCGCCCCCGAGCGCGGGCTGCCCCGCCACCGCGTGTTGCGCCGCCACCGAGGGCGATGCGCGCGCCTGCTCGCCGCCCCCGAGCGCGGGCTGCGCCGCCACCGCGTGTTGCGCCGCCACCGAGGGCAACGCGCGCGCGTGCTCGCCGCCACCGAGCGCGGGCTGCGCCGCCACCGAGGGCGACGCGCGCGCGTGCTGGTGTTGCGAGCCGCGCGGAGGGCGCATGGCACCGACGCTCCCCACGGGGGACGAGCCCATAGTGGCGAGATGGCATGATGGCGTTCCTCCGCGCGAGCTGCTGACGTATGGGCCCTGGTGGATGAGGGAGAGGGGTGAGGATGGACACGGGGGGACGAGCCCATTGTGGAGAGATGGCATGATGGCGTTCCTCCGCGCGAGCTGCTGACGTATGGGCCCTGGTGGATGAGGGAGAGGGGTGAGGATGGACACGGGGGGACGAGCCTATTGTGGCGAGATGGCATGATGGCGTTCCTCCGCGCGAGCTGCTGACGTATGGGCCCTGGTGGATGAGGGAGAGGGGTGAGGATGGACACGGGGGGACGAGCCCATTGTGGAGAGATGGCATGATGGCGTTCCTCCGCGCGAGCTGCTGACGTATGGGCCCTGGTGGATGAGGGAGAGGGGTGAGGATGGACACGGGGGGACGAGCCCATTGTGGCGAGATGGCATGATGGCGTTCCTCCGCGCGAGCTGCTGACGTATGGGCCCTGGTGGATGAGGGAGAGGGGTGAGGATGGACACGGGGGGACGAGCCCATTGTGGAGAGATGGCATGATGGCGTTCCTCCGCGCGAGCTGCTGACGTATGGGCCCTGGTGGATGAGGGAGAGGGGTGAGGATGGACACGGGGGGACGAGCCTATTGTGGCGAGATGGCATGATGGCGTTCCTCCGCGCGAGCTGCTGACGTATGGGCCCTGGTGGATGAGGGAGAGGGGTGAGGATGGACACGGGGGGACGAGCCCATTGTGGAGAGATGGCATGATGGCGTTCCTCCGCGCGAGCTGCTGACATATGGCCCCTGGTGGATGAGGGAGAGGGGTGAGGATGGACAAGGGGGGATGAGCCCACTGTGGCGAGATGGCATGATGGCGTGCCTCCGCGCGAGCTGCTGACATATGGGCCCTGGTGGGCGGTGCGTGTGGCTGGGGTTGAGGGAGAGGGGAGAAGGTGGACAAGGGGGGACGAGCCTAAAGTGGCGAGATGGCATGATGGCGTGCCACCAAACGAAGACACACCAAGGGGAGAGCCACTCCCAGCTCGAGCCATACCCACCCTAGGCCACCCAACACACGCCGCGCCCCACCAGCAGACACGCACGCACCTTGCCAAAGAGTGCGCCGTGGCGGCCAAGTAGTGCGCTCGCCGGTGTTGCCGTTACCCATCAAGAGGAGGGCCACTCCCAACTCGAGCCATGCCCACCCAAGTCCGCTAAATACACGCCGCGGCCCCCCAGCAGACATGCACGCACCTTCCCAAAGAGTGCGCCCGGGCTGCCGGGCAGCGCGCATACTGGCGTCGCCGTCGTGCCACCAAGAGAAGAGCAACTCCCAACTCGAGCCATACCCACCCTAGGCCACCCAACACACGCCGCGCCCCCCCAGCAGACACGCACACACCTTGCCAAAAAGTGCGCCGTGGCTGTCAGGTAGTGCGCTCGCCGGCGTTGCCGTTGCCCCATCAAGAGGAGGGCCACTCCCAACCCGAGCCATACCCACCCTAGGCCACCCAACACACGCCGCGCCCCCCCAGCAGACACGCACACACCTTGCCAAAAAGTGCGCCGTGGCTGTCAGGTAGTGCGCTCGCCGGCGTTGCCGTTGCCCCATCAAGAGGAGGGCCACTCCCAACCCGAGCCATACCCACCCTAGGCCACCCAACACACGTCGTGCCCCCCCAGCAGACACGCACACACCTTGCCAAAAAGTGCGTCCGGGCTGCCGGGCAGCGCGCACGCCGGCGTCGCCGTCGTGCCATCGAGTGGGGGGCACTAGCCCCAACTTCTCTCGAGCGAACACCCAACCAGCAGCCTTACTTCACCCACGCACGCACCCAAAGAGTGCACCCGGGCTGCTGGGCAGCGCGCTCGCCGGCGTCGCCGGCGTGCCATCAAGAGGAGGGCCACTCCCAACTCGAGCCATACCCAACCTAAGCCACTCAACACACGCCGCAGCCCCCCAGCAGACATGCACGCACCTTCCCAAAGAGTGCACCTGGACTGCCAGGTAGTGCGCTCGCCGGCGTCGCCGTCGTGCCATCGAGTGGGGGGCACTAGCTTGAAATTCTCTCGAGTGGACACCCAACCAGCAGCCTCCAACTACTGAACCCACGCACACACCTTCCCAAAGAGTGCGCCCGGGCTGCCGGGCAGCGAGCTCGCCGGCGTCGGCGGCGTGCCATCAAGAGGGGGGCTTGGGCCGTCGTCATCGCTTGCGCAGCTGCCGCACGACACCGAGGCACCCTTCGTCGGTGCTCCTAGATGAGCCCCAACCTCTCCCGAGTGAACACCTACCCAACCAACTAGCCTCACCCACGCACCTTCCCAAAGAGTGCGCCCGGACTGCCGGGCAGCGCGCTTGCCGGCGTCGCCGTCGTGCCATCAAGAGGGGGGCTCGGCCCGTCGTCATCGCTGGCGCAGCTGTCGCACGAAACCGAGGCTCCGTCTGTGCCGAGGGTCGCGCCCCCAAGCCCGGTTCGGTGGGAGTCGACAGAGACCGTGAGAACGGACAGCCTCCCGACCTGTGTGGGGGTGCGAGGGAGAGAGAGGGGGGGGAGGGATCATGGTGGGAGGGAGAAAGAGAGGGAGGGAGGTGTATGTGTGTGCGCAGCTGCCGCACGACACAGAGGATCCATCGGTGTCGAGGGTCGACCCCCGAGCCCGGTTCGGTGGGAGTCAACGGAGACTGTGAGAACGGAGAGCCCTCCGACCTTTGTTTGAAGGAGCGGGGGTGAGGGAGGTGTGTGCGTGTGTGTGTGCATGCGCGTGTGTGTGTGGGTGTGTGTGTGTGTGCAGCTGCCACAAGACACGGAGTTTTAGGGTTTTGGTAAGACTTAACCTAAACCCTAAACCCTAAGCTTCAACCATCGGCAGCTGCCAGGAACAGACCGAGAGCGTTCCGACCTGCACGTCAAATGCGTTATAGGGTGTGCGCGTGCATGTTCTGTGTGTGAGACGAGGACGTGCGTGTGAGGATGTGCGCGTGGGTGTGTGCGAGCGTGCGTTGGGAGTTTTGACAGTGACAGAGAACAAAGAGCTTTCCATGATCAATCCACACGCCCACACCTGCGACCGCCGCGCAGCCAGCCCCAGCAGAGGCGTGATTGTCCGCCCTGTGCCATCGCTCGGGTGGTGAGGCTGGCCTGC
>VFSX01000091.1:216649-239149 GCA_016618255.1 Chlamydomonas sp. UWO 241 | reverse complement strand
GGTGGGAGCTTTGCCTCTGTGAAAGCAGGAGACAGCCACACACACACACACAGCCACACACACACGCACACACACACACACACATGCTCGCACATGCACACACACACACACATGCACGGAAGCACAACACCACACACACACAAACACACGCAGCCCCCCCCCCCACACACACACACCACACACACAGCCACACAGCCCCCCCCCCCACACACACCTGGACATGCAGCAGTGAGAACTTCGCCTCTGTGAATGCAGAAGAAAGCACGAGCCTCCGCCGTGTGCCTCCAGTATCGCTCATAATGAGCTCGACAGTCAGTGCCTGTCCCTGTTGTGTGTGCGAGTGAGTGGGTGGGTGAGTGGGTGGCTGGGTGGGTGAGTTGAGTGAGAAGGTGAGGGTGCGTGGGTGACTGAAAGCGTGTGTGCGTGCGTGCGTGCGTCCGTGCGTGTGTGTGTGTGTGTGTGTGAGTGTGTGTGTGAGCGAGCGAGCGAGTGGGTGTGTGAGTGTTGATGTCATGCCTCCAGTTTGATGACCAATGCCTGGCGCTGTGTGCGTGCAAGGGGGCAGTGTAGCAGGGGGGGGGGAGAGAAGGGGGGTGGTGGCAGGCAAAGAAGTTAGGTAACTGCTTGCTTGTGTCGCCCGTGATGGGATTCACAGGCAGGGGGCCAGACGAAGGAAAATATAAGGTGTGTGCGTGTGTGTGTGTGTGTGTGTGTGTGTGTGTGTGCGTGTGTATGTGTATGTGTGTGTGTGTGCGTGCGCTGCATTCAACCTGGCGCTGCACACGGTGTGCGCTGTGCACCAAGGTCACTGCCGCTGCGGGTGTGAGGCGCACGCATGCTGGTGACTTGCAAGCACATGGTGTGTGCGTTGCATCATGAATGCTGATGCCATGCCATGCGAGCAGCAGCGTTGCGGGAGCGTGCACCTGTCGTTGGATCCCATGCAATGCCATGCGCGCGTGCATGGCATCCCCGTTGCCCGCACCTGCCCAAGCCACGCCTGCAGCAGCAAATACGGCTGATGGAGACCCAGCGAGGGTCCCTTCTCGTCGCGTGGCAGGCTGAGCTTGACGCCGCTGCCGCACTCAAACGTGAACGAACGAAGGTCGGCGTCGTAGACCTTGGCCAGTCCCTTGCCGCCTCCCACACGGAAACCGGACAGCGGGTTGCTGCCCTGGGGGCACAGGAGCTCAACCACGCTGCCATAGGAGCCGGTCGTGGTCGAGAGAGAGGCCATGGGGCTCGGAGAGAGAGCCCCACCTGCTGCTGCAGCTCCACCACCGCTTGCTGCCTCACGGGCAGCTTGCTTGCTGCCCCAAACCCGTTACAATTGCTGGGTGTGTGTCCCCAGACGCCAGCGTTGTGTTTCTGCGCTGCTTCCTTTCCGCGCAGTCGCTCCTGTCTTGCTGGCTGAAAGAAATGCTGCTGCTGGTACGCCTCTGTTATTTGGCTCCTTTTGTGGGGCCCGGCTGGCTGGTGACAAGAGAGTTTCTGAAACCGGCGCCCAGCTAGCCTTCACTAGGACGGATGCATGCGCGGAGGAGGGCGTTGGGAGAGGAGCATGCTTGCGGGCTTCTTGGCGATCGCGGATCGGTGCACACTCTTGTGTATTAAACGTATCACACTTCACCCCCCAAAACAAGATTGTATTCCATCTGTGTTCAATTTCCAAGTCCCCCCCCCCCCCACCTACACTCACCCGTGGTGTCTATACCCAATGAACTTCCACACGAAACTGCTAAACTCTCATATCACAGTTCCACCGCGCGCGCCTCGTCGTTGACGGCGAGCGGGTGCCTGCACCTGCTTGCTAGATGGCATTCCCTCTGGAGGTGTTTTTAAAGGGGAGGTGGCGCCACACGCGTGCGGTGGCGGGTGCGGTGTGGTCGCTGAGTAGAGTGCTGCGGCGGGTGTGCTACTTGCCCCGCTTCCGGTGGTCTGGGGGAGGGCTTTTTGGTCCCTTCATGGTTTTATACCTTGGGTCCGCCCTCTGGCCATTTGAGGGGCTGGGTGTGCAGCCTGCACAGTGGTGCTGCTTGCTTGGCGCCCGCCACCAAGTGTGGATGGCGTTACCGTGGGCTACTTTGAGATGAGAGTTTTACAATACTACTTGTAGCTTGACCTTTTGTGGGCCTTGAGCCTTGTTTATCTAAGTCCCACTGGAGCTTTGGAACCGTACGTGTGACCGCCAGAAGTGGATTGTAAAACTCTCATCATCATCACCGTAGGGCAGTTGGGCGTGAAATTTCAACTTATCCGATTGACCCCAAATTGAAGATTTAAGGTTGATAACATGTTATAAGACCATGCGCGTTCTTAAAACCAGGATTGGACGCCTGCCGAGGGGTCGCTGGGGTGGGGCGGAGTGGGGTGCGGAGGACAGCCACTCTAATCGGCTGCGCCCGACTCCAGGACGCGCCAAGGACCACCCCCGCGATGGGCCACGCGTAGCAGCATGTCATATGCGTGCGCTGGCGGGGCGGTGCGACGGTGGGCGCCCCAAAGGACGACATCGAGGCTCGCAGGTGTCGAAATTGTCAAAAGGGGCAGAAACCGGGTCGCCAGCGGTGCGCCCGACGCTGCGCCCAAAACAAAGACAGGCGGTGTCTGGTGGTCGTACTCCTTGTCTGTGGGGGCCGGGGTCGTGCCGGGCAGGGCTGGGTGGTGGTTCCGTTCCTGAACAGCGTACAGCGGTGCTCTCTCCCGCTCATCTGCCATACTCTAGGCAGGCCAGGGTCCTGGCCCCTCGCACAGCTCTCACAGCTCTCACAGCTCTCACAACTCTCACTCTCGCCACTAAATAAGTGAGGAGGGGGGAGGAGGGAGGAGGAGAGCGCGTAGCTTATCAGGTGCGTTATGAAACAAACAGATTTAAATAACAAATAAAGACTGAATAAATCTGAAAACTCTCCAACTCCAACCACCTCCAACTCCAACAATCAACAAGAATCGATTTTGAAACATCAAAGAAATTTCTGGCAGATCAACCACGCACGCACGCCCCCCTTTGGATACGCCTAACAGAGACCCTAACAGATAACGTTATTCGAGTATATAAAATCCACTTTGTGAGGGCACATGTTCGGTTGTAAAGCTGCAACAAAGGCACAAAAGCAGTGAGACCTGCCAATAATAAAAGGAGGGGGCAGCCTGCACACAGTAGCGCACTCCCACATTTTGGGAGTGTGACTCGCGTGCGTGCGTGGGCTGCAACTTTCACGCAGTTACAGTTACATCGGCTTTCCAGCAAAGACTACCTCTAGTCCTAGTACCACCGCCTAGACCCAAGTCCAGTTCTGGCCCTAACAATTACTTGTGAGGGGCGGTAGCCACCAGCCGGCTGCCTGCCAACGTGTAGTCCCAGAGCAAAAAGGAGAGCTATTGTGCGACGCCTCCTTTCACGCACGTCAACTCAACTCGAAGCAATCGGGGCAGTGCCAGTCACCCCGCGGCACGGCGGTCAGATCAGGCTGCAGGCACAGCATGTGCCACCCGCAGTGGCACCCGTCGCACAGCAGCAGCTCTATTGCCAGAGTCGCCGTGCCTGCAGCACTCATATGTGCTCATAGTAAGCGCCGCAGCGAGGTCAGCAGCCTTGCGCGCGTGGTCCTTGGCGCGCGGCGACAGCCTAGGCCTTGCGCGTCAACAAGGCTTGCACATTGGTTACAGTGGTGGCCTTCTTCTACACAGCGTGGCCACGGTGATGAAGTTCTGCAGCCATGATACGTGCCGCTGTCGCATTCGATGGCCAAAAAGTCGGTCGTCTCGACGGCTTTCTGAATAGGAAATACTCAGCTGAGCCTTGATACATCATGCACATACACACAGCGAAGGGGGAGGGGAAGGGGGGAGTTTGCAGTGTCAATACACCCTCCAAGCATCGAGTGTGGATGCGTGCCACACGTCGCGCGTGTGTCGTGACTTTCACCAGATGGACGCCATGTCTGCATGTGAATCCGTAGAAGAACCTTTCTAGAAGCCCCAGGAAGCCTTTGCTCAAAGAAAATCGGTGGAAAACCTCACGGGTTTGAACCTGCCCTTCCACACTTGTGCAGAAACCCACCAAGGGGCAACTGCCAGTCAGCCTTCAAGCCACGCAGTTTAAATAGCTGGGCATGTCCTTAATACACATCTTAATATGCCCTCTTAGTTTCGGCAACATACGAATCCGGTACGGGCTCCATGCACACCGTACCCTGTGCAACCCCTGAAAAAGCCTCCCTGTTGCTTGTGGCGGGCGGGCGTCGAATGCCCTGGAGCGCCCTGTTCCTGCGCGCCCCACACCTTCCTGTTCAGCCCTACATTTACCTAAACCTTGCCTCTTCATTATTTGTGACGGAGCGGGCCGCCTGGCGCTGCGAGTCGTCGTTCACCCTTCCCAAATTCACATTTTGTACTCCCCCAAGGGCCGACGTAGTCCGACAGGGCCACAACGCTCTCATACAGCGGAGAGTGCGCATACCAACGCGCTGTATTAGCGGCAAAATGTAACACTGTGTAACAACCCCCCATGCAAGCCAAAAACTGTGTTGGGCGCCCAAACCACCCCAAAATGCAAGGCAGCACGCTGTTGTTACGCGCGCGGGAAGCGAGACGTCAAGCAAGGATACATGATGCTATACTTACCCTATTCACGTGTCGCGCATCGCGGGGATGGGGCCTAGGCGGTGCACGGGGTCCTGTGTCGCTCCGCCCTGGGCCGTAGCCACGCCTCGCCCCAGCGCCGATGGCGCCCCCACCTCTGAAGAAACAGCCAGTGAGAGTGCTGGTCGAGACTGTGGGACACTCGGTTGGGGAGTTGGGACACTGGGGGCGCGCCACGAGAAGGGTGTGCAACACAGTCGGCGCACTGGGCACTCGAGTCTAAGGTTGGGAGGTCTCTCGACCCTCCTCCAAAAGCCCCTCCGCCCGTTCCCCGACCCCCCCCAAGGTCCTTCATAAATCATTGTGCGCCTCTACAACGGGCGGGGCACTCTGTACGGGCGCTTTTGTCCCACGCCCAACTGCCCTACCCTGGCCCATTGCAGGGTGATGAAGTTGTTTTACAATCCACTGCCGGCGGTCACACGTTCGGTTCCAAAGCTCCAGCGGGACTTAAGAGAGCAGGCACGAGGCTCATCAAAAAGGTTAAGCTACTGAAGCAGCCCACGGTAGCGCCAACCACGTCGTGGCGGGCGCCAAGCAAGCAGCACCACAGTGCAGGCTCCACACCTACCCCCTCCAGTGGCCGGAGGACGGGCCCAAGGTATAAAACCATGAAGGGACCAGAAAGCCCTCCCCCAAACCACTGGAAGCGGGGCTGGTAGCACACCTGCCGCAGCACTCTACTCAGCGACCACACCGCACCCGCCACTGCGCGCGTGTGGCGCCACCTCCCCTTCAACACACCCCCAGAGGAGATGCCAACTAGCAAACAGGTGCAGCCACCCGCTCGCCGTCAACCACGAGGCGCGCGCGGTGGAACTGCGCCCGCTTGCCCGCGGCCTTGGCGGCGAGGAAAGCGGGCCACAGCTCCCGGTGCCGCGCCTCCTCGCGGTCACTGAGCACGTCACAGTGTCTGCCACGGCACCAGACGCCACGGTGAAGAGCACACGCATCACGCCGCCCCCGCGCGGCTCCACACCGATGCCCCCGACGGCAGGCTTGGCGTTGATGAACGACGCGGACACGACGCCGCCACCAGCCGGCCCATCCCAGTTGCCAGTGTTGTCGTGCGTAAAGCGCACGATGTTCGTGGCCAACCGGACAGGCGTGCTCACGCCGGCCGCGGCGTCCGCGGCGCGCCGCCGTGCTTCCTCCGCTTTGTCGGCGAAGCAGCCGCTTAACACGTCATTTGCATGGCCGCATCCGTCGCCACCCGTGACGAACACGATGGCGTCCTCCACAGAGATCGACGCCGCAAAACTGAGGCGCAGCCCCAGTTTTCACTGGGGGGTAGCAGGCAAAGAGATAGCAACAAGCAGCACCAACCCCCCCAGTTTTCACTGGGGGGTAGCAGGCAAAGAGATAGCAACAAGCAGCACCAACCCCCCCAGTTTTCACTGGGGGGTAGCAGGCAAAGAGATAGCAACAAGCAGCACCAACCCCCCCAGTTTTCACTGGGGGGACGCGTCGCCCACACGCACGGGCAGCCCCCCCCGACGGCAGGGTGGTGGGGCAGCATGGTGGAGGACTTGCACTAGTGATGTCAACTCCAGAGGGGGGCAATGCCGCTTTTGTCGGGAGGGGTGTGAGGGTTGGCGCCGACGCGTCGTCCCTCGCTGTGTGTGGGGAGGGGTCTTGGAGCGGCAACGGCGGGGGTGAGACGAGGAAACTTGGGGGCCAGGGCCGCTGAGAACCCTTGATGGTCAAACAGGACAAGCCTCGAGGGTGCACACACCCTGGCACCAGGCGTGGTCGGAGGGGGTGCAAGGAGTGTGATTCGGGCCGTGGCTGCGTGATCTCAACAGGCGCGGAGTGTCGTGGTATGGATCCGCGGTGCAGCCAGCAATGTGATCCAGACACACCGCCTGGCTGGGCCGCCCACAGGGGCCTTCACCTGCGCATACACACTCTCCCTGCCTCTGTGTTTTGCCACTGGTAGCAACTGGTAGCAGCTGGTGCCTGGTGCTCCAGGTGGAGCCCCGATAGTTGCCGAGTGCGCGTATATGGTGAGCAAATGAATCTGAGCAGGTTGTACAGGTGTTACACGTGGCAACGCCCGGTGGACCCCGGGGCGTGAGTTAAGGCCTAGACTACATGTCTAGGGGAGCTCTACTAGGAAAGCCCACGCAGCACGCCAGCCTACCAGTCGAATCTGAGCAGCTCAGTTTGTGCGCCGCGCCAGTGCTTGATGCACATCAGGTTGCAGTGCGGGGCGCGGCAATCGAACTGAGGCGGTCGTGGGGGAGTGTGCATAACTGAAGTGTGAGATTTGGCAGGAAGATGAGCGGGTGCACGGGCGCGGCGACACTACTCCATGCCAGGCACTGAAGGGCCGCCGCAACAAAGGCTTTGTGCTGCCACGAGCTGTGCTTGGCTAGCTAGAATTCTGGGATCCCAGAATTTTCCGGACAAGCATGTGGTTAATTATTGTACAAGCACAATTGTCGAGCATGATTGTACAAGCACGCGGTTCAAATGATAGTTACAAGAACAAGAAGAATCTGGTAGCACGTCAGACAGAGGCAGCAACCCTAGGCCTGCAGCACACTAGCCGCAAGAAGCGTCGCATTGCAGTGCACTGCGAGCTCCTGCCGCTCTCTGTTGTACTTTGGCTGCGTTGCCCGGCACCATCAGCCGCTCCAGTAGAGGGATGGCACCAGCAGCGACGATGGTGTCCGCATTCTCTATGTTGGAGCCAGCGATATTCCAAAGTGCTCGTGCCGCACGTTCCTGCACCGTGGCCGGCGAGTCAGGCCCCAACAGCCGCACCAGTGGGGGGACGGCACCAGCAGCGATAATGGTGACTGCAGTCTCATCATTGGCAGCAAGATTCCCGAGTGCCCCTGCTGCGTCTGCCTGCACCTCTGCCATGGAGCCACGCCCCAAGAGCCGCACCAGTGGGGGGATGGCACCAACAGCAACGATGGTGGCCGCAATTTTGTCGTTGGCAGCGAGATTCCAAAGTGCCCCGGCTGCCATTGCTTGCACTCGACTTTCAGAGCCAGGCCTCAGCAGCTGCACCAGGGGAGGGATGGCTCCAGCAAAAATGATGTGGACCGCATTCTTGTTGTTGGCACTCATGGACATCAGTGCCCCTGCTGCATAATGCTGCACATTGGATGGGGAGCCAGGCCCCAGAAGCTGCACCAGTAAAGGGATGGCTCCAGCAGCAGCGATAGTATCAGCATTGTCAGCGTTGGCAGCGAGGCCCATCAACGCGCCTGCCGCAACTTCATGCACCCCGGCTGGAGAGCCAGGTCCCAGGAGCTGCACCAGTGGCGGAATGGCGCCAGCAGCAGCGATGGTGTCCGTGTTGCCCTCAGCGTAGAGGGCCAGAGTCCACAGCACTCCTGCCGCGTTACGTTGCACGTTGGCTGCACAGCCAGGTCCAAGCAGCTCCACCAGTGGTCGGATGGCGCCAGCTGCACCGATGCTGACTGCTTTCTCAGCGCTGCCAGCGAGGTTCAGCAGCATCCCTGCTGAATACTCCTGAACCTTGGCTGGAGAATCAGGCCCCAGAAGCTGCACCTGTGGAGGGATGGCACCAGCAGTAGCGATACTGGCTTTATTATCGGCGCAGCCAGCGAGGTTCAGCGGCGCCCCTGCTGAATACTCCTGCACCGTGACTGTAGAGGCAGGCCCCAGCAGCTTCACCAGTGGAGGGATGGCACCAGCAGCAGCAATGCTGACTGCATTCTCAGCGCTGCCAGCAAGGTTCAACAGTGTCCCTGCTGCATACTCCTGCACCGTGGCTAGAGATTTGGGCCCCAGCAGTCGCACCAGTGGCGGAATGGCTCCAGCAGCAGCGATGGTCACCTTGTTCTGTGCGTTGGGAGCGAGATACATCAGCGCTCCTGCTGCATTCTGCTGCGTTGGAGCTGTGGAGCCAGGCATCAGAAGGTGCACCAGAAGAGGGATGGCTCCAGCAGCAGGAATCGTGACCGCGTTGTCAGCATTGTCAGCAAGGTTCATCATAGCTCCTGCTGCACTTTTCTGCAACTGGGCTGAAGATTCAGGCTGAAGCAGATGTACCAGTGGCGGGATTGCACCGGCAGCAGTGATGGTGACTTTGTTGTCAGCATTGAGAGCAAGGCCCACCAGTGCTCCGGCTGCATTTTGCCGCACCAGAGTTGAAGATCCAGGTCCCAGCAGATGCACCAATGAAGGGATGGCACCAGCAGCGGCAATGGTGACACGATTCTCAGTGTCCTGAGCAAGGACCAGCAGAGCTCCCGCTGCGTCGTGCTGCGCCGGAGCTGGAGAGCCAGGCTCCAGCAGCTGCACCAGTGAGGGGATGGCACCAGCAGCCGCAACAATGGTGACCGTGTTCTTAGCATTCAGAGCAAGGATCATCAGTGCCCCTGCTGCACTCTGCTGAAGTTGGTGGGGTGATCCAGGCCCCAGCAGCTGCACCAGTGGAGGGATGGCACCGGCAGCAACGATGGACTCCGCTTTCCCTGCACTCCGAGCGAGGTCGAACAGTGCTTGAGCTGCTTGTTGCTGCAACCCATCTGAAGATCCAGGGCTCAGCTGCTGCACCAGTGCGGGGATGTCACCAGTAGCAGGAGTGGGGTCTTCATCATGTGACGACGACATGTCACTCGCAGCGCCATCGCCACTCATTATCTGCTGCACCATCAGCACCATCAGTGCTAGGCGCATCAGCTTGCTTCCTCTCGTCTGGCGGGGGAGTGGAGGCATGCTTTGGTCCTTGAGGCTGGCTAGCTGCGCGCAGGTGGGAGGGGCGTGCGCATGCGTAGCGATATGAGCTGATCAGCCATGCGTCGCGCGGTGGCGCATGGGGGTGTGCGCTGACTGAGTGCATGGGTGGCTCTCATGCGTGCATACTATATGTGCGCAGTACGGATGCATGGCATGTGCTTGATGCAGGCAGGCTGGCATAGAGGCAGTTGCTGACGGGCGCACTCGCAGGCGCATGGGTTGGTGGACAGACGCATGCAGCAGCGCACCCATCCACCAGCTACTCACGTCCTCTGGCCTGTCTCTTCGCGCGGAAATACGGAAATCGGTCCCTGAACACCGAAAGTCGGTCGACAGCGCCTCAGAGTGAGGAGTGTGATTTGAGACGCGAATGCGTGATCTCGGTCGAGAGTGGAGTCGTGGAGGAGCGAGGGGAGATTGTTTAGTAGTTGGGCAGGTGTGGCATGAACAGCTCGGCTCTTCAGCTTCACCTTTACCCCACACCACAGCTTACAGCGTGCCCTCTGCGAGATGCAAACAGTTAACTGCACATCTTTCCCGGATAGATTCCTTCACCGTAGGCAGCCTCAGCCCGCGCGCGACCACCCTGCTCTAGAAAGGGCATTAGCAGCTAATATACGTGGACAGTTATGCGAGTGGGGCACGGGGGGGTGCTGGTTTGTTGCCACGCTGCAGATGAATGTCATACGGCGGAAAAGGGACCCTGGCGTGGAGCGTGGGCTGCCTCAATGCGTCCTGCCTGGGTGCCCTCCTCTGGACGTGGCCATCAAGGCACCGGCAGCAGCAGTTGCATTCATTGCAGTATCTGCCGCGATCCCCTGCCGCGATCCATCCACTGCGGCACCGGCGGCACACGCACCCCCAGAAGGGTATTTACATTGACCTCAACAACAGCGCCTACTTGATTGGTTATTGGGCATTAACATGTATGCACAGAAGCAGCGCGCTAGCAAAAACGTAGGAAGACCGGCGCAACATTGCTCAGCACGCGCGGTAATCGTCAAGCTAACGGCTTCACGCGGGTCAGCATTGCCAGCTCAAAGCACGGACTGGCCGTGGCTGCGAGAGATCTATCGTGGCTGGTGCGCTGCAGCGCGTAGCCGCGGGGTTTCATTCGTCGCCCGCCATCGCGAGGAGGTCGAACAAGTTGGACGTGGTCGTGGGCTTGGGCCCGGTGCCGGCCATCTTCTTGAACAGTTGCTGCGCCTGGGTGTGTGTGCGCGTGAGGGTGCTTGTGAGGGTGCATGGGCAGGTGGGTGGGGCGGCAGGAGTGGGAAGCAGAAGCGGACCAGCAGGGTGCAGCGGTGCGGCGCATCACACAGCGTTGAGGCGGAAATAAACTGCCGCGTCACTCGCGCCTGCCCCAGGCGTGCACGATCCTAACCCTCCGCTCACCCCCACTCCTCCGCCTCATTGTTGTCGGCACTGCTGGCGCCGCCGCCTGTTTGCTGCCGCCCTCCGCCCCCTTGCCACCCACCCACCCACTCTGCCCTGAAATCACAAATTTTAGGGTTCTAGGGTTCTAGGGGGCGCCAAAGACATGAGGAACCTTGGGGCGCCAAAGCCAGGAGGAACCTCTTAGCTATCATGAAAATCGACGAAAATCGAAACACGTGTTCCTTGGTATATATTATACTATGGGCAACGCGGGCGACCTTGAGTTTTGCGGTTTGCGATTTTGCGGGGGTGTTGAAAGTGTGGACTGTTTCCCGATCTGCAGCGCGCTGCGACCATTCCCGACGCCGGCGACGACGCTCAGGGACGCGTGACACATGCTGGCATCGGATACTGCCGGGTGGGGGCGGTAGAGGGGCGTGCAGGCACGCGTTGGGAGTGAAATGGCCCGTGATCAGGTCGGCAGTTCTGGGGGTCGGCGAGCCAAGGGAGACCTTCGAAGCCATCATGAAAATTGACGAAATTGAAACCGCGTGTTCCTGGGGTGTAATTGTGCTATGGGCAACGCGGGCGACCTTGGGTTTGGCGGTTTGCGATTTTGCGGGGGTGCTGAAAGTGTGGACACTTTTTCGACATTTCTGCGATCTTTACCGCCCTCTACGCATTCCCCGACGTCCTTCCACCGCGCAGGGACTTGTGACACATGCTGGCAATGGAAAATGCTGGGCGGGGGCGGCCAGGCACGCTGTGGGAGGGAACTTGGCCCCAAACAGGCGTCGCCTGCACACCACTCAGAGAGGCCTTAACCATCATGAAAACGTGAAGCTCGGCAGACATGCTATTCGACATATAATGAAGCCATGCCCAAAGCGGCGTCCTTGCGTTTTGTGGTACGCCCGCATGCGCCATGCAAGGCCCATGCATGCTGTTGGGTGTGCTCATGCATTGCACGCATGGTGCAATTAGAAGCTCCACTAGTAAGCTCTTGATCCCAGCTTTCCAACGCACGTTGAATCGTGAAGATCCATTGCGTATGGAGGGAGTTATGGCTGCTCTTGTGCAGCTGTTGTTGCGTGCATGCTGCCTGAGATCAGTACCATACCACAAGCTACTCACTGGTGCGCCCCCACCACCTCCAACCGCGCCCTAGATTATAACTATGACCAACAAGGCCTGGGCAGCACATGCGCGCCTCCCTGCCGCTGCCTGCGATGGGCACGACACTCGCGATGCTGAGTTCGCAGCTCGGCGATCCCCAGCGCCGTGGCTCCGCAGCTCCTAGGATCGGCTGATTCGATGGCCATGGGGTAATTGCGAAGCCTCTAGGAGGGCCGGGAGGCGGCACGGGGGGCCGGGCCGCATCTTCAAATTTGGTCTGACAACAGTCGTTTGCCAGACGCCCCAGCACGCTCAGCGCGCCCCGACCAGTCCCCTAGCTCGGGCCCGTGATAGCCAAGGGTGTCAGCTACGCAGCACACCCGGAGGCAGGTCGCGGGGTGGAGGAGGGAGTGCGGGAGAGGTTCCACCGCGGAGGAGGTGTAAAAGAAGGGTTTTCCAGTGAAGGGGGAAAAGGTATGGGGACTGTGGGTTTTAGGGTTCTAGGGTTGTGGGGTTCTAGGGTACGCTAGCCGGTAGGTGCGTCACACACGACTGCAAAATCCATCATCATCATCAGGGTTCTAGGGTTTTAGGGTTTCGACCCGCCGCACCTTTGCCGGCACCACTGGCGCCGCCGTCTTGGCGCCGCCCGCCCCAGCGCCCGGCTTGTCCCCTGCTGCCTTTGGAGCAGCCCCCTTGCCGCCTGCGCCGTCGGCTCCGACCTTGGAAGCGTCCCCCTTGGGCTTGTCCCCCACCCTGGGCCCCTTGCCAGCAGGGTCGCCACCGCCGCCACTGCCACCGCCGCCACCCCTGCCCCCCACGCCGACGCCGCCGCCGCCCTGGGGCCTGGCCCCCTCGCCGGGCCTCTTGCCTGCGCTGCTCTCGCCGCCTCCGTCCTTGTGCTCCACTGCCGGCTTGCCACCGCCGCCACCGCCGCTCCTGCCTCCGCCCACAGAGCCTCCGCCCCTGGCGCCGCCCCCGCCGCGCGCCCCCCCGGCAGCGTGCGCCCCGTTGTGCTCGCTGCCGTGTGGCCCACCCCTGCCGCTTGCGGGCCTGTCAACTGCGTGTGCGTGTGCGTGCGCGTCGCCGCGCCCGCCACCGCCACCACGCCCGCCGCGCGCGCCGCCGCCGCCGCCGCGCGCGCCCCCGCTCGCGGCGGTGCCTCCGCGCCCCCCGTCCGCGCCGCCACCGTCATGGTGCGCGTGCGAGTGGTCGCCGTGGCCCTCGATCCAGCCTCCGCCGTCCATCCCGCCGCCGCCGCGCGCGCCGCGCCCGCCGCGCTTCCCCGAGCGCGGCCTGCCTGACTTGTCGTGGTCGTCACCGCCGCCGCTTCCGGCCCCACCGTGCACGCCAGAGCCGCCGCTGCCGCCGCCGCTGCCGCCGTGGCTGCCCCCACCCGGCGCGCCACCGGCGCTGCTGCCGCCGCCACCGCCATGGCCGACGTCTGGCTTTGCGCGCGGCGGCGGCGGGGGGCCCTGCCCCGGCGGCCGCACGAGCATAACGCGCGGCCCGCGGCTGCCATCTGGGTTCATGATGTGCGGCGACTCGGGCATCTCGGGGTGCGGCGCGCTCGGGTGCGGCGCACTCGGGTGCGGCGCGTGCACGCCGTGGCCGGCGGCGCCCTGGGCGTGTGGTGGCGGCGGCGGCGGAGGCGGCGGCGGCAGTGGCAGCCCCTCCCCAAAGGCGTGGGGCGCGGCGGTGTAGAGTTCCCCGCGGGCCGGCGGGGTCGGGGGACCGACGTGGCTGGCGCCCATGAGCACGCGCGGCGGCGGCGGCGCGCCTGCGCCATGCGTAAACTCGGCTGCGCGGCGCTCCTGCACAGAGAAAGACAGAAGTTCAGAAACAGGCACGAACATGCGCAACATAAGTTGGGGTGTGGGTGGTGATGTTGTTGGTGTGTGTGTGTGTGTGGGGGGGGGGGGGGCAGGAGAGTCGAGTGCCCTGCGTAGACTCGGCTGCGTAGCACTCCTGCACAGAGAACAGAGAGGAACTCCAGACATACATAACAGCAGCGACAGGGGGGGGGGGGGGGGTACAGAAGGGGCGAGTGCCAGAACAACGGCGAACACAGCCAGTGTGTCCATCAGAATAACAGCAGTCCTCGAGGCTGCGACATTCCCTGCCCCCCCACACACACAAAGCAAGGCCTGTCCCCACCCTTCCCCCCACCTGCTCAGTCCGCGCCCACTCCGCCTCCCTCGCCGCCTTGCCCTCTACCGCTTTTGCTGCCGCAGCCTCATCAGCAGCGTGCTTTGCGGCCACGGCTGCGGCGGCCTGCGTAAGGTGCGGGGATTCGCCGAATTAGGTTTGGGAGCAGTTGAGATGGCGGTGCTGCTGCGTTGTCCTCTGATGGTGCTCTTGTGGTGGTCTGGTGGAGTGCGCTGATAGTGCTCTGATCGTGCGCTGTGATGGTGCGCTCTGATTCTGATGGCGCTCTGATGGTGCTCTGATAAAAAATATTTCATTAAGTGCTCCGATAGAGTACTCTTGATGGAGTGGTCTGAGAATGCTCTGATGGAGTGCTCTTATTGAGTGCTCTGATTGAGTGCTCTGATGGGGCGCTCTGATGGCGTGCTCTGATGGAGTGCTCTGATGGAGTGCTGTGGTGCTCTGATGGTGCTCAGAGTGCTCTGAGAGGGTGCTCTGATGGAGTGCTCTGATGGAGTGGTTTGCGCGTGCTCTGATGGAGTGCTCCAATGGAGTGAACTGATGGTGCTCTGATGGGGTGCTCTGATTGTGCTGAGAAGGGGCCTGATTGTGCTCAGAAGGTGCTCGGAGTGATCGGGGAGGTGGCTACATCATACGCACCTCCTCCGCTGCTTCGCCGTCTCGCCAATCTCCGCCCCTAATACACACATCACAAGCCCCCCCTCGAATAATACCCCCCCCTAGAGAGGAAGTGGCCCGCACGAACCCTCAACACACCTCGTCCAACCGGCGCTGCTTCGCCTTCTCGTCAATCTCCGCCAGCTTGGCCGCCGTATCCACCGGCTTGGCCGAGCCAAATGGGTTCGACTTGGGCGTCGGCGCAGGCGCAGGCGCAGCAGGCGCGACGGGCGCGGCAGGCGCGACGGGCGCGACGGGCGCGGCAGGCGCGGCGGGCGTGGCAGCCGGAGCGTCGCCGGAAGCAGCAGCAGCAGGTGGCGCGCCCGCGGCGGCAGCGGCGGGCGTGGCCGTCGCCCCTGTCGGCGTTGGCGCGCCTGACGCGCCTTGCTCGTCTGCACTCTTCTGGCGCGGGAGGAGGACCAGCTTTTGGCGCTCGGCGGGCGCGGCGCGCTCCGGGGGCGGGGGAGGGCCACCTGGCAGCACGCAAAGAGCGGCACATGCAAGCGTCATGACCAGCGGCACGCGTGGGTGCTAGTGTTGCAGCGTGTGTTTGCATGGGCGTGCGTGCGCCTGCCCATGCGCATGGGCCGCCCAGCGTGCCCCGCCCACGGGAGAGACTGTGCGACCGAGTATTTGCATGGGGCGCCACGCCATGCATGGGCCACACACTAGGTAGGGTGTTGCGTGCTGGCTTTCTGATTGTGTGTGTCAGGAGAGGTAGTTGCATGGGGGCGCAGGCGTGCGCGCGCATGGGCGACCCACCGCCTGCCATGCTCGTTGTGTGAATGTGAGACTGTGTCTCTGCATGCATGGGGGCGCGGGCGTGCACACGCACGGGCGACCCACCGCCTGCCGCGTGCCGCGCCGCCATCTCGTGTGGGTACCCGCCAGTCGCAATCTGGGCGCCGCCACCGCCCCCGCCTCCGCCGCCACCGCGGTCGCCACCCCCGCGGTCGCCACCGTAGCCCCCGCCACCCCCACGGTCGCCACCCCCGCCAAAGCCACCGCCGCCTCCGCCGCCAGGCGGCCCTCCGCTGCGGTAGCCCCCGGGCGGGCCGCTGTCCATGTGGCCGCCGTGCGCGCCGCTGTAGCCACCGCGGTCGCGCGGGGCGGGGCCGCCAAAGTTGCCGTAGGACTCGCGGACGGGCGGGCCTGCGCGTGCGTACAATGCACGCGTGGTCGATTTTACAGCCTTATCAGACGCATTGATGGCAGATTAGACTCAAGATGCGTGCATGTGTGTGTTCCCATATTCCTGTGCGTGTGAATGTGTGTGTCGTGTGCTCACGCCCAAGTAGCGATATGATGAATGGATGCGCGTGTGTGTGCGTGCGCGTGCAAGCTGAAGTGCCGGTGCATGTGCAAGTGTCCGTGCATGTGCATGTCTGTGTTTGTGCTCACCGCGGTCCCGGAAGCCCCCACCCCCGCCACCGCCAAACCCTCCTCCTCCTCCGGGGCCGTCGCGGAAGCCGCCTCCCCCTCCGAATCCGCCGTGGTGTGAGGGAGCGCTGCCGGGGGGCCCGTCGTACGAGGGGCGGCTGGGGGGACCGCCGGCGTCGCGCGCTTCGAGTGCATGGGCCGGTGGGGGTCAGTGGTGGCAGTGGAGGGGCATCATGGGCACACATCATGCATGGGACGCCTCCATGCCATGCCATGCGCCATGCCGGTCCCTCCATATGCATGCATGCAGCATGCTGCTCGAACCCCTCCTCACTCACCTGGCTGCGCCTTGAGCTGGTTGCCCAATATAGTTTGCTGCGAGGGGCGAGAGGGGCGAGGGGGGCATACGCAAGATGAGTCGGCTGGGAAATTTGGAAAGCGCCCCCCATGCGGCCGGTCACCCCCTCCTCCCCCGCCTCATCGCCGCACTCACGCCGTCCGTCATCTTGATTGCGCTCAGCATGTCGGCCTCGGTCACAAAATCGATCTGCCAGGTGGTCGTATCGCCGGCCACCTTCACCGTTTTGATGCCCATGATCTGCGCATGGCACCACTGGTGTCAGTTTGCGGGTAGTAGTGGGAGGGGAGGAGCCTGGCGCGTGCTGCGATGGCGATCCATGCCGCCAGGTGTCATGCAGCGCCCCCACATGCCTTGAGCGGCGCAACCAGGTCTGCTACGTCGTCCGACGACACAGCCGACGCCATGTTGCTGAGCAGCATCGGGAACGAAGGAATGAACTTGGGCGCCGCTGACGGGATGGGCACCACTGCGAGAAATTTGGGAGGGAGATGGTGGCGCGAGTGCCGACTGGGGCCGCGGGCATGCCGTGCGCGCCATCGCAAACACTCACAGTCTTCTTCATGCTCGTCAGCTTCGTCGGCCCAGTTCAGGCCTACGAGGGGTTCGAGGGCAGTCATGCTGCCGGCAGTCTTTTGTTGCAGCACAGGCACGGTTGGCTAGTTACGAAGGCAGACTTGTTGGCAGGCAGACTGCTGTGTTTACAACAAACAAGAGCCTGTAAAAACCCAGGGTCACACTCCTCCTCACACTCCTCCTCAACATCCTCCTCACACCTGTCAGCAGCGTGGGACCCGTAACTGTAACCTCCCGTTGCTGTAACCTCCCCGTAACGTTACGGTGCTTACGGGACATCCCTCGCAAAATGCCCCGTAACACCCCTTAAATCGAGAAAGGTGTGAATGTGCGCCTCATACCGTTGACTGGCCCAGAAGGACGTACGTGTAGAACCTGTAAAACCAGGGTTTGGACGCGTCCAAACCACGTCGAAACCACGTCCGTTCAGCTGCTCCGCTGTGTCCAGCTGGCTGTCGCAGACTCTCGACCCCATGATCAAAAACTTCGAATTTCCCCTCCTTCAGATACGTCCATATCCACCCCTTACAAAACGGGCCGCGGGGGTCCCCCCCCCCCCCCCCCCGGGACTTTTCGAAAAAAATCCTGTGACTTTCTACCCTGACCTCTGTTGGATTATTTCATTAAGAGGAGTCCAAATCCTCCCTCAGATCATCCATGCACCCAAGTTAGGTTATCACATTAGGCCCCCCACCCACCCCCACCCCTGGGCCAGGGTCACCGCCAACGGGCCAACGGTGCCAACGGCCAGCGCCAACGGTGCCAACGCCAACGGCAAATAAAAACGTTGGCTCAGCCAACTGTCAGCCAACGGTGGCATAAAAGTGCTCATATCATGGATTTTATCAGCCGCAGAGTAGTGGGGATGATGCTTGCATGAGAACCAACATTGACTGAGCACGCCCCACACGCAACACCCTTGAGCACTAGATGTGTGTGTGTGCCTGGTATGCAAGTGCTCCCAGTGCCCTCCTCAGGGTGTCAACTGTACTCCCAGCGCTGCATGAGCTATACACAGCCACGCTATATCGCCAGTAACGGCTCGTAGCGCGCGAATTGATTCTACACTTTTCCTCGCTTCCGAGCGCTTTTTTCGCCCCGTTGGCACCGTTGGCACGTTGGCGTTGGCACGTTGGCCCAGTCAACGGCCAACGCCAACGGTGGGGACCGCTGGCCGTTTCCGGTGACCCTGCCCCTGGGCGACCGCAAAGACCCCGTATCGAGCTGTTACAGGGGGAGAGACGAGCGTCCGCGTCGCGAGGGCGCGAGGGCGCGGGGCGCGGGGCGCGGGGCCGTTGACCGCCGCGAATCTCTGCGCCCAGGAGGCCCACGCCCCGGCGATGGCATTTTCGACGACGAGGGTTCCTCTGCTGGGCAGGGTTGCACGGTACGTACGTATTTCGGGTCTGGAGCGTACGTACGTACGTATTTTGTGGAAACACGTACGTACGCTTGCCATACGCGTGCGAAAATCGCCATGTACGCAGCACTACACGCCTTTTACTTGAAACACAAAAACGGTCATAACTCACGCTCCTGTTCTTGGATCGGAACCATTCCACTTGCGTTGGAAAGCTGGTAGAAAGGAATCTCCGGATCACTGCTGATATGTACCAGTGCGCTCCAGCAGGGGAGGACCTTGCAGGCAGCGAGTTGCTGCCGTGCGCGCGCGTGTGGTGCGGTGCTCGCGTGGTGTGCTGCAGCACCCCCCCCCCCCTGGTGCAGTGCCCTGCTGCATACTGAGGTTGCACATATAGCCTGTGTTACAAGCTTTCCAATGCAAGTCGAATGGTGAAAATCCAGGCAGAGGACAGGGAGTTTCGTCCGTTGTTGTGTGCGTCGTTGCGAGCGCGCGCGCGTGGTGCTGCAGCAGAACCCCCCCCTGCAGTGCACTGCTGCATACGAGCAGTGCTCTGGATAGCCCCTGTTACAATCTTTCCAATGCAAGTGGAATGGTTCCGATCCAAGCACAGGAGCGTGAGTTATGACCGTTTTGTGTTTCAAGTAAAAGGCGTGAAGTGCTGCGTACAGGGCGTACGTATATACGCTCCATCACGTACGTACGTACGTACGTACGTACGTACGAAAAATACGTACGTACGCGTACTCACGTTCCGTGCAACCCTGCTGCTGGGGAGGAGGAGGGCAGCGAGAGCGAATCCAGTGCGGGCGGTTTTCCTCACTGACCCCTAACATAACCGAGTGTGACCGGCTGTCGTTTTCACGATAGGTCATGCCTAACGTGGAGCCTAACGTGGGTGCCAAACCTAACGGACCCCCAGTGTGACCGACCTCTTACAGAAGTTGGAGGGAGTTGCAGCCACCGAATGAAACCATAGATAGGGAATGATGTTACGAAGCTGCCCACCAAGTTTCAGCTCCAACAGATAAGGCCTGGGTGTACCCTGCAGGGGGGGGGGGGGGGGTACCCCCAGGACTTTGGAAAACCGAGCATGGGACAATCATGGGGTCTAGAAATAACAAATCTGCCCCCCCAGGTGGGTTTTGGGGCGAAAAACTGACCCACCCAAATGCTTGCACTATCGCCAGACCACTAGACCCTTGCACACTGCTCTCACATGAGCGAAACGTAAGAGTTTACTCCCACACCCACACTTGTTCCGCCCAACGACAACCTTTAAGAGATGTCTGCTGCCAAAACACACGCGCAAAGTGTACTCGCACGAAGTGTCGCATATTGGGTAACCGGCGCCAAATTCGAACATCCACACCGCTGTTGCGCACACCACGAGCAGGGTGCGCCGCGCGCGACAGCCGGTGCAGCAGCGGCGTCGCGAGCGGGTCGGATCCGTAACCTAAACTGGAGCCCCACATTCCCGCAGCCCGTAACTCAGGCGCCCCTTCCCAGTAACCTCCAGTAACCCCCCGTAACTGCAGTAACTAGATCGGCAGCCAACGCAGTGGCTGGTCGACCGTGGTGTGGGGGCTGAAGAAAAAAGTCTGGTCTCCTCCCTTGACCCTCCGTGGCCCTTCCAGAGGTTAAATTGGCCGGATGCAGGCACGATTTGGTCATCTTATGGCGATGCGAGGGCCTGGAGGGCGCCGATTCGCACTTTCAGCAGCGTTTCACACTTTTCTGAGTTACGGGTCGAGTTACTGGGTTGTGGGCAAGGCTCTCCAGTATCTCCCGTAACAGTTACGGCCGGGGTTGAGTTACGGGCGTTACAGTTACGGGCCCCACCCTGACCACGAGCAACGCACGCAGCCGCGACAAGTGTTGCAAGTGTTGCGTACTGGGAAGAAGTGGGAGACACTCTGGGGTGTCTCTCCTCACGAGCGGCACTCAGGTTGACATGGGACGCAGTTCATAGCGTGCAGTGGTGGTCATAGGATGCCCAACAGAGGGCAACAGGAGCTCGGCGATGACATCAAGGCGGAGAGGGCCAGCGGAGCAGAGGGACAGGCAAGGGAGTCGACGCGTCCCTCGCGGTGAGTGCTTTGGATTGGTGCTAGCACACGACGACAACAATCGTTGTCGCGATGTCCCAGCGTAATCTTTGGCACGAACGTGTCAATGCGCGCGTTGACGTTGCAGGGCGCCGCGAGGAGGAGGCGGAGCGGGTTTATACGAAGCTCTGCTGAGCGAGTTTGCTGCTGAGCGTGGCCTCTCAGAAAGCTCGGTCTGGCGTGGTGGAGACGACGTACGCGCCAAACAGCTGACTCGCCTTGCGGAGATTAAGGCGGAGAAGGTCGCCAAGCGCGTGGCCAAGCGTATTGGTGAGTGGCCAGCTCTGCATGGAGCTGCATGGGTGTTGTTGCGCGCGAGAGAGCGCTCACCTGTGGCACCCCAAGGGTCATTACGTGCAATCACACACCCTGACTTCTGGCCTGTGGTGTGTGCACACATGTGTAGCGCACAGCAACCGTGGTCTTCTCCGCCTGCGTGCGCACACACACACACACCTGCACGCACGCACGCAGGCACACACACGTGCCCCCTATCCACACACACACACTCAGAAGTCGTCGGTGCGTTGCCAGACGGCCGGCTGTCTCCGCTGCCCCCCCCCCCCCACACACCCCAACAACCACACGCACAGGCGCCGTCGGTGCGCTCCTAGACATCCGGCCGTCTTTGCTCATCTCTCACACAACACCCCCCCACACCCACACAACATCCCCACCGCAATTTGCCCCCACTCAAAAGTGGGGCACAACTCAGTCTGCACCAGGGAGCCACCCCAGACGCCCCCCCGCGGCTCTAATCGTGTGTGATGGTCGTTCGGCTGTTGTCTAGCGCGTGGAGGGGCGGTGTAGTCCCCCCAGTCAAGCGAGCGACCCAGCTGTCCATGCCATCGGCCCCCATGCACCCCATGCGGGCTGCCCGGTCACGCTCAAACGACGCCATATACCCTCGGGATGATGTTCCTAGGCTCCGAGGACCCAGAATGGCGTCCGCAGGGTTCTTGCTTCCACCTTCATACTTCTCATCCACTCTTCGCCAACGGTGAACTACCGCAGGAAGCCTCTCCCGGCCCACCGGGAGCTGCAGCGCGGGTCCACCAATATCATGGGTCCCATATTGAGTGGCCTGGGGCCGGTCCCTGGCTCGTAGCTCGATTCAGCCTGATTCCAACTTGATTCCCATGTTCAGCGTGTGCCCCACGTAGCTTCAAGTGAGCGACGGAATACTGACGAGGGCGATTAATGAGATCTTTCCACCTGAAAACATCCGGGAAAGGGCTGGTGGGGCGGGGAGGGCACGGGCGGTGGGGGCCAATCTTGACTACCGGCGGGGCCCGCGAGCCCTTTCCCGGATGTTTTCAGGTGGAAAGATCTCATTAATCGCCCTCGTCAGTATTCCGTCGCTCACTTGAAGCTACGTGGGGCACACGCTGAACATGGGAATCAAGTTGGTTTTGCCCAACTTTTGAGTGGGAACAAATTGCGGTGCATCCCCCCACACCCACAGTTGCACACACACACATACCCCCCCCCCCCCCCCAACAGGCAACGTCGGTGCGCTGCCTGACAGCCGTCCGTCTTTGCTCATCTCACACACAGCACCACCCACCCCCCACCCATCCACCCACCAACCCACACACCCACACACTAACACCCTCCCAACAGGCGACGTCGGTGCGCTGCCTGACAGCCGGCCGCCTTCGCCCATCTCTCACACACCCTCACACAACACACACCCACACATCCACACACGCCCCCCCCCCCTAAAAGGCGATATCGGTGCGCTACCCGTCAGCCGGCCGTCTTCGCTCATCTCTTGCACACACCCACACACAACACACACCCACACACACATACACACACACACACACACACACACAAACACCCCCCTCAACAGCCGACGTCGGCGCGCTCCCAGACAGCTGTCCGTCTTCACTCATCTCGCCACTCGCCACAGCTTACAGAGGAGGTGGCAGTGCTGACCTCACACCCACCCACCCACCCACCCATCCACCCACCCACCCACCACCACCCACCCACCACCCACCCACCACCACCCACCCACCCACTCACCC